>SJXQ01002570.1:75343-156377 GCA_006408695.1 Aepyceros melampus | reverse complement strand
GCTTGGGGCTGATGCGCTGGGATGACCCAGAGGGATGGGATGGGGAGGGAGGTAGGAGGGGGATTCAGGATGGGGAACACGTGTACATCCATGGCAGATTCATGTTGATGTATGACAAAACCAATACAATATTGTAAAGTAGTTAGCCTCCAATTAAAATAAATCAACTTATATTTAAAAAAACCATATGTGGGACTTCCCTGGTGGCTCAGTTCTCCTACCAGTGCAGAAGACACAGGTTTGAAGCCTGATCTGGGAAGATCCCACATGTCATGGAACAACTAAGCCTGTTTGATACAACCATTGAGCCTGTGCTGTAGAGCCCAGGAGCCACAACTACTGAGGCCCGTGGGCCCTAGAGCCCACGCTTCACAACAAGGGAAGTCTCTGCAACGGAAGTCCAGCACCACAGCTAGAGAGTAGACCCCACTCTCTGCAACCAGAAAAAAGCCCACACAGCAACGAAGACCCAGCACAGCCAAAAATAAACATAAAAATATGTGGGTGAAAATAGACATAGCCTCTATTTAACAAGTTGCTGACCCAGCAAATTTATGTTCTGAGTCAAGTAGGAAGGACTTCCACAATTCTTAGAGGAAGTAAGACATTTGTGACAGAGTATCCAAACCGCTTCTTTGGGGCTGTTTCAGATCTAGTTCATGTTGTTGCTGTTCCACCCCCTTGTAAAACTGATCTTTGAATGAGCATACGTCTCATTTTAATCTGCTTTGCAATGAGTTTTTTGGGTCGTCCTTTTTGATTTTGAGTGTTCACATTTATTGTCTCATCATTCATTCATTTATGCTTCCTTTTTGTTTTTTGCTAGCACACAGTCTTTTTATTTTGAGATTGACACATGTCTAAAATGGCTTAGATTTTTTAAAATTAATTTTTACTGGAGTGTAATATTTTTCATAATATTGTGTTCAGTTCAGTTCAGTTCATTTGCTTCGTCATGTCCAACTCTGAGACACAACGAATCGCAGCATGACAGGCCTCCCTGTCCATCAACAACTCCCTGATTTACTCATCATTTATTGTCTCATCATTCATTCATTTATGCTTCCTTTTTGTTTTTTGCTAGCACACAGTCCTTTTATTTTGAGATTGACACATGTCTAAAATGGCTTAGATTTTTTAAAATTAATTTTTACTGGAGTGTAATATTTTTCATAATATTGTGTTCAGTTCAGTTCAGTTCATTTGCTTCGTCATGTCCGACTCTGAGACGCAACGAATCGCAGCATGACAGGCCTCCCTGTCCATCAACAACTCCCGAAGTTTACTCAAACTTATGTCCATTGAGTCAGTGATGCCATCCAGCTATCTCATCCTCTGTAGTCCCCTTCTCCTCCTGCCCCTAATCTCTCCCAGCATCAGGGTCTTTTCCAATGAGTCAACTCTTTGCATGAAGTGGCCAGAGTATTGGAGTTTCAGCTTTAGCATCAGTCCTTCCAATGAACACCCAGGGCTGATCTCCTTTAGAATGGACTGGTTGGATCTCCTTGCAGTCCAAGGGACTCTCAAGAGTCTTCTCCAACACCACAGTTCAAAAGCATCAATTCTTTGGCGCTCAGCTTTCTTCACAGTCCAACTCTCACATCCATACATGACCACTGGAAAAACCACAGCCTTGACTAGACGGACCTTTGTTGGCAAAGTAATGTCTCTGCTTCTTAATATGGTGTCTAAGTTAGTCATAACTTTCCTTCCAAAGAGTAAGCGTCTTTTAATTTCATGGCCGCTAGTCTCCACTAAAATGAATCAACTATAGGAGGAGGAAATGGCAACCCATCCCAGTCTTCTTGCTGGGATAATCCCATCAACAGAGGAGCCTGGTTGGCTAAGTCCATAGGATCACAAAAAATTGAACATGACTAAGTGACTACACCATCACCACATAATTGTTTCATAACATTTTGTTAGTCTCCACTATACAGTAAAGTGAATCGGATATACATGTACATATATCCCCCTTTTTGGATTTTCCTTCCCATTTAGAGCACTGAGTAGAGTTCTCCGAGCTATCCAGTAGGTTCCCGTTGGTTATACGTCAATTCCAATCTCCTAATTATCCACCCTATGCCTCCGTAATGAGGCGTGTTTGAAGAGAAATCACCGCACTGCTTCGGTGTGGGCCCTGGCTGTTCCATTCAAATTGTATTGTGAATTAAAGAATTCTTGCATCTCATGTATTATGACATTGCTGTATGACTTGCCATGAGTTAGAGAGCTTTTCAAGCCTCAGAGCACTCCAATAGTAAGTCCAGTTCTCAAACGTACTTCTTTCATGGAAGAAGCCATTTTCTCTGTGACCCACAAGAATCTCCACGTTAAACAGAATTGTCCTGGTGACCTCAGCCGGACTCAGGCCCTTAATCTCAGGCCTGTGTGTGTGCTTAGTCGCTCAGTTGTGTCCAACTCTTTGCGACCCCATGGACTATAGCCCACCAGGCTCCTCTGCCCATGGGATTCTCCAGGCAAACATACTGGAGTGGGGTGCCATCCCTCCTCCAGGGAATCTTCCCAACCCAGGGACTGAACCCAAGTCTCTGGCATTGTGGGAGGATTCTTTACCATCTGAGCTCTCAGGGATGCCCAAGAATATTGGAGTGGGTAGCCTGTCCCTTCTCTAGGGGAACTTCCCAACCCAGGAACCCAACCGGGGTCTCCTGCATTGCAGGAAGATTCTCTACCAGCTGAGAAATCGGGAAGCCCAATTTCAGGCCTTCACAGTCTCATTTTAGTTTGTCCAATGGGGTGGCTCCAGACTTCTATTACCTTGAACTGCCCACTGAGTTTATGCAAAGTAATTTTAACTGGTATCTGCCAGTTCCCTGAAGTGGAGACTTAACTGAAGGCTTTAATAATCCTGATTAAGCAGATACCCACATACCTTTATGGACAAACAATGTACAATGAAAACAAACTAAAAAATAAAAATTAATTAAAAAAAAAAAAGAANTATGACTTGCCATGAGCTAGAGAGTTTTTCAAGCCTCAGAGCACTCCAATAGTAAGTCCAGTTCTCAAACATACTTCTTTTATGGAAGAAGCCATTTTCTCTGTGATCCACGAGAAGCTCCACGTTAAACAGAATTTTCCTGGTGACCTCAGCCTGACTCAGGCCCTTAGTCTCAGGCCTGTGTGTGTGTGCTTAGTCGCTCAGTCATGTCCAACTCTCTGTGACCTCATGAACTGTAGTGCACCAGGCTCCTCTGCCCATGGGATTCTCCAGGCAAAAATACTGAAGTGGGCTGCCATTCCCTTCTGCAGGGGATCTTCCTAAGCCAGGGATCGAACCAAAGTCTCTGGCATTGTGGGAGGATTCTTTACCATCTGAGCCCCCAGGGAAGCTCAAGAATCCTGGAGTGGGTAGCCTGTCCCTTCTCTAGGGGAAATTCCCAACCCAGGAATCCAACCGGGGTCTCCTGCATTGCAGGCAGATTCCCTACCAGCTGAGCCATCGGGAAGCCCACTTTCAGGCCTTCACAGTCTCATTCTCATTTGTCCAATGAGGTGGCTCCAGAGAGCTATTACCTTGAACTGCCCAATGAGTTTATGGAAAGTAATTTTAACAGGTATCTGCCAGTTCCCTGAAGTGGAGACTCAACTGAAGGCTTTAATAATCCTGATTAAGCAGATACTCACATATCTTTATGGACAGACAATGTACAATTTTGCGTCATTTAAAAATGCCACCCAGCCTATCAACTGATGCCTAGAGAATGTGAGCCTGAAAGATAACACACTTTCAGGCCTTCACAGTCTCATTCTCATTTGTCCAATGAGGTGGCTCCAGACAGCTATTACCTTGAACTGCCCAATGAGTTTATGGAAAGTAATTTTAACAGGTATCTGCCAGTTCCCTGAAGTGGAGACTCAACTGAAGGCTTTAATAATCCTGATTAAGCAGATACTCACATATCTTTATGGACAGACAATGTACAATGTTGCATCATTTAAAAATGCCACCCAGCCTATCAACTGATGCCTAGAGAATGTGAGCCTGAAAGATAACTGTGTGGGCTGAGGCCACAGATGTCACATCAGTCATCCTTGGCGGTTTTCTTGCACAGACTTTCGGAAACCCAGTTTATGATCTCAGGATGGACCGAAGAATGATCTTTGTATTACTATTGTCAGGTAGGTGGAATTTTTTTAAGCAGGATTCTGTTATATGGGATGTAGGATTATAGAGAGAAGAAAAACTATCTCATTTTAGTCCTGTCTGACTTAACTGAATAACTGAATGAGTAGTATTCAGATCCTATCTTCTTGTTTAGTCACTCAGTCGCATCCGACTCTTTTGTGACCCTATGGACTACAGCCCGCCAGGCTCCTCTGTCCATGGGATTTCCCAGGCAGGAATGCTGGAGTGGGTTGCCATTTCCTTCTCCAGGGGATCATCCTGCCCCAGGGGTCAAACCCACATCTCCTGCACTGGCAGGTAGATTCTTTGCCACTGAGCCACCAGGACCCCAGCCCAGTCTGGAGGATGGATTTTTTCTTGAGAGTGAGTTGGTAAGGTGGGGAAGTTACCCATGGCTGGATCACCTGAGAGGCCTGCTGTTCAATTTTAAGCCTAGCCAGCCTTGAAACAATGTAATCAAATACTCTGGAAAACAAGTCTGGGAAAGAACGTGTTGCTTTATTGGCATTTTCNTGGAACAACTAAGCCTGTTTGCCACAGCTATTGAGCCTGTGCTGTAGAGCCCAGGAGCCACAACTGCTGAGGCCCCTGTGCCCTAGAGCCCACGCTTCACAACAAGGGAAGTCTCTGCACCGGAAGTCCAAGCACCACAGCTAGAGAATAGCCCCCACTCTCTGCAACCAGAGAAAAGCCCACCCAGCAACGAAGACCCAGCATAGCCAAAAATAAACATAAAAATACATGTGTGAAAATAGACATAGACTCTATGAAACAAGTTGCTGACCCAGCAAATTTATGTTCTGAGTCAAGCAGGAAGGACATCCTCAATTCTTAGAGGAAGTAAGACATTTGTGATAGAGTATCCAAACAGCTTCTTTGGGGCTGTTTCAGATCTAGTTCATGTTGTTGCTGTTCCACCTCCTTGTAAAACTGATCTTTGAATGACCATACGTCTCATTTTAATCTGTTTTGCAATGAGTTTTTTGGGTCGTCCTTTTTGATTTTGAGTGTTCACATTTATTGTCTCATCATTCATTCATTTATGTTTCCTTTTTATTTTTGCTAGCACAAAGTCTTTTTATTTTGAGATTGACACATGTCTAAAATGGCTTAGATTTTTTAAAATTAACTTTTACTGGAGTGCAATATTTTTCATAATATTGTGTTCAGTTCAGGTCAGTTCAGTTCATTTGCTTAGTCATGAATCGGAGCATGAATCGGAGCATGCCAGGCCTCCCTGTCCATCACCAGCTCCCGGAGTTCACTCAGACTCACATCCATCGAGTCTGTGATGCCATCCAGCCTCTCATCCTCCATAGTCCCCTTCTCCTCCTGCCCCTAATCTCTCCCAGCATCAGGGTCTTTTCCAATGAGTCAACTCTTTGCATGAGATGGCCAAAGTATTTGAGTTTCAGCTTTAGCATCAGTCCTTCCAATGAACACCCAGGGCTGATCTCCTGTAGAATGGACTGGTTGGATCTCCTTGCAGTCCAAGGGACTCTCAAGAATCTTCTCCAACACCACAGTTCAAAAGCACAATTCTTTGGTGCTCAGCTTTCTTCACAGTCCAACTCTCACATGCATACATAACCACTGGAAAAACCACAGCCTTGACTAGACGGATCTTTGTTGGCAAAGTAATGTCTCTGCTTTTTAATATGGTGTCTAGGTTGGTCATAACTTTCCTTCCAAGGAGTAAGCATCTTTTAATTTCATGGCTGCTAGTCTCCACTAAACTGAGTCAACTAGAGGAGGAGGAAATGGCAACCCATTCCAGTCTTCTTGCTGGGATAATCCCATGAACAGAGGAGCCTGGTGGGCTAAGTCCATACGGTCCCCAAAAATCGAACATGACTAAGTGACTACACCATCACCACATAATTGTTTCATTACATTTTGTTAGTCTCCACTATACAGTAAAGTGAATCGGCTATACATGTACATATATCCCCTTTTTTGGATTTTCCTTCCCATTTAGAGCACTGAGTAGAGTTCTCCGAGCTATCCAGTAGGTTCCCGTTGGTTATAGGTCAATTCCAATTTCCTAATTATCCACCCTATGCCTCTGTAATGAAGCATGTTTGGAGAGAAATCACCGCACTGTTTCAGTGTGGGCCCTGGCTGTTCCATTCAAATTCTATTGTGAATTAAAGATTTCTTGCATCTCATGTATTATGACATTGCTGTATGACTTGCCATGAGCTAGAGAGTTTTTCAAGCCTCAGAGCACTCCAATAGTAAGTCCAGTTCTCAAACATACTTCTTTCATGGAAGAAGCCATTTTCTCTGTGACCCACAAGAAGCTCCACATTAGAACAGAATTTTCCAGATGTCCAGCCTGACTCAGGCCCTTAGTCTCAAGCCTGTGTGTATGTGCTTAGTCGCTCAGTTGTGTCCAACTCTTTGTGACCTCAAGGACTGTAGCCCACCAGGCTCCTCTGCCCATGGGATTCTCCAGACAAAAATACTGGAGTGGGCTGCCATTCCTTTCTCCAGGGGAGCTTCCTATCCCAGGGACTGAACCCGAGTCTCTGGCATTGTGGGAGGATTCTTTACCACTGAGCTCCCAGGGAAGCCCAAGAATCCTGGAGTGGGTAGCCTGTCCCTTCTCTAGGGGAACTTCCCAACCCAGGAATCCAACCGGGGTCTCCTGCATTGTAGGCAGATTCTCTACAAGCTGAGCCATCAGGAAGCCCAATTTCAGGCGTTCACAGTCTCATTCTCATTTGTCCAATCGGGTGGCTCCAGACTGCTATTACGTTGAACTCCCCACTGAGTTTATGCAAAGTAATTATAGTAGATATTTGCCAGTTCCCTGAAGTGGAGACTCGACTCAAGGCTTTAGTAATCCTGGTTAAGCAGTTACCCACATATCTTCATGGACAGATGGTGTGCAACTTTGCATCATTTAAAAATGCCACCCAGCCTATCAAGTGATGCCTAGAGAATGTGAGCCTGAAAGATAACAATGTGTGGGCTGAGGCCACAGATGTTGCATCAGTCACCCTTGGCGGTTTCTTGCACTGACCTTGGGAAGCCAGCTTATGATCTCAGGATGGACCAAAAAATGATCTTTGTATTACTATTGTCAGGTAGGTGGAATTTTTTTTTAAGCAGGATTCTGTTATATGGGACATAGGATTATAGCGAGGAGAAAAACTATCTCATTTTAGTCCTGTCTGACTTAACTGAATAACTGAATGAGTAGTATTCAGATCCCAGTCTTCTTGTTTAGTCTCTCAGTCGCATCCGACTCTTTTGTGACCCTATGGACTGTAGCCCACCAGGCTCCTCTGTCCATGGGATTTCCCAGGCAGGAATGCTGGAGTGGGTTGCCATTTCCTTCTCCAGGGGATCGTCCCGCCTCAGGGGTCAAACCCACATCCCCTGCACTGGCAGGTAGATTCTTTGCCACTGAGCCACCAGGCCCCCAGCCCAGTCTGGTGGATGGATTTTTTCTTGAGAGTGGGTTGGTAAGGTGGGGGAAGTTAACCATGGCTGGTTCACCTGAGAGGCCTGCTGTTCAATTTTAAGCCTAGCCAGCCTTGAAACAGTGTAATCAAATACTTTGGAAAACAAGCTGTGTGAAAGAATGAGTTGCTTTATTGGCATTTTCATGAATTTAACTTCTAAATTAAATAATCTTTAATGAAGGTGATGGTGGGTCTATGTGCTTTATTTTTCAAAAAGTTTTCCCCCAAATTATAATTTCCTCCTTCACCTGCCAAAAAATTACAAGCCACAAGTGTGAACCCTGAATCCATGGCAGCAGCGGTGGGGGGTGTCGTTATTTTCCATTTTGTGGTCAGTTACTGAGAGGTGATACAGGGGGAAAAAAAGAAAGAAAGAAAGAACTCTTATTGGCTGAGGGATTATGTGGTTTAGGCAGAAATGGAAATAAATTCATTAAAATAAAAAGTAACATAGGTGTATTATGAAGTATCAAATTAGCATTATTTTTAGCCTCTTCCTGAGAGTGTTAAGATTAAAAGTTCTTCTCAAATACAGCGTTTATGTGTTAGAAATACTCATGCCCAGCACCTAGATAAGGAGCAGGCAATTACTACAGCGAGTCTCAAGAATCAACTGAGACCTTTAGGAATTGGAGGAGGGATTCAGGAATTTCTTAGATATTAGGGTGACTAAAAAATTCACTCGTTCATGTTATGGAAATATCTGAACAAACTTTTTGCCTGACTCTGCACTAGAGGATAAAGTGTGTAATGGTTAAAGCAGATAGGAAAGAACTAGTTTCAAACGTGGCTTCACATCTGAAAGCCAGGGAGTATTAAGGCAAGTTACTTTCCCTCCCTCAGCCTCAGTGTTCTTGTCTGTAAAACGCAGAAAATGTTGGTACCTGCCTAAGGCTGCCTATGAGTAGTTGCCTAAGGATTAAACAAGTAATTACCATAACTTCCTTACTCCAGCGTTTGACTGTGATAAATAAATATTTAGCTATGGTAACAATTATAAACTAGGAAACAAACGTGGGTATAGGATGGTGACTTCTGAGAAGTGAAGGAGAACGGGAAATTCCAGGAAAACAGAAGACTAGTAGAGTTATCTTCCTGGAGAAGGATATGGGAGCCCACTCCAGTATTCGGCCTGGAGTATCCCATAGACAGAGAAGCCTGGCTAGCTACAGTCCACAGCGCTGCAAAGAGTCAGACTCAGTTGAAGTGACTTAGCACCCACACTGGTGGCACTAGCGGTAAGGAATCCATGTGCCAAAGCAAGAGACATGAGAGGCATGGGTTTGATCCCTGGGTTGGGAAGATTCCCCTGAAGGAAAGCATGGCAACCCACTCCAGGATCCTCGCCTGGAGAATCCCATGGACAGAGGAGCCTAGTGGGCTGCAGTCCATAGGCTTGCAGAGTTGAACACAACTGAAGGGATTTAGCATGCATGTACAGAGTACCTCGAATTTTTGTAAATAGCAAAGAATAAGGAAAAGGAAATACATGGCAGGAATATGGCATAATATTTAAATATATTCAAATATATGTAAAGGTTTCACACAGAGGAGACCAGAGCTATTCACGGTGTAGTTCCAGAGGGCAGAGTGGGGTTGCTGCCCCGAAATAGACATGTTACCCATTTTGCGAAGGGGAGGGACACAATTTTGGAAAGGACTCCTGGAAAAGAAAGGAATTCATGCTACAAATGCTCAGGCAGAGTGAGTTAAAGCCTTAATGAGACTTCATGAGGTTAGCAAGTTTAAGTGATTCCAAAGACTGCCTTGGTATCCAGTGCCAAGGCTGTCATCAGCTTTGCATTTCTGGAATCCTTCATAGAAACTCTCTTGATGTGACTACTTTATAGAATAATAGGAAGATGTTGGAAATGATTGCCACCACCCTTCCTCATTAGATGAAGAGAACATGAAAAGTGTGAGGAAAGAGGGGGGGAAAGAGTTTATTTGCTTTCTCCAAAAATCTAAAGGATAAAGCCAGTATTTTTAAGTGTATCAGAGGTCATCCTCCTGTGGTGAGTAATTTTCTTTTCTATGATTTGATGCCCAATCCCTCAATCCCTTCATTCATTTGTGCATTCAGGAATTGTGCATGAGGCACCCTATTCCAAGGCCACGACAGTGCCATGAATGAGCTCCTGAGTTCATGTTAGGGAGGGTGGGGCAGGTAGAGGGAGGGAACATGACATTCAGCAGAACAAGTACTGAAACAAAAAAGAGTGAAAAATAGCATCCAGAAATAAACCACGGAAGCTGATTAACATAATGCAGAAGGCCAACATAGAGAAGAGTAGCAGGACCTTTTTCTCTGAGTTGGTGACCTTTCTGATGAAAGTTGAACAGTGACAAGAGGCCAAACTTGCAAAATCTGGGGAAGGGTCGTGGAGGTAGAAGGGAGATGAAGGACAAAAATTCTGAGGCAGAAGAAGACAGAGTGTGTTCACGGAAAAGCCAAAGTTCTGGTTTGACTATAGGGTCCTGATGCTAAATGGCACTTGGAGAGAGCTCTGGGTCCATAGGCCTTGGTTATCTGTGTCCATCTCACCACACACGCCTGCAGGCACGCTGTTAGAATGACTCAGCAAAGAAGCAAGGCTTCTCCTTTGCCTTCAGTAACCTAGGAAGAGAACATTTCTCTCAATTTAATTGTTACAGGACTGAGTTCTGAACTGGGATTCAGGGACCACTGCACTCTAAATTTCTTAAAAGCCAAATCTGTGTCTTCATTTTTGTCTCCCTGACTCTGCTAGGCATACATATGTGCTTAGTCTCTCAGTTGTATCCTACTCTTTGTGACCCCATGACCTGTAGCCCACCAGACTCTCTTAATGGAATATTCCAGACAAGAATACTGGCGTAGCTTGTCCTTCTCTTCTCCATGACATCTTCCTGACCCAGGGATCGAACCTGCGTCTCCTGTATTGCAGGCAGACTCTTTAATATCTGAGCCACCAGAGAAGCCTGCTAGGCATGTACTAGGCCCTAGATTAATAATAGATGCAGAAACAGCAAATGATCAGAATTTTGTTGCAGATAAGCTTAAGTGTGGAGACCTGATTGACTCACATGGGTCTCGTTTTCGTCCTGCCTATCAAAGAAATAGAGGAAAAGAACAGAATGGGAAAGACTAGATATCTCTTCAAGAAAATTAGAGATACCAAGGGAACATTTCATGCAAAGATGGGCTCAGTAAAGGACAGAAATGGTCTGGAACTAACAGAAGCAGAAGATATTAAGAAGAGGTGGCAAGAATACACGGAAGAACTGTACAAAAAAGATCTTCATGACCCAGATAATCATGATGATGTGTTGACTAATCTAGAGCCAGACATCTTGGAATGTGAAGTCAAGTGGGCCTTAGAAAGCATCACTATGAACAAAGCTAGTGGAAGTGATGGAATTCCAGTAGAGCTGTTTCAAATCCTGAAAGATGATGCTGTGAAAGTGCTGCACTCAATTTGCCAGCAAATCTGGAAAACTCAGCAGTGGCCACAGGACTGGAAAATGTCAGTTTTCATCCCAATTCCAAAGAAAGGCAATGCCAAAGAATGCTCCAACTACCGCACAGTTGCACTCATCTCACATGCTAGTAAAGTAATGCTCAAAATTCTCCAAGCCAGACTTCAGCAATATGTGAACCGTGAACTCCCTGATGTTCAAGCTGGTTTTAGAAAAGGCAGAGGAACCAGAGATCAAATTGCCAACATCCGCTGAATCATGGAAAAAGCAAGGGAGTTCCAGAAAAACATCTATTTCTGCTTTATTGACTATGCCAAAGCCTTTGACTGTGTGGATCAGAGGAGCTAAAAAGCCTCTTGTTGAAAGTGAAAGAGGAGAGTGAAAAAGTTGGCTTAAAGCTCAACATTCAGAAAACGAAGATCATGGCATCTGGCCCCATCACTTCATGGGAAATAGATGGGGAAACAGTAGAAACAGTGTCAGACTTTGTTTTTTTGGCCTCCAAAATCACTGCAGTTGGTGACTGCAGCCATGAAATTAAAAGGCACTTACCCCTTGGAAGAAAAGTTATGACCAACCTAGATAGTATATTCAAAAGCAGAGACATTACTTTGCCGACTAAGGTCCGTCTAGTCAAGGCTATGGTTTTTCCTGTGGTCATGTATGGATGTGAGAGTTGGACTGTGAAGAAGGCTGAGTGCAGAAGAATTGATGCTTTTGAACTGTGGAGTTGGAGAAGACTCTTGAGAGTCCCTTGGACTGCAAGAAGATCCAACCAGTCCATTCTGAGAGAGATCAACCCTGGGATTTATTTGGAAGGAATGATGCTAAAACTGAAGCTCCAGTACTTTGGCCACCTTATGCAAAGAGTTGACTCATTGGAAAAGACCCTGGTGCTGGGAGGGATTGGGGGCAGGAGGAGAAAGGGACGACCGAGGATGAGATGGCTGGATGGCATCATGGACTCAGTGGATTTGAGTCTGAGTGAACTCCGGGAGTTGGTGATGGACCAGGAGCCTGGTGTACTGCGATTCATGGGGTCGCAAAGAGTCGGACACGACTGCGCGACTGAACTGAACTGAACTGAGATGGCATCAAAATCCTTTTCATCTCTAATCTTCAGTGATGCCTCAAAGGTCAGCCTAAGATGGTCCATAGGCTAGTTTCCAAATCTATAAATCTCTAGCTTGGTGTGAAGTTGGGTTTTTTGAAAGAAATGAACATTCTCACTCTGAACTCCTGGAGAAGGATTTCTAAGATGGGGAAAGAGGCACAGTATCTCAAAATCAGCTTGCACTGGTTTCAAATTGGGAAGTTGAATTTAACATCACTGTGATTAATTTTTCTGTACTTTGGTCTATAGAGGATGACTGCTAACATCTATGAACCTATTGGGGAAGCACACTTTAGATAATTTTCCCAAATGTCTTTATAGGTTATATTTTTGCAAAAGCTGTTGCAACACAGACTCCAAGGACAAATGACACTGTTAGTCCAGAGGTAAGTTACCAACCAAAGCAGACAGGTAATAGATTTCCAGCCATTAGTATCATATCTGTGTATTTCATAAGCACCTATCTGTGTGGTTTTCTATGACACATGAGTCAAATTAAAGCAACAGCACTGAAAAGAAACATTTCAGGGTTAACTCTGGCTATTCAAATTGGGGTAATTTTTTTCTGCTTTTTAATTCTTTCTAAATTCTCTGTGAAATGAATCATAAAATATAATTAGGAAAAGTTTTACAATTTTTTCAAATTAAGCCAAACACATACAACCTCTGCTTTCTAAGCTGTGTCTATCATAAAGCAATGTTGACAAACACTAACAGAAAAAAAACTGGATATCAGCATGCTCATTTCATTGTCCTTATTTACTGCTCAAATAAAATTTGTTGTGATGGATACTGAAACTGATTGCAGGGATCTGATAGAGAAAAGAGCAAGAATTGATAGTAGACATAAGAGATAACCCAGGGTTAATATTTTCCCATTTTCTGTTTCTTTTAATTGAAATATAGTTGATTTACAGTGTTATATCTCTACTTTCTAAGCTGTGTCTATCATAAAGCAATGTTGACAAACACTAACAGAAAAAAAACTGGATATCAGCATGCTCATTTCATTGTCCTTATTTACTGCTCAAATAAAATTGGTTGTGATGGATACTGAAACTGATTGCAGGGATCTGATAGAGAAAAGAGCAAGAATTGATAGTAGACATAAGAGATAACCCAGGGTTAATATTTTCCCATTTTCTGTTTCTTTTAATTGAAATATAGTTGATTTACAGTGTTATATAATAGTCAAGTGTACAACATAGTGATTCAAAATTTTCATTGATTATGCTGCATTTAGAGTTTTATGAAATATTGTATATTCCTTGTTCTCTACAATATATTCTTTTAGCTAATTTATATTATACATAATAGTTCATGCCTCTTAATCCTTTACCCCTATTTTGCCCTTCCCACCCCCTACTCCCTACTGGTAACAACTAGTTTCTTCTCTGTATCTGGGAATCTATTTCTGTTTTGTTATAGTCATTTATGTTATGTTTTGTATTCCACATATAAGTGATATAAAATATTTGTCTTCCTCTGACTTATTTCACTAACTATAACACCTTTTAGGCCCATCCATGTTGTTGAAAATGGCAGAGTTTCATTCTTTTTTTTGCAGCTCAATAATATTCCTGTGTGTGTGTCTGTGTGTGTCTCTGTGTGTGTCTATGTGTATCTGTGTGTGTCTCTGTATGTGTTTGTGTCTCTGTGTGTGTGTGTCTGTGTGTGTGTGTGTCTGTGTATCTGTGTGTGTCTCTGTCTGTGTGTGTTTGTGTCTCTGTGTGTATGTGTCTGTGTATCTGTGTGTGTCTCTGTCTGTGTGTGTTTGTGTCTCTGTGTGTGAGTCTGTGTGTGTGCATTATACATCTTCTCTATCCTCTCATTTGTTGATGGACTCTTTGCTTGCTTTCATACCTTGGCTATTGTAAACAATGCTGCTATGAACATTGGGGTTCATATGTTTTTTGGAATTAGTGTTTTCATTTTCTTTGCATATATACTGAGGAATGGAATTGCTGGATCCCATGGTCACTCTATTTTTAATTTTTGGAGCAATTTCCATAGCATTTTCCACTATGGCTGCACCAATTTACATTCTCACCAGCACTAAACAAGGATTCTGGTTTCTCCACATCCTTGTCAACGCTTGTAGATTTTCTGATAGTCATTCTGACAGATGGGAGGTAATATCTCCCTGTGGCTTTGACTTGCATTTCTCTGATGATTAGCTGTGTTGAACATCTTTCATGTGTCTGTTGGCCATATATATGTCTTCTTTGGAAAAGGCCCGTTTTCTGGTGGTTTTTCTTTTTTTTGAACTTGTTTCTTTTATGATACAGTAACTCATCCACAATCCCCAGCAGCCACACTCTACTTGCTAAGAGTAGTGGGAAAGTGGCAGCATATAGGATCTTAGGAAGCCTTATTCATGGAGGGACTTCTACCACATCTTGGGAGTCGGGCAGTGTTCTGACCATGTCTGTCTCAGAAAAGCAAATGACTCCAAAAATAATAAGAGCCCCAAGCCACGAAACACTGTACAATCTTTTTCTGGTTCCCAAGCACCATACCAACCTCCAGTTCATAGTGAAGAAGGAGAATTCCGCCCTTACGGGTCTAGAGCCTTGTCTTCCTTGATATTTTGACCAGACTATTCTTTCCTCACTTAATGGTCTTAACAGCCTTGATGAAAGCCAATTACCATAGATATAGGAGTTAATTTCTAGACTCTCAATTCTATTCCACTAATCCTTAGGGCAGCACCATACTGTCTTGACTACCATTGCTCTGTAGTAAGTTTTGAAATGATGAAATGTAAGTCATCCAGCTCTGTAGTTTTTCAAGATGATTTTGGCTATTTGGGGTACCTACAAGTTTCATATGGATTTTAAGACCAATTTTTCTATTTGTGTAGACCTTTATATAAGTATATCTGTGTATACTTAATTCATTTAACTAGCCAGTAACTCTACATGATTGACAATTATTATCCTCATTTTGTAAATTATGAACCAAAAGTACAGAGTGTAAGTCTGCTGCCCAAGGTCTCAGCTAATAACTAGGGAAATTAGTGTGAAACCAGGCATTCAGGCTCTAGAGTCTATGCATTTCATCCACACATGATACTGCTTATTCATCATCCACATTGATGTTCTGAGCTTCGCCCTATCTTATTCTTTTTTCCTTTTTTCCTTTTTGGTTGCACCATTTGGCATGTGGGATCCTGATCCTAGATCAAGGGTCAAACTCACGCCTCCTGCATTAAAGTGAAGAGTCTTAAGCACTGAGCTGTCAGGGAAGTCCTGGCTATTCCGTACTCTTGCAACATTGTCACTTAATGTTCTACTCTTGCTTTCCCTAAAGTGAATCCTGTAGTAAAGGCTTGTAGTCTGACTTCTCCTTTGGGTAGAGCTAATGAACCCTAATTTTACGACTATGATGGTAACCTTTGGCTCATTTTTATCTGGGCTAAGTGACCTTTTTCTCTAGGTCTCTCCCTTTGTTGTGGCTACTTATTTCTCAGTCATGATGATATTTAAAGTCAAAAGAAGAGAAAATGCATCTGGAGCACATAGGTGAGCATAGCACGTCTGCTGACGGCGACTGGGAAGGTGGCCGTGGCAATGGCCTTGTGTCTGACCAGGAGAGGTGCTCAGTCGCTGAGTCATAGCCAACGCTTCTCAGCAAATCAGGCTAATATCCAATTGCTTTATAAATCTATTCAACACAAGATAAGGGTGATATGAGACAGGGGTCCCCAACCCTTGTCAGGAACCGGGCCTCATAGCGGGAGTGGGCAAAGCAGCATCTGTATTCACAGCCACTCCCATCGCTCCCATTGCCACCTGAGCCCCACCGCGTGTCAGATCAGCAGCAGCTTTAGAATCTCACGGGAGCCTGGACCCCGCTGTGAACAGCACATGGAAGGCACCCAGGTGTGTGTTCCTTATGAGAATCTAATGGCTGATGATCTGCGGTGCAAATGGAGACTATCATTAGTAGAAAGGTTAATCACTGTAATCATAAAGAAACAAAGTGCACAATGAATGTAATGCGGTTGATTCATCCCAAACCCTCTCCTCCCAACATTCATCCATGGGAAAATTGTCTTTCATGAAACTGGTCCCTGGTGCCCAAAAGATTGGGGACTACTGATATTAGAACCTTTGAAAATGTAAGAAAAGATCCTAATGTTTAGGAAAATGAAGTGTCTACATGTTTATCTAGTCTGGAGCAATGTTCTTGTTGCAGGCAGTGCATTAGACTCCAATGTCTGAGTAGACAGTGATTCTAACACACAACGTCAAGAGTGAACATGCTGATCTAGTTTCTATTTTCCCATTCATTATTGTTCAGCCAGTGATGAGAAGTACCAGTGCTGTGAGAACTTTCATTTTTAATTAGAATTTTTCTCTTCCTGTCTACCTTACTTAATCCCATATCAAATATGTTTAGGGAGTTTAGCTACACAAATGCTCGTATCTTAAAATAAAGCTGGCACATCTAAAACACATGAAATCTTCTTTAATTCTGAGGATTCATGGTAAACCAAGAGATATTTAGCAGGAAAAAAATGAAATTTCAGGTTATAAATTGTTACCAACCAGAAATATCTGTCCTTCCATAATCTGTATCTGACACTGGAGGTCATTCTACTCCTGTTTGTTAAGGGAATAACCCTCCCACCCTCAGCTTCTGCACAATGTAAATTATTGTTTTTGCATCTTTTCAGTTATCCCTGATTTGCTAGAAGGAAGGCTTACTTGAGAGTTAGTTACATAACTTGGTGAGAGTTTCATCTTCTTTTAATGACACTCATTTGGTGCTCTCAGCCTTTTTATTTTGCATAGATCATGGCAGAACTTGGCAGACAGTTCTGCAGTCAAATAGGTGGCAATTGAAACTCCACCTCCACCATTTACCAGCTTCATGATCTTAGGCAAGTTAGGCGATGTTTCTGATCTTTGTTTTTTTTTTCCTCTACACATAATAAATTAATACGTAATAATAGACTCTCAGGTAATTGTTTTGAAGAAAAAATGCCAGAATGTAGTTAATACACAATTTGTTTGTTATGAATATTACTGTCTCAGACATGTGAATGTCTATGATTTTAGAATAATGAAGTACCTTAGGCAGTGGTCCCCAACCTCTTTGGCACTGGGAACCAGTTTCATGGAAGACAACTTTTCCATAGACCAGGAGTGAGAGGGGTGGTTTGGGGAGGATTCAGTTGCATGACGTTTATTGTGCACTTAATTTCTATTATTATTATTACATTGTCCCCTCCTCAGACCTTCAGACATTGATCCCAGTGGTTGGGGACTCCTGCCTTTGAGGATACCTAAGTCTTTACTCTCATATTTAAGTGAGACACGGAGGCTTA
Source organism: Aepyceros melampus (assembly GCA_006408695.1). NCBI lineage: Eukaryota > Metazoa > Chordata > Mammalia > Artiodactyla > Bovidae > Aepyceros > Aepyceros melampus. Next base: position 138,843 of record SJXQ01002570.1, on the reverse strand, counting down.
GAAAATTCAGTGACTTACTCATGTCTCCCACCCCTTGGTGGCAAAGCCAGGACTAGAATCCTGATCTCCTTTCTCCCTGGGGCAATGAACAGAAATACCTCTTGCTTTCTATCTGTTCAGGCTAAAGAACGCACAGTGGCTGGGATTATAGGCTGGTTTTTCTCTCTCACTGGCTGGTTCAGTAGTAGTTCGGAACAATGAGAATGACTAGAATCTGGGCAGGACATAGCCTGACAGAGCCTGGCTATGGAGTTCCATCAGGGAAACCACTGTCCTCCTAGGCAATAACAGCTTCAAGGCAGACTTAGTGAGGAGCTGTTCTCTACCAATCTGGGGAAGGCAGAGTTGTGACCCATTGGCTGCTGGGAACTGTCCAAGCAGGCCACTCTGTAGGTGAGCAGAAACTGGGTCATTGCATTTGACATCTGGCCCACTGATTGCACCAGTGGACATGCTCTCTACGAGTCATTAACCAGAGACTTCACACAAAATTTTGAGGGCTGTTCAAAACACTAAGTGCAAATGTTATCCCATCAACTTTTTATCCTTTAGAAAGTTCAATTTTTCTAAATTGTAACTAGCTACTTTGACTTACTAAATCTCTCCAAAAAAATAAAAGTGAACAACAGCAGACAAAAGGGACATCTAACTGTATTATCATATGTATATATATCATATAATATATATATCATATAATACCATATATTATCATAACTTGATCAGATTGATGTTGTCAACCCTTTGGTTCAAGGGCAAAACTGAGTATTTCTTTTAAAATATTGCTTTATGGCAATAGCTTTCTCCAAATATCTTTTGGAATAAGGAAGAGCCCTGTCCATTCTGTAAAAAAATAATAAGGTCTGGAAGAAAAGGCATTGAGTTGGAAGCCAGCAAGTGTGAGTTTTTCCCAGTTTTACCACAAATAAACTGTTCAGAACTTTCAAATTACATTACCAATCAGTTTTCCTGGTCATCCCAGTGCCAGAAAACTCTAACACTTAGAAAATGTCACTTTCTGACTTGGAAATTATTGACGGCCTTTCATAGGCAGAGTTTCATAGGAAGAGTTTGCTTCGCTGAGATAAGACTTCTATCAATGGCAAGGCGGGAGGGAACCAAGCTAAAACCAACGACTGCATGAGATGACTTTATCACATCATGACAGGAGCTCAGCAGCTGGAAATTTGGGCAGAGAGCAAAACTGCAGGGTGTTGGTCCAACATTGCGTTTTTATAGTCTTTCTAATGACATTTCATGTTAGAAAGACAGTTGTTTGGGAGAGCTGTGTGCCTAGTAGTTAGAGCATAGCGCAGAGGGCTGGAAGACTAGATCTCCATGCCCAACTGTGTCTCTAACCCACAATTCAACCCACCTCTCCTGCACACTGGGAACAGGGGGCCTGTTGTGCTCCTTCCCACAATACCCAGACATCTCAGGCTGGTAGAGTTTTTCTGAACAACTGTGAGGGCAGAGCCATGACAATAAGAGACAAAAGAGATGAATATTCTGGAATAATTCAGATGTTATGCAAGTATGAGATGCTACCGCCACACAGATTTGGAGTATTTAATATTCTGGGTGGTATATTCATTCATTCATTCCTGCCTCCGAAACCTAAAATTAAGTGATTCAGTCCAAGTAACAAATACATACTTTGTGCAAAGTGCCAAAGCAAATGTCATTTTAGTATTTGGGCACTATAAAAAAAATTTTTAAACTAGGAGTTTGAGGCCTTGCTAAACCTGCCCTTTTATTCCAGTTTGCACTAATTTGCCCCTTGAACATGAAACTCATGTCAGTCTGAGAGGTTTGCCAATCTTTGCCTACTGGCTGCCCTCTAATGTCCATATAAAAGCACACTGTATTCTGTTTCTTCATATTTTAGCCCATTTTAAGGTCATTTCTTCACCTTAATTCGACCTCGTCCACATTGCCACCTAAAACTCTACCCATCCTTCAAGTTTCGCCAGTGACTCAGTGCAACCAGGCAGAGGGTAAGGACTTCAGAGTAAGTTTTCAGAGTCCAGTGAAGCTAAGGAAATGTGCCGTGTTGGTCCAAGACCCATGTGTTCCTTAGGTAGTCTGATACTGGACACATCTTCCATTACGCCTCAAGGTGAAAGTGCTTCTCTTGGAGAGAGAGGTGGGATTTTTCAGGTATAGTCTGGATATGTTCTTGAAAAAGAAGTAAAAGGATTAAGGAAAAGACCCTCAGGTCAATATTGCTAGAGCAGAAAACAGTTTTTCTTAGAGGCTATACATGGACATCTAGGAGATATAAAGGAAGTAATACAATAAATTGGTGTGAAGAAAACATCAAAATGAAGACTGCGTGATTATTCTATCAATTCTAGCCCTTGGGGTATCTGGGAATCTCAAGGAATTTAGTTGTCATTTTTGTGAGCACAGTGCATCCCAATGTTCGCCGGCTAATATGCTAAAACATCGAAGAAATCCTGCTGACAAGATCTCAAGCAGGTGGATATCTGGGAAGTTGGAATCTTATTGGAAAACAGCAGAATTTGGTCTCAATTTTGTTCCTTACCTACTTTGTTCAACTGAGCCAATCATTTAATTTTCAAATTTATTATCTATAAAGTAAGCAAGTTAGGTTAATTCTTTGAAGGGACTTAAAGGTAAAATGTAAAAGTATATTCTGAATTAATCAGGACAAAATTGAGATTGACTTTTAGTCAACAAACAAGGCAAACAGGAAAAGACCCTGATGCTGAGAAAGATAGAAGGCAGAAGAAGGGGGCAGCAGAGGATGAGATGGTCAGGTGGCATCACTGACTCAATGAACATGAGTTTGAGCAAACTCTGGGAGACAGTGAAGGACGGGGAAGCCTGGAGTGCTGCAGTCCACGGGGTCGCACAGAGTCTGAGCACAGAGGACAGATACGCAACTGAGCGACTGAACAACAGCAAGTAACAGAAAGGGAAGAGCCTAGAGCAAAAGAGGGGGGAAAAAAAGCGGGAAAGAAATGTTCCTCGAATCCAGCCCATAAGAGATTCAGTTAAAGTTGTTTGGCTAAAGTTCAAATTAATTTTAATGAGCTGTCTCTCCCTAAGCATTTTCTTATTTGGATAGCAAAAAGGTTACTCAGAACTGATTATCCCTGGGGAACACCATGTTCCTCTTCTCTGACTTTGCTTAAAATTGGAGGCTTGAAAGTGCCAGTTTTTAGAGGTGTGAGATCTTACGTTGGCTCTTTGGCATATTCTTTTTACAACTTGCTGCAATTTTCTGTCCCTTTAAGGTGTTAGCCAACAGGCCTTCTCTACCAAAGGCTGTGCTGACAAGTGATAAGGACCCTCTGTAAGGAGGAGCGGCCTGTTTGCAAAACGACTTATCTTGACCACTCCTGAACACAAGATGAGATCCTCTTATGAAGAGCTCAGGACATGGTTTTTTGGCTTGTTCTTTCTTTTTCCTACATCCTCCTTCATGCCATAGACAGTGATGTTCCCCAAATGAAAAGTCTGGTTCAAACACTTCGTCTTTCCAGCTGCCTTAGGCAGTGGAAATTTCATGCCGTGGTCCATAGCACCTGGCGCATCACTGTCTTCTCTGCTTCTCACACCCTGTGGTGCAGCCACAGGGATTTCTGTGCTTCCCGCATCCCACCAGGATGTCTTGAGTGCCAGGGCATCGCTGACACCACTGACTGTGTACCTAAATGTCCACAGAGTTGGCCGGTTGAAACCCTAGACCACTTTCATGGTGAGTTCAGAGAACCCCTCCATGAGGTCTTTCCATTTCCTCCTTTTCCAAATAGAACTGACCACTGTTTCCTGTGACACCACTTCACCATCCCCCGAAAATACTTAATTACACTTAAATTAAAATTTTGTCTCTCTTTCCTAAGCTGGGATTTCCTTGATGGAAAAAACATGAATTATTCATTATTTCATTGTATCCCTAGTACAAAAGAGATATGCCTAAACATTCGTGTAAAGGAACAAACAAGTGAGTAAGTGTCTAAGGAGCCCAGGAACCATTGTTGGCGAAAAAGAAGGCACAAACTTAAAGTTGAGGATTTCTGAACGTAAGCCCAGAAAAAGCCTCTCAGATAGCTCTGAGGGACTGCATCAAAGAAGTAAGGGAGGATTTATGAGTTTTACAACAGAAGTCAAGTAGTCAGAATGTCAAAAAATTACTTTTAATTAAAGAAAGCCAGACATTTCGAGTTAATAAATTTAGCGCTTTTCCATGTATGGGAAGATTCAAGAGTCCAGGCTTACTACAATCATTCCTCTGATATACACGGTAACCATCTAGAGCCAGTAGCCTGCTTTTCTGCATCCTGAATTCCCTTAGGGTCACAGTCTGTGGTGGTAACAATGGCTGAAAGCATGGTGTTGGCACCATCGTTTGTTCACTTATATGGCAGGTGATTTCTTTCCTCCACACCATCAAGGCCTATGAAACACATCTGGATTCTAAACAGTCAATCATAAGATTTCATTTAGCTTTACCACACGATACCAAGCACTGGGATCTTGTGGAGTTTTTAGCCTAAACCGAGGTAGGAGAGGTCAGAGAAGAGCTCCCAACAAAAATGGCCTTGAACTGGGACCTGAAAAGTGGATTGCCAGCCAAGAAGGGGACCACGGGAGGACACTTCAGGCAAAGAGAAGACTAGGTACAAAGGTGTGGGCATGGAGAAGAGTATACTGCATTTGAGGAACCAAGAGCTTCCCAGATGCCTAGACCCCAAAGGAGAGTCAAGTTGCAGGCACTGATGGGGAGGCAGGCAGGGGCTGGGGCATGCAGGGTCTTGGAGGTTTCATAAAGAGGAGGGGGCACCGTCCCATAGACGGAGCACACCTCCCTAACTAACCAGTGAAACTCCTGACTCAGACAGGCAGAAAGCCTGGGGTAGCACAATCTTTGCATCAGTCAAAACTCTACATGGCTTCAGGTAAACTTTTAGCTACCCAGGTGGCACTAGTGGCAAAGAACTCGCCTGCCAATGCAAGAGACAAGAGATGCGGGTTTGATTCCTGGGTCAGGAAGATCCCCTGGAGAGGAAATGGCAAGCCATTCCAATATTCTTGCCTGAAGAATCCCATGGGCAGAGGAGCCTGGGGGGCTACAGTCCGTAGGGTCGCAAACAGTCAGACACAACTGAAGTGACTTAGCACGTGTGCACTACTTAAAAACTGTAAATTTGGTGTGCTTTTATTTTTTTGTTTTTCACTTTGGGATTTTTTTTTCTTCTAGTTGTAAAATTGTGTGCTTGATATTGAAACATCAAAAATATTGTGTCAGTCTGTTTGGAAGCAGGTTTCCACTATTCTTACACTCATTCCGCGCATGTCCCTTTGCGTGTGGCTTGTTTCATTCATCAGTACATTCATTTTAGGTGCGATCCAGACACTCACCTACCTGTCTCTCCATAAGAACCTGGTCAAACAATTTGTCACTATATGTCAATTATATCTCAAGAAAATGAGAAGAGCTTTTTAAAAAAGAAAGGAAATTGGCCGAACATTTACAACTGCTAGTATTTCACTGAATACCCTCTATGTACAGAGCTCTGTTCTAGTGTGGAAGAGATTCAAAATGCGTTAGACGGAGCACACCTCCCTAACTAACCAGTGAAACTCCTGACTCAGACAGGCAGAAAGCCTGGGGTAGCGCAATCTTTTGCATCAGTCAAAATTCTAGATGGCTTCAGGTACATTTTTGGCTACCCAGATGGCACTAGTGGCAAAGAACTCGCCTGCCAATGCAAGAGACAAGAGATGCGGGTTCGATTCCTGGGTCCGGAAGATCTCCTGGAGGAGGAAATGGCAAGCGATTCCAGTATTCTTGCCTGAAGAATCCCATGGGCAGAGGAGCCTGGTGGGCTACAGTCCGTAGGGTCGCAAACAGTCAGACACAACTGAAGTGACTTAGCACGCATGCACTACTTAAAATCTGCAAATTTGGTGTGCTTTTGTTTTTTTGTTTTTCACTTTGGGATTTTTTTTTCTTCTAGTTGTAAAATTGTGTGCTTGATATTGAAACATCAAAAATATTGGGTCAGTCTGCTGTGGAGGCAGTTTTTCACTATTCTTACACTCGTTCCCTGCATGCCCCTTTGCATGTGGCTTGTTTCATTCATCAGTACATTCATTTTAGGTGTGATCTAGACACCCACCTACCTGTCTCTCCATAAGAACCTGGTCAAACAATTCGTCACTATATGTCAATTATATCTCAAGAAAATGAGAAGACCTTTTTAAACAAGAAAGGAAATTGGCCAAACATTTACAACTGCTAGTATTTCACTGAATACCCTCTATGTACAGAGCTCTGTTCTAGTGTGAAAGAGATTCAAAATGCTCCAGGCCTGGGATCTCGGAGCCCAGGGAAGCTTGTTTCAGAAAAGCTCACTTGTATGCACAGGGGTTATAAATGTGTGCCCTAAATGTGAATGAATTGCACTGAACTGAAGGGTATAAAGAAAAATCTAACATTAACTAACAGAGATCATTTTTGTTCGTTAGCTATTCTTTTTTATTTTTACATACTTTCATTGATTCCTAATGAAAATCTTTCTTTCCATAATTTTAATCTCAATAGTTGCTGAACCTCAACATTCCTATATCTAATTATTGTTTTAAAACACTTGGTCTTAACAGATGCACACTGGTATATGTAAAATACGTAAACAACAAGGACCTGTTGTATAGCACAGGAGACTACATTCAATATTTAGTAATAACTTTAATGGAAAAGAACCTGAAAATTGCGTATATATGTGTGTGTGTGTATAACTGAATTATTTTTGAATTGTAGTAAATCAACTATATTTCAATTGAGAACCGCACTTGTCCTTACATTATATTTGACAGCTGTGCCTCTGAATGAGGACGGCTACCTTAGAGATACTGGTCATTTGTCACACCATATACCTAATTTGTGTGGCAATTGTTTATATACATGTAATGAATCGCGTGGGGCTTCGCAGGTGGCACAGTGGTCAAGAATCTGCCTGCAATGCAGGAGATGCAAATTCAGACCCTGGGTTGACAAGATTCCCTGGAGAAGGAAATGGCAACTCACTCCAGTAATCTTGCCTGGAAAATCCCATGGACAGAAGGCCTCGTGTGGTACAGTCCACGAGTCACAAAGAGTCGGACACGACTGAGCGACCAAGTACACACTGTACTAACTGATGTGTGTGTGTGAAGACACACAAATTATGTATTAAACTAACTTAGTCCTCTCAGTGACATTTTGAAGTGGGTATTATCATTATACAGATGGGGAAATAAAGGCTCGCCTTCCTCTCCTGCAAAGCCTGCCACAGCCTTGACAGACTCCTTTTCCTATTTGGAAACAGTCTGTTGTTCCATGTCCACTTCTAACTGTTGCTTCCTGACCTGCATACAGATTTCTCAAGAGGCAGGCCAGGTGGTCTGATATTTCCATCTCCTGAAGAATTTTCCACAGTATATTGTGATCCACACAGTCAAAGGCTTTGGCATAGTCAATAAACCAGAAATAGATGTTTTTTTGGAATTCTCTTGCTTTTTCTGTGATCCAGTGGATGTTGGCAATTTGATCTCTGGTTCCTCTGTCTTTTCTAAAACCAGCTTGGATATCTGAAAGTTCACAGTTCACAACTATTGAAGCATGGCTTAGAGAATTTTGAGCATTACTCTATTAGCGTGTGTTTAGTTCAGTTTAGTTCAGTTGCTCAGTTATGTCCAACTCTTTGTGACCCTATGAACCGCAGCACACCAGGCCTCCCTGTCCATCACCAACTCCCGGAATTCACCCATACTCATGTCCATTGAGTCGGTGATGCCATCCAACCATCTCATCCTCTGTCATCTTCTCCTCCTGCCGTCAATCTTTCCCAACATCAGGGTCTTTTCAAATGAGTCAGCTCTTCACATCAGGTGGCCAAAATACTGAAGTTTCAGCTTCAACATCAGTCCTTCCAATGAAAACCCAGGTCTGATTTCCCTTAGGATGGGCTGGTTAGATCCCTTGCAGTCCAAGGGACTCTCAAGAGTCTTCTCCAACACCACAGTTCAGAAGCAGCAATTCTTCAGCACTCATCTCTCTTTACGGAGAAGGCAATGGCACCCCACTCCAGTACTCTTGCCTGGAAAATCCCATGGGTGGAGGAGCCTGCTAGGCTGCAGTCCATGGGGTCGCTAGGAGTCAGACACGACTGAGCGACTTCACTTTGACTTCTCACTTTCATGCATTGGAGAAGGAAATGGCAACCCACTCCAGTGTTCTTGCCTGGAGAATCTCAGGGACGGGGGAGCCTGGTGGGCTACCGTCTATGGGGTCGCACAGAGTCGGACACGACTGAAGCGACTTAGCAGCAGTAGCAGCATCTCTCTTTATAGTCCAACTCTCACATCCATACATGACCACTGGAACAACCATAGCCTTGACTAGATGGACCTTTGTTGGCAAAGTAATTCTCTGCTTTTTAATATGCTGTCTAGGTTGGTCATAACTTTCCTTCCAAGTAGTAAGCGCCTTTTAATTTCATGGCTGAAATCACCATCTGCAGTGATTTTGGAGCCCAGAAAAATAAACTCTGACACTGTTTCCACTGTTTCCCCATCTATTTGCCATGAAGTGATGGGACCTGATGCCATGATCTTAGTTTTCTGAATGTTGGCTTTAAGCCAACTTTTTCACTCTCCTCTGATTGTGCAGTTGTTTGAGCATTCTTTGGCATTGCCTTTCTTTGGGACTGGAATGAAAACTGACTTTTCCCAGTCCTGTGGCCACTGCTGAGTTCTCCACATTTGCTGGCATATTGAGTGCAGCACTTTCACAGCATCATCTTTCAGGATTTGAAATAGTTCAACTGGAATTCCATCACCTCCACTAGCTTTGTTTGTAGTGATGCTTCCTAAGGCCCACTTGACTTCACATTCCAGGATGTCTGGCTCTAGTTGAGTGATCACACCATCGTGATTATCTGGGTCATGAAGATCTTTTTTGTATAGTTCTTCTGTGTATTCTTACCACCTCTTCTTAATATCTTCTGCTTCTGTTAGGACTATACCATTTAAGGCAACTATACTAGGAACGTTTACAGAAAGGAATCCAGTGAGACTGCTGGCAAAAACACAGCCTGGACAAAGTAAGAGTTTGGATTCTGATGGTGGAAAATGGATAGCAACATAACTTACATTCAGTCATGCCCAGCTCTTTTTGAGAATTGGACTGATGTTCATGTGGGATAACAGCTCAATATGTCTCTTTCTGATCACCGTTTTTACACTTTTAAAACTGCACTGCTTCTTGTGGAAGTCCACAGATGGTTCTTCCAATAGTTTCTCATATCCTTTCCTTTAGTGCATAAGGGAGTTTACTAATTCATGATGAATGGAAACCTGTTGGGTAGCTGACAGTAGATATTGGGATTATTAATGTTAAGACTGGCACATTACCTCATATATTTTACTTGCTCACTGTTGAAAGTTGAACTATGTAGTTCTTTAAACACAGTTAAGGAATAACAAAAATGCACTAGACAGTCTAATTCCAAAGGGGTATTTTTTAAATATGCCATATGTCTTCNGTGATGAATGGAAACCTGTTGGGTAGCTGACAGTAGATATTGGGATTATTAATGTTAAGACTGGCACATTACCTCATATATTTTACTTGCTCACTTTTGAAAGTTGAACTATGTAGTTCTTTAAATACAGTTAAGGAATAACAAAAATGCACTAGACAGTCTAATTCCAAAGGGATATTTTTTAAATATGCCATATGTCTTCTGACCTTATTTTCAAATATTGTCTTTTTAGGACCAGTACTGGAACATGGTTTGTCACAGCCAGGTATGTTAATATTTGACAAAGAATGATGATCATTCCATTTAACATTTTGTCTTGTGAGTTTTAAATGCCTTGGAACTAGAAGCATCAATTTTATTTTTTAAGTTTATTTTCTTTCTGATTTTGCTTTAAAAACTTTAAAGTATAGTTACTATACATTATTATTTGTTCTAGGTGTAGAATATAATGATTCACAACTTTTAAAAGTTATGCTCCATTTATAGTTGTTATACAATATGGCCATATTCCCTGTGTGCTATACAATACGTGTGCTGTACTTAGTTGTTCAGTCATGTCTGACTCTTTATGACACCATGGACTGTAGCCCGCCAGGTTCCCCCGTCCATGGGATTCTCCAGGCCAGAATACTGCTGTGGGTTGCCATTCCCTTCTACAGGGGATCTTCCCAACTCGGAGATCAAACCCAGGTCTCCCGCACTAGAGGCAGATTCTTTACTATCTGAGCTAGCAGGGAAGCCCTGTACCATAATATATCCTTGCAGCTCATTTTACACAAGACAGCTTATACCTCTTATTCTCCTATCCCCATATCCCTTTCCCTCTTCCCTCCCCGCACCGGTAACCACTAGTTAATTTTAAAAACAAGAGTGTTACTGATTTCAGTCACACAGATTGTAAAAACAAATAAAATATGCTCTTTTCAGAATCAAAATAGGCATTTCCAATTTCCTTAAACATTTTAGAAACAGCAGTATATAATCTGATCATCATTTTTATTTTAAGTTATATATCTTCAGCTTTCTAACCAACTGTGGATACATCCAGAATAAATACAGATCCTTCCTGTCTTAGTCCAGATTCGTTTTAGACTCTGTGCTACCACTTTGGAGCTACTTTCCCAACACTGTATTTGTGGACTATCACTTTCCCCTATAAAAAGACAAAGCTATAGTACCCTGATTTTACTTGCTTTGTTTTACAAATGCTATGTGGTCATTTGTGCTTTACTTCACATTTTTATAATTTGCTCCTCTGTTTTTCTCCTATAGTAACGGTAGTCATTATTTTTGCGGTGATTGCTGGTATCATTGGAATTATCGTTGGAGGTGCCGCACTTTTTTTCCGACTACGAAGGGTAAGGACTCAGTTTTTAATTTTAAGTGCCGGTGTAAATAACTCCAGGAGGGTTTAACTCTACAGCTTCAACTAAACTCAAAAGAAAAACAAAACTGCATGGAACTCCATCTTTTTCAACTGGACACAGAGAAGTCACGGAGTTACTCTGCTGCTGCTGCTGCTGCTAAGTCACTTCAGTCGTGTCCCACTCTGTGCAACCCCACAGATGGCAGCCCACCAGGCTCCCCCATCCCTGGGATTCTCCAGGCAAGAACACTGGAGTGGGTTGCCATTTCCTTCTCCAATGCATGAAAGTGAAAAGTGAAAGTGAAGTTGCTCAGTCGTGTCTGACTCTTAGTGACCCCATGGACTACAGCCTACCAGGCTCCTCCATCCATGGGATTTTCCAGGCAAGAGTACTGGAGTGGGGTGCCATTGCCTTCTCCAGCAGAATTTTTTATTTGCATTTGCCTATAAAGAATCCGCAAATACCAATCTACCTGTTTTCCGATGAAACATCCTCCAAGGGTTCTAACTTGGTTTAATATATTTTGATGGATGTGAATGAAATAGTCAAATGTCTAATTATAGTATCTAGTTTAATTTGCATATGAAAAATCTTTAAAACAATATGATATATTTACTAGTGCTGAAAACATTTGGTTTTTTATTCTATTTCCTGGGACAGATTTTTCAAATTCCACCTATGAATTTTCAGCCATGAATGATGTTTTTCACACCAAAGATACTTTTGAGTCTGTATGACAGCATTCAAAACACATCACCTTTGCTATAACCTCCTGTTGAAGGTAGTTCAGACACAACATTTGTGTGTGTGATTATAATGCTAGTAATTTGGAATTATAATCATAGGTCATTAAGTACCTAGTCACAAAAGAGTGGTCACACAAAGAAGTTCTCATTCACCCTCTATTTTATCTTTCTTTGTGATCTCCATACCATAGACATTCTAATATGTATATATTCTTTATAAAATGCTTGTTTTAGAGAGCTCACAAAACTGCAATGTCAGGGCTATAACAACAAGATTGATAGTAAATCTACCTGAAGTTCCCTTGCCCTTTTCTTTTTTAACTATTTTTGTTAGGTGACTTTGATAATAATTCAAATCTATGATTGATTAGCATTACTTCATGTAAATTTATCTTCTCTAAATAATATTTTCTTAATAAAAGTAAAGTAATTGAGAGTATCTGCTCTAATATGAGAGATTTTGTAAAGACTTGAATGGAAGATAACTCCTCTTGTTTGCTGTTTAAATGTTGGAGACAAAGTCATCCCCTTGTCTTTGGGCACAGATGACAAATTTAGTTGTCTTCTCTCTTGGCTGATGCTCTAAATCTGAAAAAGACAACGATATACTTGGTTGGCAAAATTCAGAGAACATCTTGCATACGAATATAGTAGAATTTGGTCATGGTTATAAATTCAGCTTTTCATTACAGCAGGGAACTATGACGCAGTCAATGTCTGGGGTAATAGTTCACCTATGGAAATAACAAATACTATTTAGAAATAAAACTTTAAACCAAAGTCTGTGGGTATCTACAAAATAACAGCTTTTTCCACAAAAGAACTCTACAACATGAATTTTAATTGAAAGAAAACAAACTTTAGTCAAAAAATGTGCTTTTAATCTGAGGTATTTTTCTTACTGTGTCTAAATTTATAAAATTGTGGCATTAACATTCTTCTGCCTTTTATTCATAGAGAAATCAAGGACAAGCAAGTGCTTCTACACTTCTGAAAAAGCAAAAAAAACAGGTTGGTGCTATTTTTATTGCCTTTTGCCTTTTTGGAAGGAACATAAATTAATGACTTACTTTTATACTCTTCAATATAATGAAATTTTCTCTTAGGTGTAAATTATCTTTTTAAAAAAAGTAAAACAAATACGCAAGTAAAGCAAAAACCAAGTTCTTTTGTGTACTTTTTATTTTCCAAACTGCAAAGTTGAGTATAGGAGAACCTGTAGGGGGCTAGTTCAATAGCCCCAAGTCTGGAGCCAGACCTTGGTTTGAATCCATATTCCACCACTTATCAGTTGTGTAACCTTAAGCCAGCTATTCTTATGGAGATAATAATAGTGAGTGGGCTGATAATTCAACATGGGCATAATGATGGTATTCACCTCACAGTTTCACGAGGATTGAATGAACTACCATAAGTAGTAGAGTGCCTAGAACAGTTCTTGGCCAGAGTAAGCACCAATGCCTGCTGCTGCTGCTGCTAAGTTGCTTCAGTCGTGTCTGACTCTGTGCGACCCCATGGATGGCAGCCTACCAGGCTCCGCTGCTCTTGGGATTCTCCAGGCAAGAACACTGGAATGGGTTGCCATTTCCTTCTCCAGTGCATGAAAGTGAAAAGTGAAAAAGTGAAGTCGCTCAATTGTATCCAACCCTTTGCGACCCCATGGACTGCAGGCCACCAGGCCCCTCCATCCATGGGATTCTCCAGGCAAGAGTACTGGAGTGGGGTGCCATTGCCTTCTCCACCCAATGCCTAGTAGCTGTTATAAGTATTGCAGGCTCCACACCCAATGACCTCTGCACAAATGGCCAGTCACTAGGCTCCCTTATCATTTCCACTCTCAGATGGAAAGGGCATACATAAACATGGCAAAAATAGTAGGAGTATCTGGTTCACCCAGAATAGTATTGGCTTAAGTAGCGTTTTCCAAAAAGAGACAACCTTAAAAAGTGTGAGAATTTTATATTTAAAAGTATCCAGATATTAGTACTTTCTTGCAGGAAAAAAAAAATGTAAACTCTAACAAGACTGGAGCATCCATTACCAGCATGAGAGCAATTCATAACAGCTGAGCAGTAGTTGCTGCCTCTACTATGTGTTTTAATACCAAACCAATTTTATTAATTATGGCCTGTTACATAATTTCACTAATTGAGTATATGGTTCTATTAACATTAAACTTTGCCTGAGGTGTGAACCCAAATGACATCTGTTTGGGGAGATAATCACCAAACACAAGTCTCTGTAGAATGGGCTTTAAATGCTCAAGCAAAAGGGAACTGATTCTGCTTTCTACAAAATTAAAGTTTTTCTCATAATTATAAAAAATCATGACAGATTTTAGGGGCTGTAAATTTCTAGATTCCAATATTTAACCCTAGTCCTAGCACCTATCTTCAAAAGACTTGCTAGGTTTTTTAAACTTTGAGATCATAAAAACCAGAGACTTTTCAACTCTCTACCCCAGCCGTATAACTTATATGAAGAACTAGCTTCATCACATTATCTTGTAGGTTCTTAAAGATTAAAGATGATCAGTATATAATTGTTTAGTCCTGGGAGTTTCATGCTTGGTAGGGTGAATAGTGTACATGTCATTCTCAGCTACCAGGATTAATAAGACTCAATGTGCAGCTGCCTAAAACAGCAAATGTTTTGAGTCCTGTATCAGATTCACTTTTTTAAACTAAGGTTACTTCATTATAGGATTTGCAGCTCAGACAAATATGTGTTATTTCTTTTACCTACATTCTGCATTGTTTCAAAAAAAATGTTTGAAGAGGTTTTTAAAATGGAGCAATTACTAGTCAAGACCTAATGTTTAGTTACCTAAATTTCCATATGCTTTTAACTATTGATTTATTTTGGTGACAATTTTAGTGTTTAATGTTTTGTCTGCTTTTTTTTTTTTCACATAATCTTGAGCCTTTCTGTGCAATAGCTCACAAAAATTTGGATCCATCAAAGTTCATTAAAATATCCTTGTTAGTTTAAGTGCAACAGACATTTTCCAAATGATTACTGTGGTTTGGGTACCTACACATCTATTATAATGATATACCAGTAGGAGTCTCTGTCCTCTGGAAGCTGAGCATCTATTGGAAACAGACTGTAGTCATTGTAGGGAACAGTTTATGGTAGCAGACGCATTAGCATCTAAAAAGTCTGGGCCAGATATTAATAGCAAAGGCTTCTGCAGATGAAATCACCAGAGGTCAGCCTTAAAGGGTGGATAGACGTTTCTAGGGAAAAGTCAGTTCTAGACAAAAGTCCAGCTTGAGTGAAAGCATAAAAGAAGACAGAATATGGTGTAGTCAAGGAACTGTGTGTATTTCCACATTAGCAAGATTAATGCCTCATTTCTTCATTTATGTCTCAAATATACATAAAGGCAGTGGAAAGTGAGATGAATCATATTTTAGATTCAATTCACCTTTCCTTATTTGTGCAAATCAAGTTATTAAATGTGTCTTAGTAAGTTAGTGAAATTGTTACCAGAGAGTAGATTCTTGGCAGAAAGAATTAGGAGACGAGACACATAAGTCAGGAAAATAAAGGGTTTATTAATAAGTAATACGATGTTCTCAGGGGGAGCGTGAGTACATTCAGGTGGGTAGCTTCTCTGAATTCCTTTAGCAAGCTGGTTATATGGATTGTAAAAATGAGTGGACAGAATGTTCATTGGGAGGGGAGAGGTTTGGAGTGATATTTCCTGATTTTCACCCCAACTCCACCTTTCTTTCTTTCTTTTTTTCCCAACTCCACCTTTCTAAGGAGAGGAGGGATCTTTGTCCTTATTCAGTCTTGATCAGAAGTGTCACAGCATCAGTACATGATGGAAACTTCTTCTGCAAGGCTAATTTTATTGTAATGAGAACATAATGAGCAAAAGGTTACATTTGGACACTGGAGATTCCGCCTTTCCCTACCTCTCTTTGTCTGCCTCCAGGACACTTATTACCTCAAAATGTCTGGGTTCTTATCAGTCCAGAGGTTTCCTGTTTTCTGTCTGCCCAAGGACCCACTTAGTTAATAAGATGTGGGGTTTCCTGCCATTTGGCCTGTCCTCCCTTTGTCTGCTCATTTCTAGCTATCTGCCTGCTCTAACAAAATGGGTTATCAAATCAGACCCCACTTCATAGGAAATTTGGAAAACACACAAGATTCAAGAAAGTGGGTTAGCCCTATTTTTGTAGACTACTGCTCTAAAGTAACTCACAAGTCAAAAAGATGGGAGTGATCATGCCATCTCAACAGGAACAAGAGATGTTGGGGTATAAAGAACGAATTGCTTTTGCCTCCTTGAACTTGCACAGGATTAATGGTTGGTGGGAAATGAGAATAAGTGAATCTGAGTTAGCTGCCCACAGTGATGGCCACATGTGACTTCTACCAGTCCATTTGCTATGGCAGAATTTGGGGTTGCACCATTCCTGTAATTCCCCAGGAGACTATGAGAAATGCTCTGCTTCCATAACAGCAAAGGTTCAGCCCATCTGTTTCACACAGTTTCTGGAAGTAACATAAATCCAACCTACTAGCTAAGGAAAGTGGGACATCACTTGGTGGAGGAGGCCGGCCCTTCTTTCACATGCTAGAATCAGAGAGGAATTTAGCAGTGAGTTTCTGTACAGCCTTGCCGTGCTTATGTCTAAGAAAAAAGTTACTTCTGGAAGAGATTACAAACTAGGAACCTTGTTTTAAATTCAGACACATATGTGTAATTCCACTCACTTATCATTTACTGCTTTCGCACTCTATTCCACCCCTTCACAAGTTCTCTATTAGTTTCTCATCTCTGCAGAAGTTAGGAAAAGAGCAGTTATGTTTGTTCCTTAAGCTCTAAGCCTTTTGGGATAAATTTTCTAAGAAATTCTGTTTCACTACACGAAACTCTAATAGAGCTAATCTGAAAAGAAATTCCTTTCATTTCCTAACAGTCGTATTCAAGGACAATTCGGTAAGAATATAGAATCCTGAAATTTATTTTATGAATTGATTTCCCGTTGTATTTAAATATAATTGTGTTTTATACCACTGTTTGTTTTTTTTTTTTTCTAGGAGATTCAGCACCATAATCGATGAGAGTCAGTTCACCAAATCAAGTTTTGGAAGAACTCGAAGACAAGACTTCAATCACGTGAAAAATAAACATGTACATTTTGGTCAAGTGAAAATGAACGTGTCAAAAAACAAATGTGCTGTATACCTTCCCAAGTTGTACAATTTCAGGATAAAAATGTCATCATAATGAGTCCAGTGACAAATGTTTTCTTTCATGCTTGCTTTTGTATGTTAACGTAATTTTTATAATTAAATGACTTAGAATTCTTATTCAAAACTTTAGCTGGCTTTATCCACAGTTCTTTAAGACTGACATTCTATTCTTTGGCATTTTAATGATTATGCTTTCAAATGAACAGGTTTGTAACATCTAAATAAAATCTAAGTTTTCTTCTCATTCTGAACTTCTGAATCTATTTTCATTATTTTGACGAAATTAAAAGGAGAACAAAATGCTATTATTTCCTTCATTGCTGAACAGGCAAGGTATGTGTTACATTAAAGATGATGTTTTAATCACACTAATAAATCTTGTGCTTGGAAATGCCTTTCATGCATACATACACATATGTACATATACATGGATAAAGACATGGAATAGATATAAATGTATAAAATGACATACACATTCATCCTTTGATGCATAAATCAACACAAAAGTTTTTTCCTATTAAAAGAAGTGGGATACTACACATGTATAAATGACTCATTTACGATAACTTGTCTGAAAGTCTAAAGTGTTAACTCATTCAGGGCACAGACATGAATTGTGTTCCACTGGAATATTTAATTATGTCAGTGGGCAGAGTATCCTGAGAAAAAGACTTAATGACTTTGCTTACAAAAAGAAACTTTTGAATAACTCTGTAAATGCAATAAGATATGCAAATTTGACATGTACTTGAATATATAAAAAGGTTACCCTGTATTCTCAATTAAATGCTTTAATCTGTCCAGTCCTAGTTTCTATTTTTAATAAAGTTTTGGAAATTGGTTTAAATAACTTAAAAGAAATTTCTGAATCCTGGAGACTAAGGTTTTGAGACTGTACAGTTATCACTCATTTGTAGTAAAACTTGAAAAACAATGTAAAAACATTGTGTGTTCTTGTGATATTCCATTTAAACATCCATTGGCTTTTCATTATTGCATGATAATTAAGTAAATAGTGTTATGTACATATTTGAGCTTGGCAGCTTAGATTTACTTTTTTATATGTTAAAAAAAATCTAATTCTTAACCTACTTGCATGTTCAGAGAATGTTGGTTGTACTAAATTGATTATAGAAAAATAAAGAATAAGAAAAATGTATTTCTGTTGGTATATATATTGTGAAAGTAGTTATGACAATATTATTGTGTTAAATTAATCAAGTGAATGGCCCAAGCATCAATACAACTTTAAATGTATTCTTTTCAATAAAAACAAAATGTTGAACCAAGAGAGAACACCCGACTAACCTTGTCTCTAAAGCAATTTACAAGTCAGAGACAATAAGACATCAGATGGCCCTGCCGTCTATAGAGCAAGAGTCCAGAGAAAAATTAAAATAGGAATTACTGTAACCTTGAACTTTTCCTCAATTTCTCTGTACTTCTATTGATGAATTTTTCATATTTAAATTTAATGTTTGTGGGAAGAAATGACCTTGACTCTTCATATTTTTATAATTAACTCATCATAAGATTATAGTAAAGAAATCTTACCTACAAAGCTAACATGACCCTATAAATGGCGAACTTGGAATTTCTTAAACTTTGGGACTAGAGCCATGGGGTGTGCGTGAAGCTGATTAGAAAATGTTATCCTTCAGGCCTGGGTGTTTGCTTGTATAGCTGTGAGCAAAGGGTCTACAGTGGACAGAAAATGAATGGAGAAAGGGCAAGATGTTGGAAGGCAGAACATGGAGAGGCAAGGAACGATGTGGTGAAAGGGGTATTGTAGTATGTCCATAATAGTAACTGAGGAAGGGTCTTCCGATTTATTCTAAGCATTTGTCTTATCAAATGCTGCAAATTTCACACAAGCAAATCCTAAGAGCACTTAGGCAAAAATTAGTACAAAATTCTACCCAGTATTATGTATAGACTTCTTCTTATGTTAACCCAGTGCTAATGTGTTTGTGCCCTTAGCTCCATTTAGCTGGAATATGTCACTGGAAACTGAAAAAGGACTTTACGCCACTAGCTTTAAACAAGGCATCTAAATTCTCATGTGTTGCTTGTCCTATGATTTGAATTCCATCCCCTCCTTAATGGACTTCTTTCATGGCTCAGCCAGTAAGGAGTCTGCCTGCTATGCAAGAGACCCAGGTTCAATCCCTGAGTAGGGAAAATTCCCTGGAGAAGGAAATGGCAACCCATTCCAGTATTCTTGCCTGGGAAATCCCATGGACAGGGGAGCCTGGCAGGCTACCGTTCATGGGGTCACAAAGAGTTGGACACGACTGAGCAACTTCACTTCTCTCCCTCCATAACTGGGTGTCATTGAAAGATGGGACTTTCATTCATTTCGTAATTCCTCCATGGCTTCCCAAAACTTGTTTCTTATTTCATGACACTTTTCTTAATATTTAAAATGACATTATGCATAGTAATATCATAAAGATTTCACACAGCATGATGTGGAAAGAGAATTGATCTTGATGCCAAAGTTTAAACCTTTGCTTATTTATTCACATATTTTCTGTTTCCTGGTCTGCAATGTGAGGATGAGAATAGTTACCTTGCAAAATGTCTTGAGATTTATTCAAAATGAAGTCTATAGGGTGGCCAGCACCAAGGGGGTGCTTGTGTCCTCTGAACATTATAGAAGTCTGATTCTCACTTGAGAAATCTAAACGGCAGATGCTCTAGCGCTGCCTGACGGTGCAGCCAGGAATGGTAGTGATGCGAGTGTGGCAGCATTTCTGAAGTTGGCGGGGGGAGGGGCAATGAGAAAAAGGCTCTCCTGTGGGCTTTAAATGGGATAGGTTGGCGGAGGGCTGCTGTTGGGTATAGCAGAGATGGCTTCCTAGAGGAAGGAACAGGTTTTCACAGAAAACAGAAGTGCAGCCAGGCAACTTAGGACTGAACAAGGTGGAAGCAACCAACTGAGGTAGGGATGGATTTAGAAATGTCAAGAGAATGGGAAGTGAGAGGTCCCCAGTGATGGGAAAGTTGCATAACCTGCAAAAGACCTAAAAGAGAAAGATTCAAATGAAAACTGCTGAGAGTAGAACGCTGGGCCACTGTGAAGATATTGGTGTGGTCAAAACTTTCCCATTCTCTTACCTGTTTTTCCCTTACTATGCTCCAATGCAGGGGGGAGGGATCAGAAATTTCACATATCGAGATGCAGGAAGAGGAGTGAAAACTCCAGGTAGGATGGGAGAAGGAAGATGATTATCTCTTTCCTAATGCTAGGGAGGTGGAAGGAGTACAAACATCAATTTAAAATCGAATGGAAAGTTTGATTACTGCACTGGTAATCAAAATCAACTAAAAATAAAAAATTTTTCATTGTTGTACAGTCCATTTAGTTATTATAAAATATTGGCTTTATTCCTCCTGTTGTACAGTATGTCCTTGTAGCTTATCTTACACCCAATAGTATCTCCCACTCCCTCACCACTGTATTGCCCTTTCCCCCCAGTGATAACCATTAGTTTGTTAGTGTGTTCTCTGGATCTGTGAATCTGCTTCTTTTTTGCTGTATTATTTCACTTAGTATTTGCTGTATTATTTCACTTAGTCTTATTTCACTTAGCACAGTGCCCTCCAAGTCTTTTCACGTTGCTGCAAATGGCAGAATCCCATTCTTTTTCATGGCTGAATAGTGTTCAGTGTGTGTGTGTGTATGTATATATATGTACATATGTACATATATATGAATATATGTAAATATATTCTGAACATATATTGATGCATATATGTATTTACATATGTGTGCTATATGTCAACTCTTTGCGACCCCATGGACTATAGCCTACACCAGGCTCCTCCATCCATGGAATTTTCCAGGCAAGGAACACTGGAGTGGGCTGCCATTTCCTTCTCCAGGTTATATAACATACATGTGTTAATATACATACAGCATATTATATATCTATGTTAATAACATATGAGCTGTTAACGTGTATGATACATGTTACATGTATCACATATGATATATGTGTACATATATAGCACATATTGTGTGTTATAAGTTAATATAGAATCTTTATATATGCATTTATATATGCTAATAACATGTATGAACATATATATATATAACTGAACATATGTGTATACATATATATATCACATCTTCTTTATCCATTGATGAACACCTAGGTTACTTCTGTGTCTTGGTGATTGTAAATCATGTTGCTATGAACACTGAGGTCACAGTATCTTTTCAAGTTAGTGTGTTTGTTTTTTTCAGATATATATCTGGAATTGCTGAGTAATATAGTATAGATATTTTAATAACTAACTGGGGCATGATTGGTATTACTTAATAGTGATCAGACAGTAATGGAGTCTACCCAGATTTTGACAGAGGAACAATGGAAGACCAGTTCCATAGATTAAATGTTAAATGACATAGGAGATATAAAGTTATTTTTAATTTTATTTTGTGAATCATATTCATTCAATATAATCATTACGTGTGTGTGTGTGTTAGTCTCTCAGTCATGTCCAACTCTTTGCGACCCCATGGAGTGTAGCCAGCTAGGCTCCGCTGTCCATGGGATTCTCCAGGCAAGAGTACTGGAGTGGGTTGCCATCCCTTCTCCAGGGGATTCTCCTGACTCAAGGATTGAATCCAGATCTCTTACACTGCAGGCAGATTCTTTACCATCTGAACCATATGGGAAGCCCCAACCATTATACTGATAGAATTATTAATGTAGCAAAACGACTTGTTGGCAAAAAACAGATAAGGCATAATGAAAAGAACACTTACACATTGTCAGAATTACTCTGTAAATTGACTCGGAAACAGTAGAAAAATGTATCCCCAAATTTAAAAATTTGCTCATATATTTTGGCTCGCATTTTCATTGGGAAGAATGTGCACTAATAAAAACACAAAAGAGCAATTTGGAATTCATTATCTTGTAATTTATTTTGTGCATTCGTGGCAGAAGCTAATAATGAAATAGTTCAATTGTCCAACAACTCGGTACTGTCTGTATGTCAGTCATAATTTTCTTGTTAGTACATTAACAAAATAGACTGCTCCATAGTCATGAAAGTACCAAGTAAGCTTACTCTGCTTCCATGCAAAAATGTGTACACAAATTACTTTCAAGCAAAAAGGTAGAAAACATAGCATGTTTACTCTGAACTTAGCAGAAGTACAGGTGCATAAATAAACAAGTTCAGAAAAAAAAACAGGAGCCAATATTCAATAGTTTCTTTCTTCCTGTTGTTGCTGAAGAATTATGGCTGCTGGTTTAAAAGTGAAATGCCACCAATGTTTGTATGTTCCTGCTAAATGTCTCTAAGTTAGAGCTAGAGCTCTATTTCAAAACTGAACATCAGAGACATTTTGGGATACCATTATCTGTGTCTCATGAAACATTTTTTGAGGTGTGATTGAAATGTGTGGTGACACGGCAAAAATTGTACTTGAAAAATAAATGCTTAAAAAAAGGGCAAAATAGAAAAAATTCTGTTTCCTAATTCATCAACAAGATAATTTAGTCTATACACCTTAGGAAGAATATGATCCTATATTTTTAATGTGTTGTAGTCTTAAAAACTGGGCTTTCCAGGTGACTCAGTGGAAAACAATCCACTTGCCAATGCAAGATACTTGAGTTCGATCCCTAAGTCAGGAAGATCCACTGGAATAGGAAAAGGCAACCCACTACAATATTCTTGCCTGGGAAATCCATGGATTGAGGAGCTTGGCAGGGTACAGCCCATGGGATCACAAGAGCTGGACACAACTGAGCAGGAAAGCAGTCTTAAAAATTATTTTTTCATATTAAGACGTATATCTATTTACTGTAATGGTAGCAGAAGGTATGTATATAATTTTGCATCAACTCAACAAATTTTACATCCTTCAGATCCTAGTTTAAAAGAGTTAAATGAAATAATGCCATCTGTAGAACATAGATGGACCTAGAGATTATCATACTAAGCAAAATAAGTCAGAAAGAGAAAAACAAATCCTGTAAGACATCACTTATATGTGAACTCTAAAATATGAGGCAAATGATTCTATTTACAAAACAGGAATGACTCAAGGACATAGAGAACAAATTGGGTTTCCAAGGGGAAAGGGATTAGAAGAGAAATGGACTGGGAGGTTGGGTTAGCAGATATAAGCTATTATATATGGAATAAATAAACAACAAGGTCTTTCTGTATAGATGAGAGAACTGTATTCAGTATCCTGTGATAAACCATAATGAAAAAATATATATTTTAAAAAGTATATATATGCTATTTTAAATATTCTGTGTGTATATATACATATATATATATTTGAATCACTTTTCTATACAGCAAAAATTTTCATGAAACATGTTGGGCAATGTCTCTAAAATAATGTTCATGTATAGATGTGGAGAATAGTGAACTCTCATGCACTGTAGGTGGGAATGTAAATTGGTGCAGCCACTTAGAAAAATAGTATGGAAGTTTCTCAAAAAACTAAAAATGGAACTACCATATGACCCAGCAACTCCACTCCTGGGTGTGTATCTGAAATAAACAAAAATACTAATGCAAAAAGACACATGCACTGCAAAGTCCAGAGTAGCATTATTTCCAATTGCCAAGGTATGGAAGCAACCTAAGGGTCCACCAACAGGTGAATGGATAGAGAACATGGGGTGTATATACCTATGACGGAATACTACTCAGCCATAAAAGAGAATGAAATTTGTGCCACTTGCAGCAACATGTTTGGATCCAGAGATTACCATCCTAAGGTGAAATAAGCAAAACAGAGAAAAATGAATACTGCTTGATATCACTTATAAGTGGAATCTAAAAAATACAACAAACTCAATAAAACAAAGAAGAAACAGACATAGGTATAGAGAACAAACCAGTGGTTAACAGTGAGGGAGCAATATAAGGGTAGGTGGGAAAAGGGGTTAATTATGGGTTTATATGAAATTATGTGTGTGAAATTTTTAAAAATTGTAAAGCACTATAGAATTTTTAAATCTTTCATTCATTAAAAATAAATTATTTAAAAATTATATACTTGAAAAAATGTATATATATTACCTTGATGATTTGCTGTTTTCATCCAGTTTTTAAAATATGAAGCCTTTGCAGTAGGATGGGTGAGATGGAATGAAATTCTCTTCAAAAACAAGAGCAGAGAACATGCAAAAAGGGAATAAGGCTTCAGACTGAATTCTCACTGGGCGGCTGCCCCAGAGCAAATGGAATCACACAGGAGGGGATGCAACAGGAATGCTACAGAAAATTTAAGATTCATTCAAGTACCGCAGGAGCCTGGCTGCTGAAATTGCACTGGTCAAGTATTTCATACTGTGAGTTCCTTGAGGGCAGGGGCTGAGTTTTATTCAAATCTTTGTCTCTAAGCCAGGGTTTCTGACTGTCTTCATCGGTATGGATTGATGTCAATTATAATTCATGTGGCTGAAGTCTAGAGTCTTACAACCATAAACAGTAGAACAAGGAGAGGGATGAGAGCACCCGGAGAAGGGGCTGACCTCCCAGGCGCTCTGGGGAGGACAGCAGATCCCGCTGAGAATGCTGAGTCAGAAGCCTTCCAGGGACTCCATGAGGCCCACGTGTCCACGAAGGAAAGTTAGAATGGCGGGATCTAGAGTCACCTTGTGTGGCACTCCCGTCCCCACACACATACCAGACACAGCATGACTGCCCCACTGGCGGCTGAGGGTTGTCTGAGACAGCTCTTCTCCTGTCCCGAAAGACAGGAGGCCCTAGCCACAAGCCACACGCTCCCCTTGATAGATACCAAGAGGACCGTCACGTATCTGTGCTGCTCAAGACCAGCGTTTGAATAAATGTATACTATGACCACCCGAAGCATTATCTTGAGTGTATAAAATCTAGAGTAATTTAGAAACCTCAGGATACGACCTAACAGTCACATTGTGTTGTAATTTGTTAAATTTAGCAATAAAGAAAGATGTTTGTGGTATATTTCAAGTGTGTGTTAGTTGCTCAGTCGTATCCGACCCTTGGCGACCCCAGGGACTCTAGCCCACCAGGCTCTTCTGTCCATGGAATTCTCCAGGCAAGAATACTGGAGTGGGTTGCCATTTCCTTCTCCGGGAGGTCTTCCTGACCCAGGGATCAACCCTTGTTTCCCGCATTGCAGGCAGATTCTTTACCTTTCGAGCCACCGGGGAAGCCCCATGTTTAAAGACGAATCCTAAAGAACTCATGGATGTGTGTATATGTGTGTGTCCATCTAGGTGGTGATATAACAACTAATTTTAGTTTCCTTCTTTGCATATTTTTCTAGCTTCCAAATTTTCTATAGTAAGCCTGTATTACATTTTTCAAGAAAAAGTACAATAAAAGTCATTAACTTTTTTCAAAGTTAAAACATAAAATCATGACAAGATAGTTGTTAAACACATTTCCCTAATGGACTGCATTAACCTGCATGGGATTTTATTTATAATTGGTAAAAATGATCATCTGAATCTATGTTCTTTGACTCGGTTGCATGTCTGAGATGTTTCTGAGACTGGTTAGTTGTGTCTTATTGAGAATTCAAAATGTCAGTTCATATTAAACACAAGAGTTTTATTTCCACAGTGGGGATCCAAAAAGTTGTTTAGTAAATATGGAGATGATGAACATCTGTTGAGTGATTCTTATTTTTTTTTTAACTTATCTGCCCCCCTTAGAGTCATTCTTAGAATTGATCTCACGCTCAGATCATTTTGCCATGAACAATATACAATTTCTCAAACTTTCCTTTTCCCAAGTGCTATGACTAGAGTTCAACCTGAGTTCACATTATCAGTTGATGAACATCACTCAATGGAGCTTATTAACTAGGATTGTTGCCTCACTTTGGGTCTCTTCCAATTGATTTTGCCAAATTTGATCGGGGCATCATATATTAGGAGAATATGTTATTCCAATCTCCACTTAAGTTACTAATAGAATGTCCTTGACCCACCCCATGGCTCCTGTCTCTCATGGTGGTATTATTTATAATAAGATGTGCTCTGAGGAAACCTAATAAAGTAATTTTTAGACCTTTTTTTGTCAACTGACATTGAGTAATATTTCAAATATTTCCAACCATATGAGAATTATTTCCATTCTCAGCTGAAGGATATTATCTTTACATCAAATGCAATCGTTTAATGTAACTCTTACTTAACCTAAATCAATGAGATCCTTTCTAGGCCCACTCAAACATAAAAGTGCTGGATATTTTAATTTCCTCAGGTCAAAGTACTCCCTTCCTTAGGTATTTTGAAATTAAGAAAAGGAGGGCATTGCAAAGTGACCAACATCATTTATTCTTACTGAAACATATAGGTGAGTTTATCTGTATGAGTGCCACATTTTGTCTTCCCGTTTCTACTCATATTTCTTACATTTTATCCATCACAATGCAACGAGAATAATTTTTCTAGAACATAAATTATGTCAGGTACTTCCCATACTTAAAATCTCCAATGGGCTTCCCATTACACCAGAGTAAACCCCGCTCTTCAGCGTGCTCTTCAAGGGTTTGCCCAGCCTTTTCCGCCAGCCCTGTCCCTCTCTATCTCTCATTGCTCACTAGTCTCCAGTCAAACCCTTTCCCTGAAACTCCAGCACACTTGCTCCTTTCTCAAGAATTTTATTCTTTTTCCTCTTTTTTGTCTTGTGCCTTTGCTGGGCTGCCTCCTTCACATCATTCCTGTCTCACACACTCAATCAAGAGTCTGTTGAATCTGCTTGTCTGTATGTCTGCTTTGTTTACTACTGTATCTCCAAAGCTGGGAATAGAGAGTGGAATACGGAAAAACTCAAGAAAATGTTGTTGAATGAATTAAGTCTCCCCAGCCAAGTGGAGGCAAACAGCTTCCTCTCTCCCCTCCCTACTCAATTCTACCTCTTTTGTTTCCTTTATTTTCTTCATAACACTCAGTCCCTAGGACTATCCTCATACAGTTTATTTGTAAACTGGTTATTGAGAAGTCTCCTTTTGGTAAGGTAAAAAACAATCTTTTATTTATTCACCCACTATGGAATATATTTTTCTTATTCCTTAGAGACCTCTTGGAGAGATAATAAATTCTCTAGTCTCTTTTATTGTTAAAATAATTTCAATTTCAAAAGGCTAATCTTGTTGTTCAGTCACTAAGTCATGTCCAACTCTTTGCGACCCCTGGACTGTAGCACATCAGGCTACCCCTGTCCTTCACCATCTCCTGGAGTTCACCCAAACTCATGTCCATTGAGTCAGTGGTGCCATCCAACTGTCTCATCCTCTGTCTTCCCTTTCTCCTCCTGCCTTCAATCTTGCCCAGCATCAGGGTCTTTTCCAATGAGTCAGCTCTTTGTGTCAGGTGGTCAAAGTATTGGAGCTTCAGCTTCAGCATCAGTCTTTTCAATGAATATTCAGGACTGATTTCCTTTAATATTGACTGGTTTGATCAGAAGAGGGTGTTTGCCATAACAAATGTGTTCTCTTGGCAAAACTCTGTTAGCTGTTTTGTTCTCCAAGGCCAAACTTGCCTGTTACTCCAGGTATCTCTTGACTTCCTAGTTTTTCATTCCAGTCCCCTGTGATGAAAAGGACATCTTTTTGGTGTTAGCTCTAGAAGCTCTGCTCTTCCCCAATAGTATATTGGACACCTACTGACCTGGGGAGGGTTCATCCTCCGGTGTCATATTTTTAACCTTCTCATACTGTTCATGGGGTTCTCAAGGCAATAATATTGAAATGATTTGCCATTCTCTTCTCCAGTGGACCATATTTTGTCAAAACTCTCCACCATGACCCATTCATCCTGGGTAGCCCTACACAGCATGGGTCATATCTTCACTGAATTACACAAGGCTGTGATCCATGTGATTATTTTGTAGACAAAAACATCTTATTGATTGAATGTAAATAAATATTTATTACAACTTTGGGAAAAGTCACATACTATTTAAAAGAAAAATCTTTCAAAGATAACACAGAGGGGTTGAATGTAAAGAGATAGAAAAAGATGTACACAGAAATTACCAAGTTAAATAAAAGGCTGATGACTAGCTGGGATACTGGAAAAGTTCTCTCTCTTCATCCAAGTGGCAGGTACAAGAAAAATTTCATCAAGCTCAACCCTGAAGATTAGCACCCTCCATGCTCTTTGCTGTATGTATATTAAATCTCAATAAAAAGGTAAAGAGACTATAAAAAGTAATAAAGCTGATACACTCATGTCAATATCAGACAAAATAGACTTACAAATAAGGCATTTTCAGAGATAAAGAGGACCACCACATGATGTTAAAAATAAAAATTATCTAGGAAGGCAAAATAATCATTAAATAGCTTACCAAAAAATAAAGCAACAAACAGGAAAACAGTAAACATTTTAAACCATTTAGTACATCATTTGAAAAAAGCTAAAAGTTAACTAAATATGAACTTTAAAAGTTAGGGAAAAAAACAACAGAATAACCAAAAGCAAGGAGAAGGAAGAAAACAATAAAGAGCAGAAGTGAATAAAACAGAAGGTGAACTGCCTGGATCAGACAGCTGGAGGGAAGATGGAGAAAAATGGTTGAGATTTATTCTGCGTGAAACAACATTACTAAATAAACACACCAAAAAACAAAATATATGAAACTGATTTTCAGACACTGGACTCCAGGCAGCAGTAGGACAGCAACTCCCAAGAGAAGGGATGTGAGCTGTTACAGCCTGAAGCATTTCCCAACCTCCTGCATGGTCTCTGCAAAATAGGAAAGCAGAACTGAGACCAACAAAAAGCTAAGGCAGCTGGAGTTCATAGGGCAGGGCATCCCAGAGGAAAATCCTGCACGGAGGACTCTAGAAATGTTCGGAGAGTCTCCTGAAGTCCCCTGAATAGCACAAGCATTTGAGGACACTAGGCATACGTTTCAAAACTGTTCTAGTAACATAATGACCAGTTTAAACGTCCAGAACCTCCTCTGGGCCCTCATTTTCTCATTTAGAGTAAAAGGTGGGGGTGGAATATTATTCTGCGTGAAACAACATTACTAAATAAACACACCAAAAAACAAAATATATGAAACTGATTTTCAGACACTGGACTCCAGGCAGCAGTAGGACAGCAACTCCCAAGAGAAGGGATGTGAGCTGTTACAGCCTGAAGCATTTCCCAACCTCCTGCATGGTCTCTGCAAAATAGGAAAGCAGAACTGAGACCAACAAAAAGCTAAGGCAGCTGGAGTTCATAGGGCAGGGCATCCCAGAGGAAAATCCTGCACAGAGGACTCTAGAAATGTTCGGAGAGTCTCCTGAAGTCCCCTGAATAGCACAAGCATTTGAGGACACTAGGCATACGTTTCAAAACTGTTCTAGTAACATAATGACCAGTTTAAACGTCCAGAACCTCCTCTGGGCCCTCATTTTCTCATTTAAAGTAAAAGGTGGGGGTGGAATGACTCTGTCAGCACTAAAATGCTATTAGCTTCCGGTAAGCCGTTTCTTTAAATGGATCCCTTTTTGTTCTTTAGTGGGGGGAGGCATACACATCAATATTTTTTCTTCTAATTCAGGTGAAAGAAATAGAAACTCAGCCTCTCCCAAGGTGTCTTTCATTATAACCCTGCAGCTCTTCCACCTTTCAAGGGTAATTCTGGATACCATCAAAGTCTTCCAGTCATGAGAGAAGAGTAAGCCTCAGAACATTAGAAAAGGTTTGTCCCTCATGGAAACAAGTGCTTAAAGTCAAGAGCAGAAAGCATAAATGGAAAAGCATAGTAAATATAGATACCTTATTAAATAACTTTCTTTCACTCATTGCAATAAACCCAGAAATCACAATGCAGATGTTTTCAAAACATGTTTCCAAAAACATAAGAAAGTACAGAAACAAAGGGGAAAACTTAGAAGATATTAATTCATTTTGTCTGTAGTTAATTTTGTCACTGTCATCAAAAAGAATGATAATAAATGATGACAGAGAGTTTCTGAAAAAAGTGAGATTCTTGAGAATACATGAGAATATGGATGAGTGAAAACTCAGGATTTTATTTCATTTTCCTGATTCTGATTTCCAGCCTGTTCTAGAAGGAACCTCATCAAAGGAAAAGTTGTAAATGTAGATACTGTACTTGTATATATTAAAATTCAAAAAATTGTTGTGAACATGCAGAACAAAATTTTAGAGATATCTCTTCAGCAAGGTGACTTTTTGAGTGCCCCATTATGTTTTTTTATTTTAAATACCACCCCTGAGACAAGAGGTGGAAATGGTAATAGCAAAAGCTGGTGGAATTTCAACCTTCCTGCCCACACTGACATTGCTGTCTATAGTTGAATGTTCTTGGGATAGTGTCAAACATGGATTTAACTCAATCCAAATGAGATGAAAATTTATATCCACACAAAAACCTGCACTTGGATTTTAATAACAGCTTCATTCATAATTGCCCAAACTTGGAAGCAACCAAGATGTCCTTCAGTAGGTGAATGGATAGATAAAACATGGTCCATCCAAAAAATGTAATATTGTGCAGTGGTAAGAAGAAACGAACTATTAAGCCACGAAAAGACATTGAGGAACCTTAAATGAATGTTATTAAGTGAAAGAATCCATTCTGAAAAGGACACACTGTACAATTCCAACTATACAACATACTGATTGGAGAAAAGGGTGAAGGAAAAAAATAATTTAATTAATATGTAGACATCTAGAAATAAATTTTACCTTAAATATGAATAATATAAGAAAACGCATGTCATACTACTAGCAAGATCATCCAGTCTGATACAGAACCTATTTATTGCTCTTTTTTTTTTCCCATGAAGCTTTCCCAAGTTTAGAGAAGGTGAAAGTGAAGGTGAAGGTGAAGTCGCTCAGTCGTGTCTGACTCTTTGCGACCCCATGGACTGTAACCTACTAGGCTTCTCCGTCCATGGGATTCTCCAGGCAAGACT
The DNA here is from genome assembly GCA_006408695.1 of Aepyceros melampus. Classification (NCBI taxonomy): domain Eukaryota; kingdom Metazoa; phylum Chordata; class Mammalia; order Artiodactyla; family Bovidae; genus Aepyceros; species Aepyceros melampus. The sequence goes on along the minus strand of SJXQ01002570.1, from coordinate 108,032 downwards.
ACTGGAGTGGATTGCCATTTCCTTCTCCAGGGGATCTCCCGACCCAGGGATCGAACCCAGGTCTCCCGCATTAGAGGCAGATGCTTTAACCTCTGAGCTACTGAGCCCAGATAAGTTTAGAGAACATGAAGAATATTATTTGGAAAAATAGATGAGATAACATCATAAATACTTCTCAAATATCCCTTTGCCACCAGAAACTAAAACAGATCTGCCTACCATCACTTCAGCCAAATTAACAAGTATCACCTTCCTTCCTTCTCATGATTCTCACAGATTTCTATATCTTTTTAACCCAAGATGTCACAATGCATCTGCCTGAAGGAAATAGATCCAGCTATTTCAAAGACACACCTTCCAACAAAATGATCTTAAAAATGGAACTTCTGTAAGGTAAAAATCTATCGATTTTTTTTTTCTTCTAGGCTTTTTAAAAAAGATTTTTTGATGTAGACCATTTTTAAAGTCTTTATTGAATTTGCTACAATATTGCTTCTGTTTTATGTTTTGATTTTTTGATCACAAGGCATGTGGGATTTTAGCTCCCTGACCAAGGATTAAACCTGCACCTCCTGCATTGGAAGGCAAAGTCCCAACCACTGGCCAGCCAGGGAAGTCTTTCTTCTAGGCTTTTACCTATGTTCTTCAAGTCTTTTTTAATATCCTCTAGGTCCTAGGATAACGGGTACATTAAACCATTAGATTTTGCTCACATATTAAAGAAAATGTGTAGCCTAAAAGAAACAAAGCAAAGAGAGGCTATAAGAGTAAATTGTATGCATAGATACAGGATAGAGTAAACTTGATGCACAGGGATAAATGTCATCTGCAGAATTAGATGCAGCCCTTCTCACATGGCTGCTTCCGGCTGGGTCTGATGTGCATTTTATGGTCGGTGTAACGCAAGGCAGCATCCATCACCGACAGAAGCCTGTTCCAGGACATCTTCCTAAAGCCAGTGAGAAAGAGATCCGGGTTTAGTTCTCTTTGTTCAGATTAATCATAGCCCTGAGTCTCTCCACCTCCCACTTTTCATTTATTTTGTTGAAATTTCAGTGTGTGAGCAACTAAACCCTGGTTGACATAAACATTTCTTCCATCTTCTTCAACGTACCCAGTTCTGAATTTAATCTCAAGCTCTGACAGGACTGCACACTGTAGACTTAATTCTGTAAGACTTACAGTGTCTTAAATCTTCTTTAATCAGACTTTCAAATCCTATGGAGACCCCCAAATAATTACTTTTAAAATCTTTATACCTCTCCTCACGCCCCTGTGTAAATAGATGCTCTGTTATCAAGAAACGGCCAGAGAAATTCCCAGGGACTGTCACCCTATCTTTTGAGTCGGGGAAGCAAAGCACCACAGTGATTAATTTGAGCAGCAGGCTGTCTAATTTATTTCTGCTGAGGGAAATTTACTCACTTGCCGGGAATAATAGTAACGCAAAATAAAAAGGCCAATGCAAACGCCAAGAAATTAAACATGGTAATAGAATCACATCATGCTGCTGTGTGGGGTCCAGGTTTTAGTACAAGGGTAGGAAATTGATTTTTATTATCTAGGCTGATCATGTCTTTACCACCAATTTGAAATACTTCAGTCTTCTTCATTGTTTTTCTCCTAAGATTAAGCCAGCTGGAGGGCACATTCTTTTATTTTCATATACATAGTCTGTCAATGGACAGAAATTTTCTTGTTATCCAGAGCTACAGCAATAATAGAAAACACAAACTTTCTCTGCCCTATAGAAGTACCTTAAATATTTGACTAAGTCTTCAAATAAAAAATCAGCCCTCATGATATAAAACATATTATTTTAAGCATGCTTAACTATATACAGTTCAGTGACACTAAGTTGTACAACTCTTACCATCATACATCTCCTGAATTTTTCACCTTCGTAAATTGAAACTCTGTCCCTGTTAAACACTGACTCCTCATCCCCATCCCATTCCCCCACCTCCCAGCCCCAGGCATCTACCAGTGTACTTTCTGACTCTACGAATTTGACTCTTCTAGATCCCTCATATAAGTGGAATCAAACAGTATTTGTCTGCACTGAATGTATATCGCAATGATTTTAAAGGTTAACTTAATACATGTCCTAAAAACAGATTGTACCTTCTTTTACTTTCCCTGTGCTAAAAATGATGTTCTCATTAGTTATCTATCTATGCGTAGTAGTGTGTTTATGTCAATCCCAGTCTCCCACTTTATTCCCACCTCCTTGCCTTTCCCCGTTGATGTCCATGTTTGCCATGTCTCTCTCTGCTTTGCAAATAGGTTCATCTGTATCATTCTTCTAGATTTCACATATATACATTAATTATATGATACTTGTTTGTTTCTTTCTGACTTGCGACCTTTACTATAACTAAAAAAAGTTAACAAAAAAGATGCCGTGATATCATGCCCACTTTAGGGCTGAAGACACTGCAGTTCAGACATGTCCACAATGGTCCCCGTTAGAGACACAAATCGTATACACTATTCAGGACCCCAAGTTGTCTGAAATAAATAAAGCATTTAACTCGGGGAGTGGGGGGAAATTCAGACCACTAAAACTCTATCATCTACCTATATTCTAAACAGATATATTACAAAATATGTTATGATGGGGTTTAAAAAATAGAAAGATGAGGGTTAAGTTTATTAAAGAATAGAAGCAACTTCACTTTCACTTTTCACTTCCTTGGATTGGGGAAGGAAATGGCAACCCACTCCAGAGTTCTTGCCTGGAGAATCCCAGGGATGGGGGAGCCTAGTGGGCTGCCGTCTATGGGGTCACACAGAGTCGGACACGACTGACGTGACTTAGCAGCAGCAGCAGTGATTGACTGGATCCTGTTCTTATGTCTTTCATACCCTTTAGAACTTTTAGTACTTTTGTGGGTGGGAACATGGAAATAGGAACAAGTTCTTTACATAAAGAGATTCAACAGAGCACATATCTCTTATAAAGGCAATAAGTTGATGTCAAAGTGGCTGCAGTTAAAAATGATAGTTATACTTTTTATTCTTGTGGGTCCCCTACTCCCTCATCCTCCCACCTACCTCCATCCATAAGAGTGTAGTTCATCAAGAAGTATTATGTGTATAGGGATACTTTTCCTCTTTAAATTTCATGTCATCTTCTAAATAAAAGGTATAAAGATTGATCCAGAATTCTATGTGAAAAATAGAATATGGAGTTTGTAAAACTCTATGGGAAGCTTCAGTAACAGAGGAACAAAACTTTGCTATAGAAATAGAGAAGCAAGTTCCAACAGATCATTGATCAGGCAAGAAAACATCTTAGGGGATAACTATGTCTGTGTTCTCTACCCCAGAGAAATATTGATAAAACAGATTTGGTTCCTCATAAGGTCATAAAACTGACTGCAGAAGTCCATCTTCTCCTTTTGCTGTTAACAGAAAAGATGTCCTCACCTGCAAGGCATTTCTAGTGCCAGGATCTGAAACTTGCCAGCCCTAATATTTTCACATTAAGATATGTCATTCTGCAGGCACTTGCTGTGTTTCATTGTTTGCTTCAATTAGAAAGTAGAGTTTGGACTTCCCTGGTGGTCCAGTGGTTAAGACTCTACCTGCCAATGCAAGGGACCCAGGTTCAATCCCCGGTCCAGGAAGATTGTACATGCCTCGGAGCAACTAAGGCCGTGCACCACAACTACTGAAGCTCATACCCTAAAGCCTGGGCTCCACAACGAGAGCAGCCATTGCAATGAGAAGGCCGTGACCGCAGCTGCAGAGTAGCCCCCGCTGGCCACAGCTAGAGAAAGCCCACAAGCGGCAGCAAAGACCCAGCACTACCTAAAACAAATAAATAAATAAAAATTTTAAAAGCAGTTAAAAAAAAGAGTTCTCTAGAGATAGCAATGAATGTGTGCTTCTCAGCTAACTCAGATCACCTCCAGTGGTCGTTAACAGGATACAACAAGAATGAGAAAAACACCTCCTCATACTTTACTATTGTTTAGGATAACATTGATTTATTAGATTAATTCCTTTTCTTTTTTTTATTTCTTACCTAAGTACTAGTTTAAGGTTAAATGAAGAATCAATACACCAAAGATTTCTTTACAGCTGGTGGTCGGGAGGGATTTGTAGACAGTGGAGAAGTGTAATCACATTTTGACACAACCTTATGAATCCAGAATCAATATATTTAAATAGAGCCAGACCATTAGTTTCATTTAAAAATTTGGGCTTAACTACATGACTTAATGAAATTCAATATTATATTTTGGCTCTGAAGTTGCATAATATAAACAACAGTTTCATTAAAGGAGCAAAATATCAAATCATATAATTTTACTAAGCAAGTCTTTTTGCTTTAGCCTCAACATTTCCTACATTCCCACAGAAAAGCTAAAATGGGCAATGGCATCAAATTATTCAGTACTACTTGAAATCAAGGGCCCTGTTTTGAGCACTTGAACATTCAGCATGTGGTTATTGTGGAAAATGAGTTCCTTTGATGTTGGTGTTTTTGTTTCATGGACCGCATAATGGGCTGTGCTTACTGATTCACTATATGGCTCTTTATCAATGTACTTTATCTACATTTTTCCCTTGGCCAAAACTTCACACATATATGTAATAACTCCTATTTGCTCAACTGGCTTTGGGGCTGACTCATATCATCATCAGTTTGGCAGGCAACTGGCCCTTATCTCCTTCCTTGAGGTCCCTTTATGCTTTCCTCAATAAAAACAACGTGTGTTTCCTGGGAACTAGAAGATAAGAGAGTATTAGAATTGCTTCTCTAGCAAGAAAATGTTTACTCACTTACGCTGACTTTTCCCAGTTTATAGGACTGTCTCCTCTGAGCCAGAATCCTGTCCCATTTCCGCCTCTCTCCCTCTCAGAATTCCAGAGAATATTGGAGGTGCTGGACAGTGAAAATGACCACGGTGAGCACTCAAATCTCTATCAGGGCTCTGGCCAAGCCAGTCATCCAAGATTTCTCCAAATTAGCATTCTTTTAGAATAGTTCTGACTGGATTAAATATATTTTTAATGTTTTTTTAAAAAATAATGACTTTTTTTTGGAGTGCCACCTGTTTGTGACTTAATCACTGATGATAATTTTATCACTGATATAACTAATTATAATTCTTAAGGATAGGAAAGCTGAGTGTATATGGGGAAAGCACGGGATTAGGAAATTTGGGTTCTCACACCACTCTTACATGTTAGGTGCTGAGTTTCTGTAGTTAATTATCTTAACTTCTCTGTGCCTCATACTCTCGTTGGTAAATGGAGAATGATGATAACTACCCCAATTGCTACATACAATTCCTCTGAGGATTAAATGAGATAAGAGGCTACAGAGTTATTTGAAAACTGCAAGACACTGTGCAAAAATAACAAATTACTTTCATTAACCTCAGAGACATAACCTACCAAGCTTTAAGCCAATGGTAACTAAAGAAAAAACATGCTATTGAGAAGCAGCTATGTATTTCTCATTTACTACATGATAGTTTATGATTCTGGAGAAGGAAATGGCAACCCACTCCAGCATTCTTGTCTGGAAAATCTCATGGACAGAGGAGCTGGGTGGGCTATAGACCATGCCGTTGCAAAGAGTTGAACATGACGGAGTAACTGATCACACAATTTATGATTTAAATATGTTTTTCTATGTGGATTGGATATGCAAAAGGAAAAATTGCTTCTTCGTCAACCATGTCTTTCCTTGGGTTAAAAGCATCGTGAACTATTCAAATGACTTCAGACTTAACTTCAGCCTCCTCTCTGTTTCCCACACCCTCCATATCCGGCCAATCAAGTCGTGGGGTCCTCTTGACTCTGTTCCTAGGAGATCTTTGCCTCCTCGCCTCACACCCACTGAAACTCTCCATGTCGTCAGGCCTGTTTTCGTTGCAAGTGGCTTGAGGAAGAAAAGAAAGAACTGATTTATATAGCCAAAAATTTTAGAAGGAAAATCAGCTCCTGGTATATTTGAATTCTAGAAATGAAATGATATTGTTCAGACTCTATTGTCTCCACCAAAGGGCTCCACTTGCCACATTGCCACTCACAGGCCCTACTCTTACAGGGGCAAAAAGGCTACCAGGAACTTGGGTTTATTCTCCCAAGTGAAACAGAGCCTCTCTCCCAGTCATTTTTATTTTTTGCCACACTGCATGGCTTGTGAATTTCACTTCCCCAACCAGGGACTGAACCCAGTTGCAGCAGTGAAAACCCAGAATCCTAACCACTAGACCACCAGGGAACTTCTCCCAGGAACTTTGATACAAGTCCAGCCTGGACTTTCTTTGTGCTGATTTGTAGCCATTTTTTTCCCTGAACCAAGTCCTCTGATCAGAGAGAGAGGGAGCACACACTCATTGGCCAACCTGGATCACATACCTGCCACACCCACCCACATCCAAATATCAGGCCCAGGGACTATGTCAGCTCTACTTCCAATCACATGGACTGACCATGTACAAGAAGTGACTTTCCATATAATCAGAATGATGAAATAATCAAAGAAGGAGCACAGAGGTTGGTCAAGCAAAACATATGCCTATTATTCTCTCCTAGGGGCTTCCCAGGTGGCACTAGTGGTAAAGAACCCATCTGCCAATGCAAGAGACATAAGAGACATGGGTTCAATCCCTGGGTCAGGAAGATCCCCTGGAGATGGAAATGGCAACCCACTTCAGTATTCTTGCCCGGAGAACCCCATGGACAGAGGAGCCTGGCGGCTACAGTGCTTGGGGCTGCAAAGAGCCAGACACAACTGAAGCAACTTAGCATGCAACCTAGGGCTTCATAACCTACTATCCACAACCAGACTTAATAAAACTGACCTAAGGCTACTCTTTGATAATACCAATTAAAATTTTTTTTCAAATATTAAATTATGTAAATTTTTAATCAAAAGAATTAAAAGAAGCCACATACATGTATTATCCCAAAAGTTATTTAACCAGGCCGCATCCCTCTATATATTACTACAAAACCACAGTCCTGGTTGCATTGTTTCCTTGTGTAGGAAGGAACTTCTGCAGGTTCCCAATCAATTTCTCCTTCAGCGTTGTAAAACCCTAATGCAAATTCTTTTTTCTTCTTTTCAAGTGTGTACACATCATATTTTCCTTCTGTGGTCAAGACTATGCAAAAATCCAGACAATTATTTTCCTTTAAAACTGAATAGACACTATAGACCATATAGACACTATATACTACTATTTGGGCTAAGGTAACAACAACCCACTCCAGTACTCTTGCCTGGAGAATCCCATGGATGGAGGAGCCTGGTGGGCTGCAGTCCATGGGGTCACTAAGAGTCAGACACGGCTGAGCGACTTCCCTTTCACTTTTCACTTTCATGCATTGGAGAAGGAAATGGCAACCCACTCCAGTGCTCTTGCCTGGAGAATCCCAGGGACGGGGGAGCCTGGTGGGCTGCCATCTGTGGGGTTGCACAGAGTCAGACACGACTGAAGCGACTTAGCAGCAGCAGCAGCCGCAACCCATCTGTTTGTTTTGTTTTTACTGTTTTAATGCCTCGGACGCTTTCTTTTTGATGCAAGATTGTATTTTCTCGTATTTATGAGTTTATCTGTTCTAAAGTATTAAATGAATTTGAACAAATGCAGCCATGTTATGTTAAAATTCCCTCGGCTTTCTTTGCTTCCTGTGTTGAGAATCTTTTATTCCCTGTCTTACAACCTCTAGGCTTACCATTTTTCTTCAGTGATTATTATACTAACTATTCTCTTGCTTTCTTCTCTGGTGTTTCTGCTCTTCCTCAGTGTAGGGGGTGACTGCAGGAACATTTCAGCATTCTGACTTATATGAAAATATGTAGGAGTGAGAATTTAATCCCCTTTGGCTCAATACTTCATTCATGAAGAAAGAGCCAGTGGACAAATATTCCCCTCTTGCACACTGTGGGCAAGCCATCTTGAAACGTTTTACATGGCTCCCCATAAGAGACCCCAGTAGAACTGAACCCCTGTTGCCTACACCAGTAACCCAATTTAGCCCATTCCCTTGAATTTTCTTTCCTTTCCCTATTTAACTCTTCTCAGTGTTCTCCCTCCAATTTCCCAGTATCCTCCTCTCCCCATAATCTACCTGTATCCACCTAAACAGTGCTTAATCTGGGCTCTATGGGAGTATCCAACTAAGATAATCCATGATTACAGTTCTTATCCTTCCAAACAAATATGAACCTTTTGATGCCGAAATTATATTTTCTTCATCCTTAAAACTCTGACACTTAATACATTATTTGGAATAGAGCAAATATTTAATAAATATTTGTTTCAACAGTTGAATGACTATGATCACTCTTAAATTGGAAATCAGGAACTTTCACTTTTACCTTTAATGAAAGTTGCTTGTTGCAGACTATCCCTCATGCCAAGAACAATAAGAAAAGCCAACTAAAAAAAAGTTTTAAGCCATTTGTTTAAAGGCTGGAACAGTGCTGAGGCAACCAACACTTAAGGGGTCAAGATCCCGGTGAGTAGAGAGGTGCAGAAAGGTAAGATGAGTTCTGAATACTGCTTGCTTCTCAGGGCATCGGCCAATTACAGATTTCAAAAGATAGGTTTAGAATCTTTAGCCATTGATAAAAAAGTAGATGGGCTTCTCATGTGGCACAGTGGTAAAGAATCTACCTGCCAAGGCAGGAGACTTAAGAGACACAGGATCCATCCCTGGGTCAGGAAGATTTCCTGGAGGAGGAAATGGCAACCCACTCCAGCATTCTTGCCTGGAAAATTCCTTGGACAGAGAAGCCTGGCAGGCTACCATCCAAGGAGCTGCAGAAGAGTCAGGTATGACTGAGTACACACACACACACACATACACACACACACACACAAGTAGATAAACTAAGCAAGAATTTTTGTAACCTCACAAGGCTCAGTAAACAAAAATCAAGTTTGGTGCTGACAAGGCAGCCAAGATTTGAGAGTATAGACTGAAGGCAAGAGAGGTGTAAAAGGTGAGTGCGATACTCAGGTGGTTTTCCTTGTCAAGACATTTTCTGAACTGAGCTAATTAGGGCAAGAAGCTAAGAGGCTAAACATAAAGCCACTGCAAATCAAGACAGATTTTTAAAAAAATCTTTTAGTGTTGAGAGACAAAACTGGAGACCATGCATGATCCATCAAGGGAGAGGCACTATCGTGACTACTTAACGCACTCTTTCAAAACCGCCAGGAAGGTGGTTAAATCTTCAGGAAACTGAAACCCAGATTTGGTTCACTTCATTAGTAGGCTGATTTGCCTCCACTTGGGCTTCCCTCGTAGGTCAGTTGGTAAAGTATCTGCCTGCAATGCAGGAGACCTGGGTTCGATTCCAGGGTCAGGAAGATCCCCTGAAGAAGGAAATGGCAGTCCACTCCAGTATCCTTGCCTGGAAAATCCCATGGACAGAGGAGCCTGGCGGGCTACAGTCCACGGGGTCGTAAGAGTTGGACACGACTTAGCGACTAAACCGCCACCAGATGTATCGAACAGAGGATACAGTAAACTCTCTGGAAAGAGATAACACAATCCAGGTCACCTCCACATTTTCATATGCAGTGCCTGATAGTTAATAAAAATATACTGAGTAAGCAAACAAAACAACAATGCAGTAACAAAGAGGAACTGAGAGAAATAATAGACAATAGGAAAAGAATCTGAGATGATCCAGATAAATTTTCTTCCCTCTGGGGTTTGCAAATATCCTAAATGATGACCTAGAGTCAGACCCAAGTAGGAATCGGGAGTTCATACCTTGTATCATACCACCATTGCAACCTCTTGGAAACGAGCCAAGAATATATTGGCAGATGGCCATTGTCATATTGTTAGTTGCAGGCTTTAATTTTCATTCTTTATGTTTTCTCAAGCTATTGTAAATCAGTGTCTAATAGTTGACAAACCAGCAACACAAGGGCAAGCTGCCCAGGGAATATAACTTAAGAAAGGACATTGAAATAGTTATTGTTGTTGTTTCGTCAGTAAGTCATATCCAACTCTTTTGTGACCCTATGGACTGTAGCCTGCCAGGACAGAGTCCATGGGATTTCCCAGACAAGAATACTGGAGTGGGTTGCCATTTCCTCCTCCAAGGGATCTTCCCAGTCCAGGGATCAAATCTGTGTCTCCTGCCTGTCTGGCAGGCAGATTCTTTACCACTAAGTTACCAGGGAAGCCAGTTAAGACATTCCAGATTCAAATGGCGGACAGCTGTTGAAAGAGAGCCCTGAGGCAAGGCACTTTTTAAAAATTATCTTGGAAGACGGAAGGATGGAGTCTGAAAAGTTTAATTTGTTGATCACTCCTGACCTGAGAAGTTGTCCCTCAAGCATGTAAACAGCTCCAAGCCCTGCTATTGACACTCTACAAACTATACTCTCTCTCTCTTTTTTTTTTTAATAACCAAATATCTTCATTTCCCAAGTGTAACACCTGGTTTACAATTACTGGCAACACTACAGCTCAGAAACACAGATTGCTCTTCTAAACTCAGCTTGAAAATTTCACTTTGATCTCTATAGCCAGAAGCAATAGTTAATAAGTTTCAAACACTTCAAACTCCAGAGACTCTAGTTTTCCTCTTTCTTATTGAGAAAAGCAAGTATGCGATAAATATAAAAATCCTACCATGAAAATAGTTAAGTTTCTGGCTCATAATACTTAAAAACATTTAATACTGATAATGTTTGGGCTTCTCTGGTGGCTGAGTGGTAAAGAATCTGCCTGCCAATGCAGGAAACACAGGTTTGATCTCTGAGCCGGGAAGATCCCACATGCCTCAGAGCAACTAAGCCCGTTGGACCCCAACTACGGAGCCTCTGCTCTAGGCCCAGGAGCTGCAACTACTGAACCCCCATGCCACAACTACTGAAGCCCGCTTGCCCTAGTGCCTGTGTTCCAAAACAAGAGAGGTCACTGCAATGAGAAGTCCACACACAGCAACTAGAAAGTAGCCCCTGATCACTACAGCTAGAGAAAAGCCTACCCAGCAATGAAGACCCAGCACAATCAAAATAAAATAAATTAATTAAATTATTAAAAAATAATAATGCTTAAAGAAACAGAGAGAGTCACATTGACTGGCAAAAGAGACCAGGCCCATGTCTTTTTTGCCGTGTAGTCCAGGGCTCTTTCCACTACAGCCTCATTTGACTGGAAGTTTTAGGTACTACAAAGATCATTGCTATCCTAAATAATTTCTGCAAAAAATTTAATAAGCAAAAACCTCAGTTAAATAAAATTGAGAGACGAAAAGAGGGAGATCTCACACCCTTGAAGATAGCAGAGCCCAACAGGAAAAAGACTGCTTTCTTGGCGATAACTCAGCCAGTGAAACAACATGGACTCATTATTTATTGTAATCCTCCCAACTTCCTTTTCCTCTCAATAAGGGTTCTCCTTTCCTTGCTCTTTGGGGACTTGCACATGACTTACTGTGGCTCAGATCAGTTCAGTTCAGTCACTCAGTCGTGTCCGTCTCTTTGTGACCCCATGAACCACAGCACGCCAGGCTGCTCTCTCCATCACCAACTCCCAGAATCCGCCCAAACCCATGCCCATTGAGTTGGTGATGCCATCCAACCATCTCATCCTCTGTCATCCGCTTCTCCTCCTGCCCTCAATCTTTCCCAGCATCAGGGTCTTATCTAATGAGTTGGCTCTTTGCATCAGGTGGCCAAAGTATTGGAGTTTCAGCTTCAGCATCAGTCCTTCCAATGAACAACCAGGACTGATCTCCTTTAGGATGAACTGGTTGGATCTCCTTGCAGTCCAAGGGACTCTCAAGAGTCTTCTCCAACACCACAGTTCAAAAGCATCAATTCTTTGGCACTCAGCTTTCTTTATGTACAACTTTCACATCCATACATGACCACTGGAAAAACCATAGCCTTGACTAGATGGACCTTTGTTGGCAGAGTAATGTCTCTGCTTTTCAATATGCTGTCTAGGTTGGTCATAACTTTCCTTCCAAGGAGTAAGCGTCTTTTAATTTCATGGCTGCAATCACCATCTGCAGTGATTTTGGAGCCTAGAAAAATAAAGTCGGCCACTGTTTCCAGTTGTATGTGTTGTTTATTAATTTGGAGCATGGATAATATTCAAAATATTTAATCATTTAGACCACACAGTACCAACTAATTAGAATGATTACTGACTGACATAACAGTGCAGGCCAGCTAAATATCAGCCCTGATTTTAGGCAAAATTAGTAAAATGAGTGAAACAATAACGGTTCATACGCTATCTTTCCCCTGTAAACCTTTAACATAAATGCTTACAATGGTAAGGATGCATTTCTTTAATTGGTCATATTGAGGAATGTTCTAATATCAATGCTGCAAACCAATGGGGCATTTCTGGTCTCAGGGCAAGGTGCCCATGGACTGCACACCATGGTTTAATGTGAATTAATTGACAACATTTAGTAGCAAGGTGGCTCAGATGGTAAAGCATCTGCCTACAATATGGGAGACCCAGGTTCAATCCCTGGGTCAGGAAGATCTCCTGGAGAAGGAAATGGCAACCCACTCCAGTATTCTTGCATGGAAAATCTCAGATGGAGGAGCCTGGTAGGCTACAGTCCATGGGGTCACAAAGAGTCAGACATGACTAAGCAACTTCACTTTCACTTTCAGACTTCACTTAGGCTTCCCAGGTGGCGCTAGTGGTAAAGAACCCTCCTGCCAATGCTGGATATGTAAAGAGAATGAGGGCTTGATCTTGGGTTGGGAAGATGAACCACAGCACGCCAGGCTGCTCTGTCCATCACCAACTTGGGTTGGGGTTAGGAGGAGGGTATGGCAACCTACACCAGTATTCTTGCTTGAAGAATCCCATGGACAGAGGAGCCTGGCAAGCTATAGACCATGGGGTCACACAGGGTTGAACATGACTGAAGCGACTTAGCATGCAGGCACACTTCACATAAAAGGTTTTGGTTACCCTTGAAATATCAAAGATCTATGAGTAAACGACCCCACAGTGCCTCATAACAACAATGACCAGCAGCTGCTGCCTTCAGAAAAGGCATGTGGATGAAGTTGCCACCAGCCCTGTTTTACATTTTTAAAGACCCTGCTTTGTACCTATGGACACTTGAGCTTGGAAGCTGTTTAGAGTTCAGTTAGCCAAGCAACTTACCCTGGGTTCGATCCCTGGGTCGGGAAGATCCCCTGGAGAAGGAAATGGCAACCCACTCCAGTGTTCTTGCCTGGAGAATCCCATGGATGGAGGAGCCTGGTGAGCCACAGGGGTCACAAAGAGTCGGACATGACTGAGCGACTTCACTTTCTTTTCAGCCAAACCTGAAAGCAGCCCAGGCTTCCTGTGAGTTTAAATTACCTAACCAGAGTCTCTCAAGCCTCTGTTACCATCCACAAAGCAAATAAATGGTTGGCATAAGTACGAACAATTTCAAATATAAAAAAGTGACTTGGAAATGAATATAAATGGTATGAACACGCTGTCCACAGGAAAAAAGCAGAATAGAGAATACTTTACCACTTTAGGAAAGAGTAGTGCTCCTTGTGTCATTTCCTTACAATTTACGGTAATGCCTCTTTACAAGCTGTTATTATTCCAAACATCTTGCCCTTGAATTGCAGCAAGAATTGGATTTCAGATGAACAATTTCATGTCTCTTAAAATTTCAATAACAACCCAGGCTTGCTTTATCTTGCTAATAAAGACCTCGGTTTTGCTGTCGTTAACGAAAGTGTAAGAGACACAAAGCACCTAGTATGCTCTGTATCTTTCTGTGTCTCAGAAACACATTTGTCAAATCATCAGACTATAATCCAAACTATTTCACTTGACAATAAATATAAAATACTTCCAAATCTAGGTGCTTAATAACAGTCAATTAGTATTGATCAAGGAACATACAGAAGAGGAACGTAAAGACCAGTCAAAACTTAGGTGTGTCAAATAAAACTCACTCCTTTTTTCCAATCAGATGGCTGGGTTGGTAGATTAGGAGAATGTGGCTACATGGTGTATTTGTTAAAAAAAAAGATGGTTTGTTTTTCCTTTATATTCTTGTAGAGCAATGAAGGAATATGAGCTAAATAAAATCAGAAGGATTTTTATCTTTTACCTAAACTGTCTCTTTCTCCAGGGATTTCTTTCTTTATTTTGTGGTGCTATCACTCACTACCAAACATCCAAGCTAAAAATCTTGACATCGTCCTGATTCCTTTCTTTCCTTCTTCACTCCATTCAATATTCTATTATTTCTAAAATCCAGTCTCTTTTCCCCACCATTGCTGCTTCTCTGATGCAGATTCTCCCACTGCAGTAACTTGTTTTCACTCTCCAATCTCTTCTCTTTAAATGGATCCTACAAGGCCACCAGATAACTTAAAATAAAAGTCACACCATGGCACTACTCCACATAAAACTCACTGATGATTCCCCATCCGATGCTAAGTCGCTTCAGTCGTGTCTGACTCTGTGCGACCCCACAGACGGCAGCCCACCAGGCTCCCCTGTCCCTGGGATTCTCCAGGCAAGAACACTGGAGTGGGTTGCCATTTCCTTCTCCAATGCATGAAGGTCAAAAGTGAAAGTGAAGTCGCTCAGTCGTATCCGACTTAGCGACCCCACTGACAGCAGCCTACCAGGCTCCTCCATCCATGGGATTTTCCAGGCAAGAGTACTGGAGTGGAGTGCCATTGCCTTCTCCATCTGAAGCCCTCACTAATTTTAGGTTGCAATAATGAAATCCAAGATCTAAGGATATAGGCACCATTCTGTTTCTTGTGAAAAGATCATCCCCAGATATGGGAAAAATAGAAAGAAACCAGAATCACCAACAACTGCATAGCCTTTTCATATCAAGTAGAGATGTTTTATGTGGAAGTAAAAAAATCTGTGGGTGAACTGAGCAGTCTAGAAATAACTGTAAGACTGTAGATTTGTTCTACAAGGCTGAAGACATGGATCTAAGATCTATATATATATTAGAGAATCAAACTTTGACTATTACAAGAAACAGCTTTTAATGCTCTAAATTGAACAGGATTAAGCGAAGAAAGTGGTACATTTCCCACCACTGAATGTATTCAAACATAGACTTGACAATTACCTTGACTGATCATAGTATTATAAAAGCTGTCGAAGCCTCCAATAATTCAAATTAGTCATTTAATGTGAACTTTAAAGTCCTTCAAATTCCAATATGCTATGATTATTTTTCCAAAATTATACAGTATAACATCACTTTTCCATTATAAGACTTAATGTTTAAAATACTGGCAACCACTGGCTTACCTATAATAACACAATTTCTCTCTAGTCCCTTTTGGCCAGTTACACCCACCTTCCAATTACCTGCCTCAACATTTTTAACTCTCTTTTTCCTTTTTATTTTATTTTTTTTTTGTTCAAGTATAGTTGACATACAATATTATATTAGTCTCAGGTATATATCATAGTGATTTGACATTTATATACAGTCTAGTAACCATCTGTCACCACACAAACTTATCACAATATTATTGACTATGTTCCCTAAGATGTATATTACGTTCCATCTTTTATGGACATGAGCAGTATTTGAGCAAACTCTAGGAGATAGCGGTGAAGTAGGAAATGGCAAATCACTCCAGTATTCTTGCCTGGAAAATACCATGGACAGAGGAGTCTGGTGGACTACAGTCCATAGGGTCGCAAAGAGTCAGACATGACTTAGCGACTGAACAACCACAGCAACAGTCATTTTATAACTGCAAGTTTGTATCTCTTAATCAGTTCAGTTCAGTCGCGCAGTCAGTGTCCGACTCTTTGCGACCCCACGAATCGCAGCACGCCAGGCCTCCCTGTCCATCACCAACTCCCGGAGTTCACTCAGACTCACGTCCATTGAGTCCGTGATGCCATCCAGCCATCTCATTCTCGGTCGTCCCCTTCTCCTCCTGCCCCCAATCCCTCCCAGCATCAGGGTCTTTTCCAATGAGTCAACTCTTTGCATAAGGTGGCCAAAGTACTGGAGCTTCAGTTTTAGCATCATTCCTTCCAAAGAAATCCCAGGGTTGATCTCCTTCAGAATGGACTGGTTGGATCTCCTTGTAGTCCAAGGGACTCTCAAGAGTCTTCTCCACAGTTCAAAAGCATCAATTCTTCTGCGCTCAGCCCTCTTCACAGTCACCTTCACATATTTTGCTTAATTCTCAAGTCCCCTCTGTCTGACTTATCTCACTTACCATAATACCCCTAGGTGCATCCAGCTTGTTGCAAATGGCAAGATTTTATTCTTCTTTATGGCTTATGTTCCATTCAGTTCAGTTCAGTTCAGTCGCTCAGTCATGTCCGACTCTTTGCGACCCCATGAATCGCAGCACGCCAGGCCTCCCTGTCCATCACCAACTCCCGGAGTTCACTCAACTCACGTCCATTGAGTCCGTGATGCCATCCAGCCATCTCATCCTCGGTCGTCCCCTTCTCCTCCTGCCCCCAATCCCTCCCAGCATCAGGGTCTTTTCCAATGAGTCAACTCTTCGCATGAGGTGGCCAAAGTACTGGAGCTTCAGCTTTAGCATCATTCCTTCCAAAGAAATCCCAGGGTTGATCTCCTTCAGAATGGACTGGTTNCACGTCCATTGAGTCCGTGATGCCATCCAGCCATCTCATCCTCTGTCATCCCCTTCTCCTCCTGCCCCCAATCCCTCCCAGCATCAGGGTCTTTCCCAATGAGTCAACTCTTTGCATGAGGTGGCCAAAGCACTGGAGTTTCAGCTTTAGCATCATTCCTTCCAAAGAAATCCCAGGGCTGATCTCCTTCCGAATGGACTGGTTGGATCTCCTTGCAGTCCAAGGGACTCTCAAGAGTCTTCTCCAACACCACAGTTCAAAAGCATCAATTCTTCGGCACTCAGCCTTCTTCATCTCACATCCATACATGACCACAGGAAAAACCATAGCCTTGACTAGATGGACCTTAGTCAGCAAAGTAATGTCTCTGCTTTTTAATATGGTGTCTAGGTTGGTCATAAGTTTCCTTCCAAGGAGTAAGCGTCTTTTAATTTCATGGCTGCAGTCACCATCTGCAGTGATTTTGGAGCCCCCCCAAAATAAAGTCTGATATATGTATATATATGAGTAATTTTAAAAGGCTATTGAGTAAGTATCACCAAATAATATTCTGAAGTTGAATGTGTGGGATCTTCCTACCTCACCATCTTGATCCAAACTCCTCAGTTTTAACATTCTTAGCTAAAGTAAGTAAGATTTCCTTGATTTAGAAAAAACTCTATGATATTACTGCAACCCACAAGTTTGTCGTAGAAATCAGTGGGCAGCACCACCACCCAAGAAGTGCCGGGCTCAGAGCATTGGCCCTCCTTGTCCTTCAGAGGTATGTTTGCACACTAATAGATAATAAAAATTCTAAAATATTTTATTTTTTAACTCAGATTTAAAGCTTCTGATGAAATAAAAAATTCCTATGAATATTCCTCCCTCTACTATCCAGAGTTTATGACACCCAAAGCCAGAAGGAGGGAAAAGGGCCAGGTAGGAAAAAAAAAATAAAACAAAATCTCTTCAAAGAATTCTGTAAAGTGGATTATGTGGTATAATTTTCATTATTGTGGATGATGAGTTTTGTTACTTTTAGGTATGAAATAAATTTCCAGAACTAGAAATCTCTTCTTAGAAGAAATTAGGCCTTACGTTTCCCATATGTCTCCTTTCAAGGAAAATTGGGAAAAGCTAAATAAATGCAATATAATTATGGCAAGGGGGGGATGATACCCTATCATTTTTCTCCTGCTATTCAAGCCTCTTCCTCTTGCCAAGTTCAGAGGTACTGAGCATATAAGATTTCTGGCCACTGCCTAGAAAAGACATGACCAAGTGCTATCCTGAAATCTTGAAATTCCCAGCTGTGGATTCACAACTATGGAGCTGGGAGTCAGAATTCTCCCTTGAGGATTCTCCAAGCATCTAAAGGAGGCCTGTGTCAAGTGAGGCTTCTGAAGGCCAGGGCAAGGCTACAAGACGGTGGCCAACCCATAAGCCACAGACTCCGGTGTTCTCTGTGATACACGTACTAGAGGATGCTGGCTCCTGTTCTAATGGGGCAACACCAATCAGAGGAAAACCAATAGAAATGCAGAAGAAGGGACAGATTTGGGGAGCGAAAGTCGTTCAGTCATGTCCCACTCTTTGCAACCCCATGGACTATACAGTCCTTGGAATTCTCCCAGCCAGAATACTGGAGTGGGTAGCCTTTCCTTTCTCCAGAGGATCTTCCCACCCCAGGGATGGAACCCAGGTCTCTCACAGTAAAAGAGTCTTGGTAATAGTAACTCAGACTCTTGCACAGCTTGCCCTTTCCTGGCCACATAGCATGTGTCCTAAGTGGGAGAATCTGTGCCTATTCTGTCTGAACCTTGGCAGGCAAGGAGTGGAAGGAGGGAGGTTGATGAGTCCTCTGTAGCCTTCACTTCAGAAATTTGAATAGAGGAAAGTTTCTTATCACTACACCTAAGGATGAAATATCAATAAATCATCCTCAGTGCTTTTTCCAAAACCCCACTTATGTTTGGACTCTAATGGAATATTAATATCAGGCAAAATCAGAAAGGAGATTTCACTGATTGTGCAGACAGTCCCTTGACTCTTCCATGCAAAATATTTGCACCCCTTCTGGAAATGACTAGGTATACTTGGAACTGTATGTCTCATTTTGTGGTCATTCTAACAGCAATAAAAATATTCTGTGGGATATTATCGTGTTCACCAAAATGGTATAATAATTATGCCAGTCAGTTATAAGTGAATTACCCTGGTAGGCACCCTGGGAATTGAAGACCACTAAACAATCTTCCCTGGGGGCTCAGAGGTTAAAGCATCTGCCTAGAATGCAGGAGACCTGGGTTTGATCCCTGGGTTGGGAAGATCCTCTGGAGAAGGAAATGGCAACCCACTCCAGTATTCTTGCCTGGAGAATCCCATGGATGGAGGAGCCTGGTGGGCTGCAGTCTACGGGGTCGCAAAGAGTCAGACACGACTGAGCGATCTATAGATAGATATAGATAGAAACAATCTTTCGAGCCTCCCTGGTAGCTCAGTCGGTAAAGAATCTGCCTGCAATTCAGAAGACTGGTGTTCAAGCCATGAGTTGGGAAGATCCCCCTGGAGAAGGGAATGGCAACCCACTCCAGTATTCTTGCCTGGGAAGTCCCATGGACAGAGGAGATTGGTGGGCTACAGTTCATGGGGTCGCAAGAGTCAGACATGACTTAGTGACTAAACCACCACCAAACAATCTTTCCCAGCAGCCCACACAAGAGAGCTCTCCCAGTCAGAATGGAGGGTAAATCTGAGTACCTTTCTCAGGGCCTTTGGAAGAAATTGTGCCTGGAAACCTGAAAATAAAAAGCAAGCCAAAAAACCTTTTGATTGTATCATTTGTTTTTAAATACTGATAATCTGAGGAGTTAAAAAAATACCAGTCTCCAAGACACATTTTCCCTGTAGTAGGTGATATTTATTGCCAAGCCTGGTTCTCTTCTTGCTAATAAGTCACTTAACCCTTCTTCCCATAGTTCACAGATTGTAGCAGTCATGCTTTTAAACCATTGA
Organism: Aepyceros melampus; assembly: GCA_006408695.1. NCBI lineage: Eukaryota > Metazoa > Chordata > Mammalia > Artiodactyla > Bovidae > Aepyceros > Aepyceros melampus. Next base: position 88,439 of record SJXQ01002570.1, on the reverse strand, counting down.
TTTGTTCATTGTAGATGGACTCTTGTGATTATTTAAAATTAAGTCAAATTATGATCTATTTTCAATAGGGTTCTACATACCCAGAATTAGAAGAATTCATTTCTGTCTTGCTCTCTTGCCTCTCTTATTCATCCTGAATGGAGGCAGGAGGAGAAAGATCAGGAAAGTAGACATGGGATTCACAGGTCTCCTGAGTCAAGCTGTCCACAGATAAAGAGCAGCTGGCTTTGATTCTTCACAAGGACGAGCTGCTTGGCACAATCATTCTTTGCTCTCATTTTTTGCCCGTGAGTCTATTCCACAGTTTCTGTCCTTTTCAGGAAGAGCAACACACAAAAGAATTACCACCAAGCCTAGCATCCTTCCAGTGTTCACCAGGTGGAGTTTTGTGTTCAAGGAACCATCAAAGGCTTTCCAAACACTGACCACAGAGGACAGGGACTGCACCTAACTCCTCCATCACCATCTCCTGATTCTTACTTCTTCATAGACATAAATGCTTTAAAAATTGAAGTCTCATCTTCAACTCTTTTAAAAACTTTGATTCTCTGTTCCTTTTGCTTCTGCTCTAGAGGAGAATCAAGTGGCCAAAAAAAAATTGAATTTAATTAAAAATAAAACATTTTAAAATTAAACTATAAAAAAGAAAAGAAAGAACCATTAATGTCAAATAAGATATTTAAGCACCTCTTTGTGCCAAGAATTCCAGAAAAGGTGGGCATATGCAACTACTTGCCTCACTAACAAGAAGTTACAAAAGTAGAAAACTAAGATTTGAGTGAAATTTTGGGCAGTGGTTGCTGTTCTGTCTCATTTATTGAAATTCTGAAGAGTTACACTGTGCCCTCTCTCATCAGCACTATAATTCCTGAAGCTTCCCATCTGCAGATCCATCCCAGCAATTCATGGTTCTCCCCATCTCTGTCAAGAACAGAGGCAACTGTACATTTTTCAGCTATTTAATCATGAGGCATTTGTTCGTTCTACTTGACAACTTTGGGACACCAATTCCCATCTCAGCTGTGCAGTCAATTCTTCCTTAGGACACGGTTCTTGCAAAACACACAGTGAACCTCTTTACTTCATCTTTTATGTTTACCCTTCATACTCCAATATGTCATACAAATCCCTATCAAAACTACCTCTGCGATTTTGAATTGATGAGAAGTGTCAGAAGTGGCCAAAGCAATACCATCTCCATACCAACTCCAAGACCAGTTCTTGCAGCTGGTAACCAAATAGTTCCTCATCCTCTGTGCTAATCTTTTTAACAAGTTCAATGCAAAGATTGAATTACACTACCTCTAGGAGTGTTAAAAGATTAATGACCTCAATATATATGAAGTTCTTTGAAGGTTAAAAAGTACAAGCACTAAGTTTTTTTAAGCCAGCATTTAATTTGTGTAACACAAATATATTGTAATGTTTCATTTAGACAAGTCTTTGAGGAAGAAAGAAGCAAGCACAAATTACATTGATTTATGTCCCTGTGCTGCTCCTGATTGGGAATGCGATTTGTTACATGACCTTGAAAAGATATAACACGCCAGACAGGGGGCTGGTGAGGACAGAGAAGTAAGGAAAGCAACCTATTTTGAGATCACGCTCTCACAGAAGAACAGCCAGGGACTTTAAGACTGGGAAATGGACAGTTTGCCTTTGTGAACACCTTCACCTCTTCTTAAGGCATCACATCCTTCTTTACCCTGTCCCCTGGCTGCCTGGAGACACTCCATTTTCCGCATCTCAGAAGCTGGATCAACTATTTGGAATTTCTCCAACCCCAGCTTCTTGAATTCAAAACTCCCACTTTCTTGGCAACGCCTCCTGTCCTTCCATTTCCCTCTTCCCTTTTCTGACATCAAATATGTTATTCCTCCATGGAAATATTATATTTGCTTTTCCACCATCAGAGCATCCTGGTATCAACTCCTTCCCTCCTACTTGATTAGTCAAAGGCTTCTACTACACCCAAGCTCCCTTATCCTCCCCTTCTCCTTCTGCTCCATACAGTCCACCCAGTCCAGAGTGAATCTGATCACTTCTCAGTTTGTGTCCACAAGACACCCAACTTTGCCTTTACCAATTAAATCAAATAAGGCAAAGTAAAAAAAAAAAAGAAAGAGAGAAAAGAAACAAGAATATAAGATAAGACAGAATAAGATAAAGTTAAGCAAATAACACTGTCTTTACCGGTCTCAGCTAAAAATCGGTGGCTTCGATTGGACTCTTTGGTCTAATTGGACTCAAATTTCTTGATATGGCTGACATTTATATTCTTTGATTAGTGGTCCCAGCTCTTTTAACCTTCTCAGATTCTTTACTCCTGGGACTTTTCTCGGTCCAGAGATTAAGACTCTACACTTACACTGCAGGGGCCATGAGTTTGATCTCTAATCAGAGAACTAAGATCCCGCATGCCATGCAGCCAAAAGAAAAAAAAAATTCTCTACTCCATTTACACTTTAAATTTTCCACCAATGATCTTGTTTCACACCTCACAGAGAAAACAGAAACTGCAAGATAAGAGCTTCTCCAATTCTCTTTTGTTCCTCTATTTCTCTCTATATATATATGTAAGAGTGTGACAGTCCTTCAGTCATGTCCAAGTCTTTGTGACCCCATGGACTATAGCCCACCAGGCTCCTCCATCCATGGGATTCTCCAGGCAAGAATACTGTAGTGGGTAGCCATTTCCCTTCTCCAGGGGATCTTCCCAATCCAGGGATCGAACCCAGGTCTCCTGCATTGCAGGCAGATTCTGTACCATCTGAGCCACCAGGGAAGCCCTCTTTATCCTCCAGATCTAACATATACAGACCCACCACCTTTTCCCTTTAGGTCAAAGTGGCTCCCCCACTTCCTAGACAATTCACATAATTTAATTCTATGTTTACATTTCTGACTTCACTATATTACAGACTCTCCTTTCCCTGGGGGACGTTGACCCTTCTTTCTTTTGAGAAAAAAAAAAAAATGGCAAAAGAATGCCACTGAATAAATCACATTACCAGGAAAGGGAAATGCATCACAGAGAATTTTTTTTAAATATGATACCTACTATATTTTAAGAATAATAACCAGCATTTGCTGAGCAGTTGCTATGATTCGGTAGTCTAGTAAGAACTTTGTATTCTATCTACTGGGCCCTCTCCATATTTNTGAATAAATCACATTACCAGGAAAGGGAAATGCATCACAGAGAATTTTTTTTAAATATGATACCTACTATATTTTAAGAATAATAACCAGCATTTGCTGAGCAGTTGCTATGATTCGGTAGTCTAGTAAGAACTTTGTATTCATATCTACTGGGCCCTCTCCATATTTCTTTCCAGAAAATTCTATTAATGTTATTATTTTAAAATGATTCAGCAATGAACAACCACAACAACCCTGGGGGACTACTGCAGCAGAGGGTTGATGTCAGGTCAATAGCAATGGAATTATCTCATATATATATATATATGTTTTAGAGTCACTATTAATATTTTCATCCAGTCATTGGCTAGGACTTAAAAAGCAAACAAGCATATTTTAAATGTCCATTTTCATTGTTTTAAAAACATTAAATATATTACTAATTCTGATATTATCTGTTCAGATCTATACTGGACACAAGAATTCTGAAAATACTTAGCGACAAAAGCAGTTTTCTGAAAGCTATATTATAAGTCTGCTCTCTGGGAAAGATTGAAGGCGGGAGGAGAAGGGGACAACAGAGGATGAGATGGTTGGATGGCATCACCGAATCAATGGACATGAGTTTGAGTAAACTCCAGGAGCTGGTGATGGACAAGGAGGCCTAATGTGCTGCTGTCCATGGGGTCTCAAAAAGTCGGACATGACTGAGCAACTGAGCTGAACTGAATTGAACATTATAAGTCCCAGGAGTTTGTAATAGAGAAGCTTCCTGTCTTTCTGGCTACTATGGGGCAGAGTCTTGCATCTTGATGGTACATACTATGCAAGTCTGGAGGTTGTCTGAAATATCTCTCTTATCTATACAAAAACAATCCATTTTTGGTATAGAATGAGGAGTTTGGAGGATTTCTGCAGTTCTCTTGCTCTAATAAGACCGAAAAATTCTAAAAATAACCACCTTTTATTTGAATGTTGTTATGGATTGATGTGTGCCCCCTCATTTCTATGCTGAAGACTTAACATCCAAATCTTAGAAGGTAATTTTACTTGAAAATAAGATCACTGCATATGCAATTTTATTTTATTTTATTGGGCTCCTAAATATTGCAGATAGAGACTACAGTTATGAAATTAAAAGACGGCTTGCTCCTTGGAAGAAAAGCTAGGGCAAACCTAGACAATGTATTAAAAAGCAGAGACATCACTTTGCTGACAAAGGTCCATCTAGTCAAATCTATGGTTTTTCCAGTAGTCATGTATGGATGGTGAGAGCTGGACGATAAAGAAGGCTGACTGCCAAAGAACTGATGCATTCAAACCGTGGTGGTGGGGAAGACTCTTGAGAGTCCCATGGACTACAAGGAGATCAAACTAGTCAATCTTGCAGGAAATCAATCCTGAATATTCATTAAAAGGACTTTGGCCACCTGATGTGAAGAGACAGCTCATTGATAAAGAACTTGATGCTGGGAAAGATTGAAGGCAAAAGAAGAAGGAGATGGCATTACCAACTCAATGGACATGACTTTGAGCAAACTCCAGGAGATAGTGGAGGACAGAGGAGCCTGGCATACTCAGTCCATTGGGTCACAAAGAGTTGGATACAACTTAGGAACTGTGGAACAACCACAACAATATATATAATTAGTTAAAATAAGGTCATACTAGAGTAGGGTGGCCCCCAGTCCAATATGACTTTGTGTCTTTATAAGATTTGGACACAGACAGACACACACTGAGAGACCACCATGTGAAGATGAAAATAGAGATGCACCAAAGATGACCAACAAACCACTAGAAGCTAAGAGAGAGGCGTCGAACAAATTCTCCCTCATACGCTTCAGAGTAACCAACCTTGATCTCAGCCTTCTAGCCTTCAGAATTGTGAGACAATGGCTATCTGCTGGGCTTCCCATGTGGAGAAGGCAATAGCAACCCACTCCAGTACTCTTGCCTGGAAAATCTCACGGATGGAGGAGCCTGGTAGGCTGCAGTCCATGGGGTCACTAAGAGTCGGGGTTGCTAAGAGTCAGGCACAACTGAGCAACTTCACTTTCACTTTTCACTTTCATGCATTGCAGAAGGCAATGGCAACCCACTCCAGTGTTCTTGCCTGGAGAATCCCAGGGACAGAGGAGCCTAGTGGGCTGCTGTCTATGGGGTCACACAGAGTCAGACACGACTGAAGCGACTTAGCAGCAGCAGCAGGGCTTCCCTTGTAGCTCAGTCGGTAAAGAATCTGCCTTTATTACAGGAGACCTGGGTTCTATTCCTGGGTCAGGACGATCCCCTGGAGAAGGAAATGGCAACCCATTCCAGTATTCTTGCCTAGAGAATCCCATAGACAGAGGAGGCTGGTAGGTTCCCAGTCCATGGGGTCGCAAGAATTGGACATGACTTAGCAACTAAACCACCACCAACAAATATCTCCTATTTAAGCCACTCAGTCTGGTGGTAATTTTTTACAGCAGCTCTAGCAAAAACATACAGGTGTCTTTAAGGGGCAAACATATCTGCTGATGCAAAGGAACTAGAAATCCAAGAGGAAATGTTTCTAAAGGATGATATATAGAAAAACACCTCATAAATTTTCCCTAGTGTTCCTTTCTTTCATTGTAGGTTTTATTCTTTCTCCATATTTTTGCCCAACATAGATAATTTGTAGCCTCTTTCAGATTACTCTAATATCTGCAATTCTTAGAATGCCTTTGTGAGAGGAAATGTTTGTGAACTTGCTGATTCTTCCTCATGGTGCTTTTTCATGTCTCCTTGATGTTTTATTATGAGTTCATGTTCAGTGCATTTATATTGTTCTCCAGGAACTCTGTTTCTCCTAAGATGATGTGAAAGTTTTCCTACAAAATATCTCTCCTAGAACACATTCTGACTTTTAAGTTCCTTGGACTCCCCTGGTGGCTCAGTCAGTAAAGAATATGCCTGCAATGCAGATCTGGGTTCCATCCCTGGGTTGGGAAAATGCCCTGGAGAAGGAAATGGCAACTCAGTAATCTTGCCTGGAGAGCCCTATGGACAGAGGAGCCTGGTGAGCTACAGTCCATGGGGTCGCAAAGAGTCGGACACCACTGAGACACTAACACTTTCACTTGTTTTCACCTTGCTTATAGCAACCAAGGATTTCTCTCTTCTTTGTCCAGTTGGTCCAGGATCATTTTTGGTTTTGTTATTTGTTACTTTTTCCAGTATTTTCAAGCATATTCAGCAAGCGTGGACCCCCTCTGCATCCACTCATTCAGCCAATTGCCCAGAATTTTAATTTCAGAACTCTCAAAAACATTTCTTTGCAAATACTGATAATCATCATAATAATAGGAGAATGATCACCTATCTGCCACTTTACAGTGCCTCAAAAATCACTCTCTCTTTCTCTCACCTATCAAAATCTAAGTGATAGAAGCTCCACCTGGACGAATCTTTCTCTATCTTTTGATGCAAAAAATACCAGAAAATTACAAAGCAGTTCTCAAAAATTATTCTAGAAAAATTCATATCTCTACAAGTTTGCTAAAATATAAACCTTGCAAGGCCAATAAAGAGAACTGTAGTAGTGCCAGGTGGTTTGAAACACTTATCATGCAACTCCACCTCAAACTTCCAAGAATGAAGGAAACTATCCAGCCTTTCGTGTGTCCTACCAAGCATTCGAAATGTTACGAGCATTACCTCAACTTCCTCTTCACAAAGTGCCTTTAGCTATTTATCCCTACTTGGCATATGAAGAATCCAAAATCCAGAGAATTAATTCCGTTTCCTGAGCTACTTCACAAGCACATGGCATGTATGTGTATCCCCTCCCTTTTCCAGGCTTGTGGGGTTTCTGTTTGCCACTGTACTGTGCTATTTTTCATTACACAGATACTTTATCCTTTGGGTTGTATATACACACTTATGATGAGGGACTTCAATCTGTTTCTGATGAAAATGCCTCATGGTTTATCCTATAAAATATTTTAAGTAAGAGGATTTACTCTTGCTATATCATAAAAGGAAACTGATGCATTCCTAGTCTAACACCACTGTACTAGATCAAATATCGTAAACATTCTAATTTCATGGAATCTGTGTGGATTTTTTTGTGTGTAGTTAAAAGCAGAATGTTAGCCTTTTTTCTGACTGAGTACAACAAACTCTTTCAAGGTGAGACACAACTAATAATCATCATGTATCTTTATACAGATCTTGCAGGTTTGGGAACAATAGGTGCATTTAAAACATGCTATATTGCCGTCCTCAGGGAAACAGCAGGCGGAGCGCAGAGCTTGAAGCCCTGAGACCTACGCAGCCATGTACTCACGAGCTCTGCAGAAGTTAGGAGGGTTCAGCTTCAAGGGGGGCGTCTCCAAGGCTGTGGGGGTGCAGCCTGCATATCAGTGACCTGCTGCTACCTGGGCGCAGGCCACATGCCTGAGATCCATGCCAACACCCCCATCCACACCTGAGGCTCTGGCATTATTTTCTCTCAGCTAGAAATATACAAAAGCACAGACACCCTCAAAAAGTCGTTTAAAATAGAAATATATATATATATATATATATAAAAGAATGCAACATAAGACTCTATTAAGAAAGTTAAGGATTACTGTTATGGCAAAGGTTTATGATACAAGAACCCCAGTTTGAAACTGGAGCGTGATCTCTGCTACTGACACACTCTTGGCATTTGGGATTATCTTTAATTACACAGAGCAAACTGCAGAGACGGTCAGCTGTTTGAAACAATAACATTTGCATAAGCTTATTTGTACAAGGATTTTGCTTTTGGATAAAAGAAGATGATGAAGATTTTAGAAAGGACTTGAGTACCAGAAGGGGAAATGAAAGACGGAGATGCTGGGGGGCCGATTGGAAGGGCTATGTGAGATTCAAGGTATAAGCTTTGTTACATTCCTAAGGGATAAAGTAGGAAACCCACTTGAGAAGATGAAACAAACACCTTATGCACCTCAAGGGCCGATGACTGAGAACATCAGACAATAATCCATGTAGCTTTGACATTGTTACTCTAAGGTGGGCATAGGAAGCACGGCACTGATGAGGCACCATGCAGTTTCAGAGAGCATCAGCAAGGGGGTGGGCGCAAAGACTGGCGCCAGCACACCAGCTATGGCAACCAAGGCTGGCAGCCCAGTTTGTGCTGGAGGACATGCTAGGTGATTCTGTATCCCCACCTCAAGTGACACCTTATTTCAGACCCAGCATGCTAAGTCACTTTAGTCATGTCCCACTCTTTGCGACCCTATGGACTCTAGCCCACCAGGCTCCTCTGTCCATGTGACTGGATGGACAAGAATACTGGAATCGGTTGCTATGCCCTCCTTCTGAGATCTTCCCAGTCCAAGGATTGAACCCATGTCTCTTAAGTCTCTTGCATTGGCAGGAGAGTTCTTACCACTAGCACCACCTGGGAAGCCCTATATCTTTCTTTTAAATAAATTCTTTCCACATAGGCAGAACACTCTTTGACATAAATCACAGCAATATCTTTTCCAAACCATCTCCTAGAATAATGGAAATTAAAATAAATAAATGAGACCTAATTAAACTCAAACACTTTTGCACAGCAAAGGAAATCATTAACCAAATGAAAAGACAGCCCACAGAATGGGAGAAAATACTAACAAACAATGCAATCAACATGGGATTAGCCTTCAAATTTTACAAACAGCTTATGTGGTTCAGTATTTTTTAAAAAGTCAAAAAATGAGCAGAAGACCTAAACATACATTTCTCCAAAGAAGACATACAGATGGCCAACAGGCACATGAACAGATGCTCAACATCACTAAGAATTAGAGAGATACAAATCAAAATACACTGAAATATCACCTCACACCAGTCAGAATGACCATCATCAAAAATATACAAACAGTAAATGCTGGAGAGGGTATGGAGAAAAAGTAACCCTCCTACACTGTTGGGAATGTGAATTGGTACAGCCAGTATGGAGAGCAGTATGGAGGATCCTTATAAAACTAAAAATAGAACTACCAGCAATCCCACTCTTGGGCATATATCCAGAGAAAAACATGATTCAAAAAGATACATGCACCCCAGTGTTCATTGCAGCACTGTTTACAATAACCAAGACATGGAAGCCACCTAAATGTCCATTAACAGATCAATGGATCAAGAAGATACAGTCCAGAGTGAAAGTCATGTTCAACTCTTTGCGACTCCATGGGCTATACAGTCATGGAATTCTCCAGGCCAGAATACTGGAGTGAGTAGCCTTTCCTTTCTCCAAGGGATCTTCATATATACAATGAAATATTGCTTCACCATTAAAAAGAATTAAATGACGCCATTTGTAGTAATACAGATGGACCTGGAGATTCTAGTATTAAGTGAAGTTAAGTCAGACGGAGAAAGACAATATCATATGATATTGTTTATATGTGGAACCTAAAAAATGATAGAAATGAACTTATATATAAAACAGAAGCAGACTCACAGACGTAAATTTAAACTTAAAGCACAAATTTATAGTTTCCAAGGGGAAAGATCAGAGATAGGGATAGATTGGGAGTTTGCGATGATATGCACATGTTATATTTAAAATAGATAACCAACAAGGACCTACTGTATAGCACGGGGAACTCTGTTCAATATTTGATAACCTAAATGGAGAAAGAATTTGAAAGAGAGCAGATACGTGTGTGTGTGTGTGTGTGTGTGTGTGTGTATACATATACATACATGTATACATAACTGAATCACTGTGCTGTATACCTGAAACCATCAATGAGCACAACAGGTTAGTCAACTATGCTCCAATATAAGATAAAAATTAAAAAATAATAAACTAAACATTTTCCCAGGAGAGTTTCTAACCTTCCTGAAGATAGTAGGTAATCTCTTCCAGATATGTATGCCTCCTGAGATGAACACAGCCTCAGCCTGAGACCACACAATTTATGTTTAATCTGTTTCCCTATAACTAAATGTTCCACATTTTTCTAGACTCTGCTATAAAATGCATATTCAGGAATACCTAGGAATGGGGAGCAAAGAGTTCAGTGATTCTGTTCTAGGCCCTGGTAAGGGGCTGGTGGCTCTGGCCTTCAGTATTTATGACCCAGCAGGAGCTGAGAAAAACCACACCATTTATATGTTTTACTCTTGCCAGAGAAGAAAGATTGTTCTGGGCTTGCTGAGGTCTCCCTTAACTACTTTCACCTCCACTCCAGACCTTCTTCCTGCCTCCAAAATTCTGAGGGGTCAAAATTCCGGAAAGAAAGGATGTGTAGAGAAATGAGCCTAACCTTTAATTTCACTTTTCCTTGAGGCATTTGCCAACTCCTATAGATGAAGACGCTGAGCGAATGTTCTCAGAGTTTTATGGGACTGAGGGATGAAACTGCAGTCAGATGCAATAAGAAGCAGACAAAATAGCTCAGGGTTGTCAACTGAAACCCCTAATGGGTTTCATCTTCAGAATGAGAGTGACCAGAAACAAAAGAACAAACCCTCCTAATCAACTCAGTCCCTGTCTGGATTACATTATCTGCACTTATCCTTTCAACTAGAAGAAAAAGAAAGCCTCTGAAGTAACACTGAAAGTGAAAGTGTTAGTCACTCACTCGTGTCTCACTGTCAGTGACCCCATGGACTGTAGCCCGCCAGATTCCTCTGTCCGTGGGATTTCCTAGTCAAAAACACAGTAATGGGTTGCCATGCCCTCCTCCAGGATGGTGCATATACATAATGGAATATTACTCAGTCATAAAAAGGAACCAAAAATTTTAACTATAATTAAGACTTCAGATGGTGATTGCAGCCATGCTTACTCCTTGGAAGGAAAGTTATGACCAACCTGCTGCTACTAAGTCGCTTCATTTGTGTCCAACTTTATGCGACCCCATAGATGGCAGCCCACTAGGCTTCCCCATCCCTGGGATTCTCCAGGCAAGAACACTGGAATGGGTTGCCATTTCCTTCTCCAATGCATGAAAGTGAAATCACTCAGTCGTGTCCGACTCCTAGTGACCCCATGGACTGCAGCCTACCAGGCTGTTCCAATGGAATATTACTCAGTCATAAAAAGGAACCAAAAATTTTAACTATAATTAAGACTTCAGATGGTGATTGCAGCCATGCTTACTCCTTGGAAGGAAAGTTATGACCAACCTGCTGCTACTAAGTCGCTTCATTTGTGTCCAACTTTATGCGACCCCATAGATGGCAGCCCACTAGGCTTCCCCATCCCTGGGATTCTCCAGGCAAGAACACTGGAATGGGTTGCCATTTCCTTCTCCAATGCATGAAAGTGAAATCACTCAGTCGTGTCCGACTCCTAGTGACCCCATGGACTGCAGCCTACCAGGCTGTTCCGTCCATGGGATTTGCCAGGCAAGAGTACTGGAGTGGGTTGCCATGACCAACCTAGATAGCATATTAAAAAGCAGAGACAGTACTTTGCCAACAAAGGTCCATCTAGTCAAAGCTATGGTTTTTTCAGTGGTCATGTATGGATGTGAGAGTTGGACTGTTAAGAAAGCTGAGCTCTGAAGAATTGATGCTTTTGAACTGTGGTGTTGGAGAAGACTCTTGAGAGTCCCTTGGACTGCAAGGAGATCCAACCAGTCCATTCTAAAGGAGATCAGTCTTGGGTGTTCATTGAAAGGACTGATCCTAAAGCTGAAACTCCAATACTTTGGCCACCTGATGAGAAGAGTTGACTCAATGGAAAAGATCCTGATGCTGGGATGGATTGGGGGCAGGAGGAGAAGGAGATGACAGAGGATGAGAAGGCTGGATGGCATCACTGACTTGATGGACATGAGTTTGAGTGAACTCCAGGAGTTGTAATGGACAGGAAGGCCTGGCCTGCTGTGATTCATGGGATTGCAAAGAGTCAGACACGACTGAGCGACTGAACTGAACTGAACTGAAGACATCAATGTAGACTTCCCTCGTGGCTCAGATGGTAAAAGATCTGCCTGAAATGCAGGAGACCTGGGTTCAATCCTTGGGTTGGGAAAATCCCCTAGAGAAAGGAACAGGCTACCCACTCCAGTATTCTTACCTGGAGAATTCCATGGACAGAGGAGTCTGGCGGGCTACAGTCCATGGGGTCACAAAGAGTAGGACACGACTGAGTGACTGTCACACTTCAGAAGACACCAATAGATGGGATTAACAGCTGAAGAGAAATTAGCAAATGAGTCAGAAAAAAGATTCCTGACTGAAGCAAAAGAAGAAAAAAATTAAAAATATGAGAAATCACAGAAAAGAGCATAAGAGACATGTGGGATATTGTGAAAAGATCTAAAGTACATGTAATTAGAGTCCTAGATGGATAGAGAGTGGAGCAGAAGCAATATGTGAAGAGATAATAGCAAAATTTTTCCAAAATGGTAAAAAAAAAAAAACCAAGTCACAAATTCATGAAATACTGTGCTCAGTTGCGCAGTCATGCCCAACTCTTTGTAACCCTTTTGAAGTGGGTTTCAGGCTCCTCTGTCCATGGGATTCTCCAGGCAAGAATACTGGAATGGGTTGCCATTTCCTACTTCAGAGGATCTTCCCGATCCAGGGATAGAACCCACACCTCCCTTCAGCTTCTGCATTGTGGATGGTTTCTTTACTGCTGAGCCACTGGGGAAGCCTTCATGAAATACAGTAGTGCCCAGATAGGATAATTTCTTTTTTCTTTCTTTCTTTCTTCTTTTTTTTTTTTTTTTGAGGTGTGTAATTTATTTTTTATATTAATTTTTATTTTTTAGTTTGTTTTGCTTTACAATATTGTATTCGTTTTTCTCTACATTGACATGAATCAGCCACGAGTGTACATGAACTCCCAATCCCAACCCCCCCCCCCCACCCCACCCCCCCCCCCCTCTCTCCTGGTTTTCCCCCCTCCTCCAACCCCAACCACCCCCAACCCCCCCCCCAACCAAAACTGCTATTTCTTTTCCCTTTTAATTCAAAACAT
>SJXQ01002570.1:52644-74209 GCA_006408695.1 Aepyceros melampus | reverse complement strand
TCAGCAGATGAATGGATAAGAAAGCTGTGGTACATATACACAATGGAGTATTACTCAGCCATTAAAAAGAATACATTTGAATCAGTTCTAATGAGGTGGATGAAGCTGGAGCCGATTACACAGAGTGAAGTAACCCAGAAAGAAAAACACCAATACAGTATACTTACACATATATATGGAATTTAGAAAGATGGTAATGATAAACCTGTATGTGAGACAGCAAAAGAGACACAGATGTATAGAACAGCCTTTTGGACTCTGTGGGAGAGGGAGAGGGTGGGATGATTTGGGAGAGTGGCAGTGCAACATGTATGATATCATAAGTGAAATGAATCGCCGGTCTAGGTTCGATGCAGGATGCAGGATGCTTGGGACTGATGCATGGGGATAATCCAGAGAGATGGTGTGGGGCAGGAGGGGGGAGGTGGGGGTCGGGATTGGGAGTTCATGTACACTCGTGGCTGATTCATGTCAATGTATAGCAAAACGAATACAATATTGTAAAGCAAAACAAACTAAAAAATAAAAATTAATTAAAATAAAAAAAAGAACAAATCTCCTAAAGCCAAATATGGATATGTATTGCCAGTTAAAAATAAAATTAAAAAAAAACTAGAATATGTTACCAGCAGGTCCACAGCAAAAGGAATGCTAAAGGGATTTCTTTAAGCAGAAAAAAAAATGATTCCAAACAAAAGCATGAGAATAAAAAATAAATATACAATCAACTAATCTAAATGAACATTAAATGTATATAAAATATTATATTTAAAGGTTTGTAGAATAAAATAACATGGAGAACTAAAATATATACCAACAATTGAATAATAAGAAAAAAGAGGTGGAAAATAAAGTCAATCATTCTAAGCTCCTTAGATTGTCTAAAAAGTGGTAAAATTACTCATTTATTTTAGACGTTAATAAACCAAGAATGCTTGTATTATCTCTAGGATAATAAATAAAATAACAATAGTAGAAATCTAGTCCACTGATACATAAAAATAATAATTTGTCACAACAAAGTAAGTTTTGTTTTAGGAAAAGAATTTCACATTTCAATCAATGTAATTTACTACATTCATAAAGTAAAGGGTAAAATATCATTATCTCAATAGATGCAAAAACTTTTTGACAAAATTCAGCATACATTTTCAATTTTAAAAACTCTTTAACTAGTAATAGCATGGACCCTCAATAATATGAGAGAAAGAATTTACAAAACCTGTAACAAATCATATTTAATGGTGAAATATTGAAACCTTTCCTGCTGACATTGGAAAAGAGATAGATGGCCCTTATCAACACTTTTACTTAACATTAATAGGAAGTAGATCCTAGCAAATATAGTAAGGCAAGAAAGATAAAATGTATAAGGATTAGAAAGAAGTCATTATTTATAGATTGTATTATCAATCAAATGTAAATTAATATATAGGGAAATCATTGGAACTAACAAGTGAATTTAGAAAAGCCACAGAGTTTAAGTCTATACATAAAAATATATTATAAATTTCTATGCCAACAATTAAAAATTAAAATTTTCTATTATACCACATTCAGTTGCATCAAAAATATCTAGCAATACTTTAACATGTGAAACTCTATACAGAAAACCATGAAAACCATGAAACATTATTTGAAGAGAATTTTAAAGAACTAATAAATGAAAGGCATTTGATATCCTAAGGATGTCTATTATCCCTCAAGTGTTCGATAGAATTCAAGTAATTGCAATTATAAGCCCTGCAAGATTTTCATAGAAATTGACAAATTGATTATAAAATTTAAATGAAAATGCAAATAGACAACAACTACTCAAATAATATTAAAGAAGAAAAATCAGAGGACCTACATTACCAGATTTCAATATGCATCAAAAAGGTACAGTAATTAAGACAGAACTAAAAATAAACACATATGACAGTGCATAGGAAAAGAAGTCAGAAACAAACTCACACATGTACAAGATCTTGATTTATGGCAAAGCTACTACTCTAAACAGTGGAGATGTAACTGTATTTTTAAAGAAATAATGCTTAGTCAATTAAATTCATAGTGGTAACTGTTAAGATTAATGCTTCCTTACAACACACTCCACTTTGGTTGTATTAAAGACCAATGTGAAAGAAATAAGAGGTTCTAGAAAAAATATTGGAAAATATTTTTCATGACTTTCTGGTGGATACAATTTTCATAAGCAGACCATAAAAAGCATTAGCCATAAGAGGAAGCACAGAAAACTTAGACTGTAACAAAATTAAGAACCTCTGTTTATCAGAAGACATCATTAAGAAAGTCACAGAGTAGGACAAGATACCTGCAATAAATATAAATAACAAAGAACTCATGTTAAAAATACATAGGAACTTATAAAATAATTTTTAAAAAAAAAGAAAACCTGATTGGTATGAAACTTTAACCTTGATAATTTTTGCATACATACATGCTAAGCCTCTTTAGTCATGTCCAACTCTTTGCAACCATTTGGACTGCACCCTGCCGGGCTCCTCTGTCCATGGAATTCTCCAGGCAACAATACTGGAGTGAGGTGCCTTTCCTTCTCCAGGGGATCTCCCTAACTCAAGGATTGAACCCGAGTCTCCTGTGTTGCGGGCAGATTCTTTATCATCTGAGCCACCAGGGAAGACTCATGTTACTAAGACAAACTCAACACTTTATTTACTTTTTAATATTTTCCTAACATGAACTGGAAACTTTGGATTGACTGACTTGTGGCTTCACGTTTCACTAGACGATTGGTTCATTACTTCTTTGCTATCCCCAAGGAAATAGGAGAGTGGAATTATAGCAGAAGAAGATGTACTCACCAGCCAACAAACTAAAAAATATTTAGTGCAGTTAGGGCACAATTGGACTCACACATACTCCCTTTTCTTTTTTTTCGTTTTCCATGGCTGGAATTTGTCAAGAAGCTTCTTCTCTTTTTCTATAATGCTAATGAGAAAATGCTGCCACTGTAATGATGATAACATTCTTTCAAAATAATGTGCTACAGAAATATATATAGATTTTCAAAAGGACAAATTAATATAAAGGAAGTGTAAATTTTTTTTAAGTTTTGGAAAACACTGGATAAACTTTCAAGAGTTTTTGTTTTTTTTTTTAAGTCAGGGTGACAAAATTGCATAGATTCAAAATTATTTCCTAGGTAAATACAGATGAATTCTTTGTGGAACACACACACTCAAAAACTCACAAAAACAACATTTATTCAAGACCTGAAACCGAGAATAGTCATCAGTTAGACCCTGTTATATATTTTAGCTCCAAGGAACTCCTGTGAATGAGACTGCTTTTCAAAACACACACCCCTCAAGCTCTAGTTGAAGTGGAAAACAAATTATGAACTGTTCTTTAAAACTGTTACTTGCTTAATAAATAATGAACTGTAACTGATCAAGCCTAAACTGGCTTTGTTTCACAAAAACGTGTCATCACATAGCCTGCTGCTGCTGCTGCTGCTGCTAAGTCGCATCAGTCGTGTCCGACTCTGTTCAACCCCATAGACGGCAGCCCACCAGGCTCCCCCGTCCCTGGGATTCTCCAGGCAAGAACACTGGAGTGGGTTGCCATTTCCTTCTCCAATGCATGAAAGTGAAGAGCGAAAGCGAAGTCGCTCAGTCGTGTCCGACTCTTCGCAACCCCATGGACTGCAGTCTACCAGGCCCCTCTGTCCACGGGATTCTCCAGGCAAGAGTACTGGAGTGGGGTGCCATTGCCCTCTCCACATCACATAGCCTAGAAACAATAAAGATGGTTGCCAGAATTATTCTTCATAAATTCGGAGTCGGCTATGAACAATTTGAGCTCAAGCCAGTTAAGACTGGTTAGGACCACTGGCTCTCCAACTGGGCATGTGCAATCCTCATATTGGTGACTTTTTGACATCAGAAAACCCAAACCTCCACCCTCTGAGCCTGCTGACACAGCCCTTCTCTGAACATCCATCTGTGAAGAAGTCTATGCCTTAGTTGCACTTTGTTTTTATCTCCGATCACTTCTACCTGTCAAGCGAGTGTATGTTCCTCGGTTCTGTCTCCTCACAACAAAGATTTGGAGCGATGGACATTAAAGCCCTTGGCGCATCACAGCTCTCGAGTCTTGGACAAACTGTGTTATAGCTCTTAGACAAATCAGTGTTACACCTATATTTTATTTAGAAGACAGCAGAGAATCCATCCTTGAGGTGTGAGGGCATGCCAACCCAAAGACACAAAGAAAAGAGAGTGGAGGAGTGTGCCAGCGTGCATTGGAGAGAGAGAAAGAGCTCACACATGCCAGGGAGAGAGAGAGAGAGAGAAAGCGCTTTGGCTCCTCCTTTTATGTTTTTTCCTCCCCCTGAGCCTGCCCTATGCAAATTGGGCTTAGCCAGGAGTGCTGTTTGTTCTTCCTGAGGTCTTCACTCCTGCCCTCAGACCTTCCTTTCATCTTTGTTCTATTTTCATGGGCTTTTCCCTTCCTTGTCTTTTAGCCACCACCATTTTGGACTCCTTTTCCCTGTTCTAACTACCTAACGTACCAAGGGCCCTATACCTCAGATCACCCTGTTTCCTTTTCTCATAAATACTCTAAGCCCCTCGCCTCTATGCCAGCAGATTTGAAGTTTGTTCTCCCTCTTTTCCATTGCCCACCTCCTAAAAAAACTATTTGCCACCAAAAAATCTTGGCATCTCAGAGTTTGGCCAGTGAACCTGGTTTGGTTATGGGCAACTTTGGCAATGCTTTCTTTTTAAAGAACAGTTTGTAATGTTTGTTTTTCTATTATTTGTTTAGCAATTCAAAATCAGGTAGAATAAAATCAACTAAAAACATCATAAATGTATTCTCATCCTGTCTATATATGAAATCTGCTAGTTTTTCACTTCAACTAGGGTTTGAGGGGCATATTTTTAAAATGCAACCTCACTAACAGGAGTCCTCTGGAGCTAAAATACATAATAATGTATATCCTTTTCAGTTGGTTTGTTTAACAGGATTAGCAAGCCAGCTCTCAGAACATTTTGTCAACACAAGGCAATTCCATGTTAAAACAATATAATGAACTTAATTCCTTCCACTATTACAATGGAGGACAATTGACAGAGTGTAAACATGGTTATCTCCCTGACATAAATAGAAGAAAACTTTCTTTGACTTCTTTCTTGAGTTTCCCTTCAAAATAGCCTTAAATGTTCCACAAAGCTACAAGAATTATATCCTAAGGACTGCAATTCCTGTGGAGGGGGTCATTGTTTCTTTACAAGGGGTTCAGAAAAGCCTCTTAGTAAAAGGAAAAAGATTTATAGGATCTGAAGAGAAAACAGAGTATAAGCCACTTAGTAAAGATGGTTGAATTTCCACTGCAGGCCCTTACCCATCTCTTCACGCTTTGAAGGCTGTGTATCTGAATTTGCCCTTAAACGTAAGGATTCTCTGTCAGAGCACCCGAGCTAGAGCTAGAAGGTCGTTCCCAGTTATTTCAGATTTTCTACATACTTTTCCTGTTGAGATCACGATAACCACAGATATCATCCTGGTCATAAAAAGCTTCTTATCACTGTGTTTACACACAAAACCCAGCTCACTGGGACTTGGAAGAGCTAATTAATATCCTTGAGTTTCAATTTCCTTCAATATACAATGGGGATAAGGTTACATATTTAATACAGTTGGAAAATCAAATGAGCTAATGCCTGAAAAGCAATGAGCATAAAGTACAGTAGAGATTCAATTGTACATTAACTCTTATAATGAATGAGGTTCAGACCAGAAAGGATTTTTTTTTCTGCTTTATCTGCTATACTCATATTGTAAGACCTCGCGGCCTTTTCTCAGAATCTGTCGCTCCAAAGACCACAGTGACTCGAATTCGATGCAATAGGCAAGAGGATTTATTAGGCCGACGCGCCGGGGTTCAGTCTCCACGCAAGGAGATGAACCCCGAATATCAATTGTGAGGAATTTTATACCGAAAAATCACAGGCAGGTGTGGGAGGGGTCAGGATATTGGGAACAATGTGGTAGGGGGCCATAGGCAGGTGTAGGTGGGGTGAGGACATCTGATTGGTGGGATAGGTCTGCAGATAATTAAGTCGAAACAGTTGACTGACCACCCTGCAGCGCTTGGCCAGTTCTTAAAGAAACAATTACCCGGAAAAATCCGACAGTAAATACATCTTTGAGAGGGGGTCTCTTCGCAAGGTCAGGAAACTAGGTTATAAGTCATCAGTTAAGATTAATAGAATGGGGCTTTGTTAAGGACCAGGAGACTCTGAGTCACCAGATAAGGAGTAAGTTATCTCCTGTGAGGCATGGCCTGCCTCCGGGGTTTTAATCAAAAAGGGGACTTAAAATTTTAACCTAGGTTCCTCAATATTATCTCAAATTTTAAAGCCATAGCTAAATTGACTACTATACCCCTTTGTCTCAATAGTTCAATAAAGTAAATGTTCAAAGAATTGAAAACTACTTGCCTAAAAGATGACAGTTCTCACACTATGGAATTTATTTTTAGTGACTTCTTCAGTTCAGTTCAGTTCAGGTCAGTCGCTCAGTCATGTCCGACTCTTTGCGACCCCATGAATCGCAGCACGCCAGGCCTCCCTTGTCTATCACCAACTCCTGGAGTTTACCCAAACTCATGTCCATTGAGTCAGTGATGCCATCCAGCTATCTCATCCTCTGTCATTCCCTCCTCCTCCTGCCCCCAATCCCTCCCAGCATCGGGGTCTTTTCCAATGAGTCAACTCTTGGCATCAGGTGGCCAAAGTATTGGAGTTTCAGCTTCAGCATCAGTCCTTCCAATGAACACCCAGGACTGATCTCCTTTAGGATGGACTGGCTGGATCTCCTTGCAGTCCAAGGGACTCTCAAGAGTCTTTTCTAACATCGCAGTTCAAAAGCATCAATACCTTGGCCTTCAGCTTTGTTTATAGTCCAACTCTCACATCCATACATGACTACAAGAAAAACCATAGCTTTGACTAGACAGATTTTGTTGGCAGTGTAATGTCTCTACTTTTTAATATGCTGTCTAAGTTGGTCATAGCTTTTCTTTCAAGGAGCAAGCATCTTTTAATTTCATGGCTGCAGTCCCATCTGCAGTGATTTTATAGGATAGGAGGATTTTTATAGAATAGGAGGAGTAATTTTATAGTGATAGGAAGTTTTTTCTTTTATTATTAATCCTATCTCTGCCCACATCAATTATGGAAAAGTCATGCCTACACTGAATGTATAATATCATTATGCCTTTTGGAAACATATTTCTCTTACACAAATCAAAACACACAATACACATTCTGAATTCTTGGTTCTCAGAGTATACTCTGACTATAGGATACTCGCTATACTGTAGACTACAGTATACTGTAGTCATTTCATAATTAAAAAAAATAAATAGCTGCTCTAACATAGTCAAGCACAGCTATCCCAAAGTTAATCTAAAATCTTAAAGCAAAACAGCCCATTGCCTTTGTAAATAAATCTGTCTGTGGTGGAATTGGTAGTCAAAGCAGGCAAGCATGAAGATTGATTTAAATGTATTCCAGGCCAGTGGTTTGCTAAGGGTAATCAATAATCAACCAGTTAATACTTCTAAACATTTTCAAGCAATAGATTTACAAGCACCTGCAAGTAGGCAAAACTGGAGTTTAATTGTATTTCCTATGAAAGATGTAAAACCAAAAGCCTTACAATAAGATCTGACTTACAATCTGCAATCAGTAATACCAGAAAGTAGTATTTGACATTCAGATTAAATGGATCTTTGGTTGACTAAGAAGATGATTAACATACAGAGATGAAAATATGCATAAAAACAATTTATTTTTTGTTTGAAGTGGTGAGATCTTGTGTTTCTTAGATAAGACTAACAATTCATCTTTGCATCTCTGAGTCTGTTTCCCAGGCTGTCTCAACTTTAAGGAAACACCTCCTGTTCTAAGGAAATATATTTGTAGTGAGAAAGCACAATCTCTTGCTTTGTATAGATTCAAACTTAAATTACTTCCAGGAAACATCTGAACTTCTTTATCTCACTCTTTTGAACTATTAAGTGATTTGATAGCACAAAAATAATATAAAAACCAAAATCGTATGGCAGAGCAACCAATATAGTTAAAGAATGAGTATTATTTATTAATTTGTATGTTTTCCTTCACATGACATTGTAACTATAAATAAAGAAATCTTCAGATGTAAGTAATATCTTTGCTAAGTCACTTCAGTCGTGTCCAACTCTTTGTGACCCCATAGATGGCAGCCCACCAGGCTCCCCACCCTGGGATTCTCCAGGCAAGAACACTGGAGTGGGTTGCCATTTCTTTCTCCAATGCGTGAAAATGAAAAGTGAAAGTGAAAGTGAAGTCACTCAGTCGTGTCCGACTCTTAGTGACCCCATGGACTGCAGCCCACCAGGCTCCTCTATCCATGGGATTTTCCAGGCAAGAGTACTGGAGTGGGGTGCCATTGCCTTCTCCAAAGTAATATCTTTATAAGTATTAAAATATTTAATATAAAGAAAATATAAATTTTGCTGCTTCAAAAATTATTATTTTAAATTGCAATTTTAACTTTTCTGTGAGTAACCCTCTGGAATCATCAAATTAACTTCAGAAACATTCAGTGCTTGATAAATTATAATATATTTGACTATTTATTCTGAGAAAGTTAAGGTCTTAACATTTCAGTATTTTTTTATCCATTTTCACATGGCCTGAAATGGTCTTTTTAGAGCAAAATATTGATTAAAAATAATCAAAACGTAAAGATTCAATTCCATCCATTCATATCAAGAGCTACAGCTTTTCTCATTTGTAAAATTAAGTCAGACACTCACCAAGATCTATATGGCCTGTATTGTATCTACCATCTTGAGCACAATGTAAGAATGTATTAACTTCCTCTTTGAAGTATTTAATTCTCTGAGCAGAGGAGAATTCTCTATCATGCCCTCCAAGAAGAAAAGATGTATGCCAACAAATGAATAATAAGACTTCAGAGGCATGTAAAAGTTAAATTCAAGCAAAACCCTCAGAACAGGTAGCGCATTGCTGAAGATCATAGTCCTGCCCTAACAAATGGGTAATTGTCTCTATGGCCAAAATACTGCAACACATAATTGGCTCTTTGGGAATTCTATTCATATTGTCTTGTTACGCTTTTGGTATCATGTCCAAGAAATTATTGTCAAAGCCAGTATTGTGTAGAATTTCCCTTCTTTTCTTCTAAGAATTTTATACTTTTAGGTCTTACCTTTAGGTCTTGAGTCCATTCTGAGATAATTTTTGTAAATGGTGTCGGGAAAGTACAGTGTCATTCTTGTGCATGTAAATAGGTGTTGGTGAGGAGGTGAAAATATTGAAACCCTGTGCACTGTTGATAGGAAAGGAAAATGGTACAGCCACGACGGAAAACACTATGGAGCTTCCTTAAAAATAAAAACTAGAATTAGCATATGATCCAAAGAATTAAAGCATGGCCTCAAAGAGAGATACTTGCACACTCATGTTGATAGCAGTATTATTCACAATAGCTAAGAGGCAGAAGCAAACCAAGGGCACACCCACAGATGAATGAATAAACAAAAGGTGGTGCACTCATACAAAGGAGAGATTCAGCCCTAAAAGAGGAAACAGTACAGTCACATGCTACAACATGGGCGAAGCTTGCAGGAAAATAAATTGGTTACAAAAGAGAATAGTGTATGGTTTCACTTTTATGGGGTATGTGAAGTAGTCATATTCACTGAGATAGAAAATAAATTGGTGGTTGCCAAGGGGTGAGGGGAGAGGGAGAAATGGTGATTTTTTTTAAAATTTAATAAGCATAGAGTTTTGCAAAGATTAAAGTACTGGAGGTCTGTTGTACAACAGTGTGAATAAAACTAATAGTACTGTACAATTAAAATAGCTAAGATGGTAAATTTTAAATTATGGTTTTTTATTATAATTAAAATCAATTTTGAATATGTCACATATAAATACAAACAATTACATAACATACCTGCTTAAATTTTGAAAGATCAAAATGATACATAGTCCCATAGTGTATTGATTTGTGATTTTTAAAACAAGACAGTAAAATCTAGAAAATTCAAGGAGAAATAAAGAGAAAATTCCTTCATTTCACAAGATCTAGAGACTGAAATTTTTCTTGAATTTCCTTGAATTGTTTATTTCAAATTGTTTGCTACCATAATGTCATTGACTCAGTGGACATGCATTTTGGCAAACTCTGGGAGATAATGAAGGGCAGGGAAGCCTGGTGTGCTGCAGTCCATGGGGTCTCAAAGAGCTGGATGTGACTTGGCAACTGAATAACACAAAGATATATTTAAGTTATTAACAAAGTTAACAGTACACCAGTAATGATGCTGGAGAAGGCGATGGCACCCTACTCCAGTACTCTTGCCTGGAGAATCCCATGGATGGAGGAGCCTGGTGGGCTGCAGTCCATGGGGTCACTAGGAGTCGGACACAACTGAACGACTTCATTTTCACTTCTCACTTTCATGCATTGGAGAAGGAAATGGCAACCCACTCCAGTGTTCTTGCCTGGAGAATCCCAGGGATGGAGGAGCCTGGTGGGTTGCAGTCTATGGGGTTGCACAGAGTCGGACATGACTGAAGCGACGCAGCAGCAGCAGCAGCAGTAATGATGCATGACAGTTTGAGGGTAGCTTCTGGAAAGATCTCATTCTTCCATAGAGCATATTAAATGTTTAATAATTATTTTATTGCATTTCTTTATAAAAGAATAAGCCAGAAGCATACTAGCTCCTAGAAGCAGTCTGGTTTATTTACTTGGTTCAAAGTCACAGATGCTGGCCTTGGATAGCCTGGGTCAAAGTCCCTCCTCCACCACTACTAGCAGTAAGATTTCAGTATATTAATTCTTCTTAGCCTCATCATCTTTATCTGTAAATTGAGGATAGTTTTCTTAGTATTAAAGTAAATAAGATAGTGCATGAACTGAGTAATTTGAATTGTAACAAGAAGAAAGATAATCTGGGAGATGGGAAATTACTGGCTAAAATTGATGGCTTTCAGAAGTACACCTGCATGAATGGCAGATGACAAGGGTCCACAAATACAAGCTACATGGCAATGATTAGAAATTTAACTGGAACCCACTTCTTGGGGAGCTTTCCAGGTGACGCTAGTGGTAAAGACTCCCCTGCTGATGCGGGAGGCATAAGAGACACAGGTTTGAATCCTGGGTTGGGAAGATCCCTTGGAGGAGGGTATGGCAACCCACTCCAGTATTTTTGCCTGGAGAATCCCATGGACAGAGGAATCTGGCAGGGTGCAGTCCATAGGGTTGCAAAGAGTCAGACATGACTAAGCGACTGAGCAAAAGCATGCACTCTTTTGGGGACAGGAAGAAAGCAGCTTTCAACTGTGCCTTAAAACCTAGAAGTCATCACAATAAGATGTCAGAAGGAAACTTGATAAAGAAAGACTTTCAAAACCAAGATAATATTAGAGGGATCATGGGAGATTCTAAATTCCAAATAAGGTGATTGCTTCTCTTCATCTGGTCAAATTTTGTCACATAGGTATACCAGATACCAGAATGAATCAGGATGTTGATAAGGTTTGGGAAAACTGCATCCAAAATGTTATTTTGATGTGAAAGGATGCCAAATACTAAGTGCTCATAGTAATCTTAACTGTCTTTCAGAATCTCAATGTCTGCTTTTACATGCCCTTCAAACTGGATAGAGAAAGCTGCATTTCTCTAGGATTTTGTTTCTCTGATGGGAAAAAAGTATAAAACCGAGATACTTTATGATGTGAAACTCCTCCAGGTGAGTAAGGGTGGCAATAGTCAACTAAATGCTTAGCTTTTTGCTCTCTACTGAAATGGGTATCAATGAGGTAATTGCAGGAAAGAAGCAAGTTCACTGCCGTATGTTACAGGAATTCTTAAAAAATGTATTGTTAATGCATACATTTAAACAGAATTCCTGGCAGGATAGTGATAAAACAGTGCAGTTCCTTTGACTTTGCTCTAATGAGGATCTACATCCAAGGACTATAGGAAATGATATACCTGGAATTTGGGTCATCTCCACAGTCAATTAATTATATTATCATGATAGGAAGCCAGATATAAAATAGAGTGACTCTGAGTCTTTGCATACTTTATTTTTTCTGGTGATGGTGTTTGATTTTTATTTCTACAGCACAGACATTTAAATACTCTATGACATCAACCATTTGATCTTCCTTTATCATTACAATTTATTATTTTTTAAGTCACAAGATAGTCAATGGACTTTTCAAAGTTTTGCAAACTTTCAGTATTCAGGGTTATTTTTAAATTTTAGGTCTATGTTCATTGTCAGTTCAAAATCATGGTTGACTAAAAAGATGACTAGACAAAG
The DNA here is from genome assembly GCA_006408695.1 of Aepyceros melampus. Classification (NCBI taxonomy): domain Eukaryota; kingdom Metazoa; phylum Chordata; class Mammalia; order Artiodactyla; family Bovidae; genus Aepyceros; species Aepyceros melampus. The sequence continues at coordinate 61,818 of SJXQ01002570.1, read as the reverse complement.
CTTTTTTTTTTTCCTGATCTTGTTCATTCAGCTAATCAAGGTGTACAATCTGTACCTACACTCTTCCTTTTCCTTATAGGTGTCTGTGTCTTAATTCCCAGGATGCATGAATATGTTATGTGACATGGCAAAGAGAAACAGCATTATGGATGGAATGAAGGATACTAGTGAGCTGACCCTGAGATGGGGAGACTATCCTGGACTAGCAGGTGAGCCTAATGTAATCACAAGGGTCCTTAAAGGTGAAAGAGGGAGACAGATGAGGGAGAACAAGAGAGATGGCAGCATGGAAAGGACTTGGTCTGACATTGCTGGCTATTAAATGGGGCCACAAGCCAAGGAATGTGAGTGACCTCTAGAAGCTGGAAAAGACAAGGGAATTAATCATCCCTACAGCCTCCAAAAGGAACCCAGTCTTGCCAGCACTTTGATCTCATCACCCATTTTGGGCTCCAGAAATGTAGGATAATAAATTCTTGTTGTTTTAAACCATAAAGTGTGTGTTACTTTGTTAGAAAATCAACAAATATTTATTATCGACTCTGGACCCAGGGAGGTAGAGGTGGTCCCTGGGGGTCTCAGCGCAAACAGTAGGGGCAGCTTTCAGAGCAGGATCTCCAAGAAAGGGCTGTGAGGCTGAGAGGAAACGTGAGGAGTCTCTGGGAGATACCATTTAGGTGTGGGACCTCATGTCTTTGAAGATTTTTTCATTTCTTCATCTCCCTCATGTTTTGGGTATTTGGTTTCCTCTCTCAGGAAACTGGTGTTTTCTGCAGAAGAATTTTGTTTCATGGAAATATTTGTCTTTACAAAAGTAAATGAAGTCAACAATATGAGATTCAGGCATCCAAGTAATTAGACATGGTCTTCTGTTGTTTAGCATCTTTTAAATTAATGGAAAATTAATTTTGTGCACTTCAATAGCATTTTTACTTTGAAGGATCAAAGAAAATATGTTCCACAGACTTTATTGAGGATGCTTTCCTTCACTTTGCTCCTGGGAATATGAGCTGTACCCTGCTGAATGTCCACAGGTCCCCCAGCAAATAAGAAATGCTCTGATGCTTAGCCAAGGAAAATGTTGGCAGAAACTGCAGGAAAGACTAGACTTATAGGAAGCTCCCTAAAGCAGGATCTTAAGAAACATTAAATGGAGGACATGAGAAAGCTGAAACCACCCTCTACTCATTATCCAACATAGTTGCATTTTCCCATAAGCCTTATTTTTATATCCAACTATAAACCTGGCTTCATTATGATTATACTTGTCTGAAACTTGTCAAGTTTTTTGTTGACTTGTTTTTCTCTCTCTGTCTTTTGGTGGCTTCCCTGGTGGCTCCAATGGTAAAGAATCTGCCTGCAAAATAGGAGACCCAGATTTGATCACTGGGTTGGGAAGATCCCTGGAGGAGTGCATGGCTACCCTTTCCAGTATTCTTGCCTGGAGAATTCCATGGACAGAGGACCCAGGCAGGCTACAGTCCATGGGGTTACAAAGAGTCAGACATGACTGAGCAACTAACACTTTCACTTTTAAAGGACAGAGTTCTTTTATGAAACTTGTTCAGGCAGTATGCTGTAGTAGGAAGAGCAGCATACTTTGGCATCAGAAATCCTCCATGACAATATGGCATTGCCACTTCCTAAAGACAAGCTCCCCTGATGACTTCTATCTTGATTTCCTCCTCTGTAAAGTCGGAATGGTGACAAAACACACACCTTGTGAGGCTGTTATAATAATTACATGAAACACAACATACAAAGCCTCAAGACATGGATGAAGTATTGAATTAATGGTAAGTGAATGAATGAATGCTAGCTCCCAGGACAGTGAAAGGTCACTGCATCCAGGTACCCGAGTCATGCCCTAGTAGTCACGTGACCCTCAACCACTCAGGAGGGAAACTCAACTTCCTCTATCTCCAAAAGAGAAATAATCTTAATACCCACCTCCTAGGCTTACTGTGGGACTTCCCAGGTGGCTCAGTGGGTAAAGAATCTGCAATGCAGGGGACAAAAGGACAGAGGTTTGATCCCTGGGTTGGGGAGATCCCCTGGAGGAGGAAATGACAACCCACTCCAGTATTCCAGCCTAAAGAATCCTGTGGATAGAGGAGCCTAGTGGGCTACAGTCCACGGGGTCACAGAGAGTCAGACACAGCTGAAGCTACTGAGAAGAGGCTTTCTGGGAGGCTTATTCAGGCTACGTATGTGAAAGCCTGGTGGTTTGTCTAATTTTAGCTGAATAAGAATCTGACTACATGGTAAACGATTATAATTATTTGGCTGGCTCACACACACACACACATACACATCCATACATATGCAGATAAATAGAGCCTTTTTATTCAAAGTGAAAATTTTCCAGAAGTTTTACATCTATTGTCAATATCACTGATTAGGGCTCAGAGTTCCAAGTCACAACTTGATAATGCCTTATAAATGCAGAGATATGCCTTGATGTGCTCAAAGATTTTTAATCTTTCATTAATGTTTATGAAACGATCGTATGTACAATGTGAAAAGACATCTATCTCTCCCTCCACTGTAGGCGTACTAGTTTTCCTTGTGCGTGTATTTGTTTTTCCCCATTAATCTTCCTTTATCTTCTGTTGAATTCTGAAATAAATGTGTCTTCCAATTTGTAGTGAGAGCATAAACCCAGATTTGATCTCCCGGAGTTCGGAGGAGGAATTAGATTTTGCTTTTATGCTTAGGGCAAAAGTCAGCCTGATGTATTGAGCAATAATTCTTTGTTTTTCTCATCTTTCTCCTGAGAAAATAGGAAATTAAGTGTATCCCGGTAGAGTGACTTGGAATTGATGAAGTGGCACTTTGTCTCATTAAGAGGTAGTTTGGGGCTCACCTGATTTTATTCGGGGACTGCGGCTGATGACAAGAAGGTAAATGTTGCATTTCCACCGGCTGCTGGTTGGTTCACGTGACCCAGACACCTCGCTGCTTCTCAGATGCCTCAAGGAGATGAACCACAGGACTGCAATGCACTTCATCATTTATAAAAGTGTGTCAAGTATTGTCTGCACTGCCAGCCTGTTTCTTGTTTTCAGTCAAGCACTCAGCCTTGGGAAAAACATTCAGCCTTGAAATACCTGGCCTGAAGGATTGTCACTTCCATTTTATAGCCCGATCACCGTTCATTGAATGTATCTAGGAAGACTGAGACTGTGTGTATTCTCTAAGTCGTCAGCTTTCAGAGAGAAAGGGGGTCTCTATTTAAGGGATAAATAAACATAGTGCAATCGGGTCAGCATGTTGTTTTAGAAACAGTTGCCCTTGCCACACAATTCTGCAAAACTGCCCAAAACTACGCCATTTGTCGCCAGATAGGAAGCACTTCCTGCTTATCCACCACATGCAAACCTGAAGATCTAGAAATTCATCTCAGCTTCAGACTTGCACATAAAACCTGCCTGTGGTTTCTCTACATAGCTGCGTCAGCTATCAGCCTGAGAGCAGAGGTCAGCAATGGAACACAGTAATATTTTTAAAGGAAGTCTGCAATTTGAGAGAAACAATAGGAAACGGAAGCAGAAGGACAAAGTCAGAGGCGCTGGGAGAAAATCTGTAATGTTTACTGAACTGGACATGAGCCCTCCGTCCCCTTCAAGTTCCAGCCTCTTCCTGAAACCAATGTTTACAATATAATTAAATATTTATTCAGTTGCTTTCAACTCCAATTGCACCACCCACAGAACCTGCCATGTTAATCTGTGAATTTTGGCTTAACTAGAACAAGGCTTCTGAGCTCTGCCCAGTTCCCACCTTTCTAACTCCTCCCCTCTGTCCAACCTTACACCCCCATATTCCACAGAATTACATGTAGGGCCAAGTGGGTGGACATGGAACAGTAACTGACAGAAGATCTGAATAAATGAGATTCCTGAAGAGTGGTCCTCAAGGTCTTTTAGAAGAAGATGATATAGTATGCCCTGCAACCCTCTGAAATACTAAGGAAGGCATTGGTTTATGTATGGTAGCATAGATACGGTAGCATAGCATTTACTTTTACCACTAAAGGAAATAATGACTTCAACAGGGTGGGAATGTATGGAGCAACCTTCAGTCCACTGCTTCTCCATGAGGTATGGGCTTCTTGGGCAAGAATTCTATCCCTATCTTTATACTTCCATAGTGCTTATCATATAGATATTTACAGATATTATAGATATATAATTAGATATTATAGGTATAGATAGATATAGATATTATCTATCACATGGACTTGTATCCCTTTCTCTATATTTCTAACACTGTTTAAATGGCTTATTTCCTAAGCCATGTCCACTTCTTTGTGACCCCATAAACTTTAGCCCTCCAAGCTTCTTTGTCCATGGGATTTTTCCAGGCAAGAGTCCCTATCTTTATATTTCTGACAGTGTTTATCATATACAGTAAGTCCCCTACGTGTAAACCTTTAAGCCGCAAACTTTCCAAAGTTTGCAAAGATGTGAGCATGTGTGCCAGCCCTTGTATGCCAGCTGTTTGTCTTGCACTACTGTACTTTTCAAGGTACTGTACTGTAAAATTTTAAGTGGTCTCTTTATTTCTTGTGTTTGTTTTTTATCTATGTATTTTCTGGTGGAAAGCATCAAATCCTATTACAGAATAGTACTATATAGCTGATTGTGTTAGTTAGGTACCTAGGCTAACTTTTGGACTTACAAACAAATTGGACTGGTTCCAAATGGAACTGGTTCGTATATATAGGGGACTTACTCTAATAAGTAACTAGTAATGTCGGTTGTTTGAATAAATGATTGATTCCTTCATTCTATTTCACCTCTGAGACCACATTAAAAAAAAATAATAATAGGTGGCCACGGTCTTCTTACTATGATTACCAGGGGGATTGCCTAAGAACCAACACTGGCTTGAACAATACTTCTCAAACTAGGCATCTTTTTAATACAAAGATTCTGATTTAGGTGGTCTATGAAGCAATCTGAGATTCTGCATTTTTCACACCATCCCTGATGATGCTGGTTTTGCTGGTTCACAGAACACAAAAGGTTAGAAGACACCAGGTCATCCAACATTATCATAATGATTACTATTCCAGAGTGATCTAGGCTGAAAATGATATGAGGATGAAGAGAGAGATTACAGAAAACTCACAGAGAATAGGTGAGCCATAGTACAGAATGCACTGATTTTTGTGAGCCAAATAAGATTTTAGCCTACTGTGGTTTGACTGTTGCAGAATATATAATATTTGCAGATTCCTCTGTTCTTTTAAATGAGGTGTTCATTTGAAATGTAGCCAGCTGTCAGCAAGCTTGCAACAGCTTGCAAGTTTTGGGGTTGATGCCAATTTCCTGACCTTTCCACCCAGAAGAGAAATGTCTCCAGCTTTTTAAAAAGCTTAGACTCTAGGACATGGCATTCTGTACAAACATGCCAGAGGAATCAATCTATTGAATATGAAGTTAAGGAAAATAATATCAGCTACTTAGAGTTAAAAATGAATTAAGCATCAATAAACTTGTACAACTTTCTAGACACTACCCAACAATCTCTTGATACAAAATCTTGACCCCAGAATTTCTACTGGCCATTCTGCATTCAACTTTAACATACTTCCCACGTATTTCACCAGGGATTCCCTGGTGACTCAGAGGATAAAACATCTGCCCGCAATGTGGGAGACCCAGCTTCGATCCCTGGGTTGGGAAGATCCCCTGGAGAAGGAAATGGCAGCCCATCTTGCCTGGAGAATCCCATGGACAGAGGAGCCTGGCGGACTACCGTCCATGGGGTCGCAAAGAGTTGGACACGACTGAGCGACTTTACTCACATGTATTTCACACATACCTTGCTGTTCTCCTTCTCACATCCATGAAAGTTGATTCCTCCTAAACTTTTGAGAAATCAAGGCAAAACAGCTTCACATACTTATCCACAGTACAAAGAAACATTAACATCTTAGGAAATGTTCCACACACATGGATCCCTCTTTCTTAAGCCCAGTGATCTTTCTGATTCTATGATAATCAAGATGTTGATCCTTTAGAACACATTTCTGTTCAGGTATTCATTTTTAAATGTTTTTCTTCCAAAACTGCTCTACTTCTCAAAAATCTCTAATCTATGAAATCTAAAACTGATTTCTCCTATTCATGTATTTTCTATTTTCTTGATTGTCACTGTGGCATAAACATTAAACAAATTTCATCTGGCCTGAAAGTGAAAGTTGCTTAGCTGTGTCTGACTCTTTGTGACCCCATGGACACAACTGAGTAACTGAAGACAGCACAGCATGGTTATAGTGAAAAAAAAAATAGATAACAAATGTTGACAAGAATATTGAATCTCTTGTACACTGCAGGTGGTGTCATGTTGCCTCTTTGGAAAACTGTTTGGCAGTTTCTCAAAAAGTCAAGCACAGATTTACTATATGGTCTAGTGATTCCACTCCTAGATATATATCCAAGAGGAAAAAAATATATGTCCACACAAAAACTTACTCACAAAGGTTCATACCAGCAGTATTCCTAACAGCCAAAAAGTAGAAAAAACCTAATATCCATGAGTTGATGAATAAATAAGAAGTGGCATGGCAACACAATGAAATATTATTCAGCAATAAAAAAGGAATAAAGTACTGACACATGCCAGAACATAGTTGAATGTTGAAAACACTGTGCTGAGTGAAAGGAGATACAAAGGACCATATATTATATGATTCCATTTACATGAAATGTCCAGAATTTGCAGATTTTTAGAAACAGAAAGTAGCTTAATAGTTGGATATGGGGAGGACTGGGGGAAATGAGGAGTGACCAACTATTTATGGGTACTGAGTTTCTTTGGAAAATGATAAAAATGTTTTGAAATTAAAGAAGGTGATGGCCACACCATGCTATGAATATACTAAAAGCCACTGAGCTCTACACTTCAGTGGATGAATTGTATAATCTATGAATTATATATCAATTTTTAAAATGGATGAGATTGATCCTAGAAAAATGTACAAAGTAAAACAATAGGAAAGCCTAGACAGACCACCGGAGAAGGTGATGACACCCCACTCCAGTACTCTTGCCTGGAAAATCCCATGGATGGAGAGCCTGGTAGGCTGCAGTCCATGGGGTCGCTAAGAGTCGGACACGCTGAGCGACTCCACTTTGACTTTTCACTTTCATGCACTGGAGAAGGAAATGGCAACCCACTCCAGTGTTCTTGCCTGAAGAATCCCAGGGACAGAGGAGCCTAGTGGGCTGTCATTTATGGGGTCACACAGAGTCAAACATGACTGAAGCGACAGCAGCAGCAGCAGCAGCAGCAGACAGACCACTGAAGAGCAAAGATGTTTCAGAAATGGAAGAAGAGGAGGCCACAGTAGAAACCAAGCAGAGAAAATTGAAAAGTCAAGAGGAAAGGTTGCTGTCAGGAGCGAGCTGAAATCAACTCCTGGGAGTGTGATAGTCACTCAGTCATGCTGTGCTCTTTGTGACCCCATGGACTGTAGCCCACCAGGCTCCTCTGTCTGTGGAATTTTCCAGGCAAGAATACTGAAGTGGGCTGCCATTCCCTTCTCCAGGCGATCTTTCCAACGCAGGGGTCAAACCTGGGTCTCCCACGTGTCAGGCAGGTTGTTTACCATGTGAGCCAATCCTGGGAAAGCCAATCGCTAAACAGTAAAGAAAGGTAGGCATATTTAAGGCTATGATGGAAGTATTTACACCAAAGAAACTGTCAACACTACAAATCAGGGCTTTTTTTTTTTTTTTCCAAAAAGTCAGTTTATCAGCACACCATATGCTGTTACTTAAGGGTGCTGAAGTACCAAGTATAGTTTCAAACCATTTTACGTATGTTCTTACATGAGTCCTCACACCTGCCCTAAGAGGTGAGTCCTGTTATTATTCTTAACTATGAGAAAACTGGGGCTTTCTGGGTGGCTCAGACAGTAAAGATCTCCCATGGGTTCAATCCCTGGGTTGGAAAGATCCCCTGGAGAAGAGAATGGCTACCCACACTAGTATTCTTGCCTGGAGAATTCCATGGACATAGGAGCCTGGCGGGTTGCAGTCCATGGGGTGGGAAGGAGTTGGACGTGACTGAGCAACTAAGAGTTATGAGGAAACTGAATCCCAGAGATGGTGAGTGGCTTCCCAAGGTCATGCAGCTATCAGTGTCAGAACTGAGACCAGTCTGTCTTCAGAGACCTGAAACACACAGCAACACAGTGTCTTCAATGCCAAGGGATGACACTGCTTCCAGAAAAGGGTTATCATCAGTAGTGCCAAATGCTTCTGAAAGGTCGAATAAGTAAATAAAAACTCGAAAGTGTTCACTGGATTTAGCAAAAAATGAGTCATCAGTGACCTTGGCAAGAACACTTTCAGTGGCATGAAAAGATGTCTATTTCTGTGAAATGAGAAACAACAAAGGATTTTAAAGATCATGTGGCCTCTTCATTGGCTTCCTTCAGTAACCACCGGAGCTCTTCATATCCTCCAGTTGGAGTGAAGACTTGGTCAAGAAAGGCAAGAGGAGCAAGAAGCCCATGGCAATACCAGGGAAATCACCATTACTGGAAAAACTCTGAAATGAATAGACACAAAAACAGTCTACCAGCTTAGTTTTCATGAGCAATGCACTTATCATAAGGAACCAGCAAGTGTTAAAGACACAGATAAGCAACTGTCTTGAAAGTGAGACAAATTACCATAAGTTTATGAAAACATTTTATCCACTATCTTTAAAAAAAACAAACAAACCTCTATTTGTACCAGTAGATACATAGATAGATATGTTTAACTTGCTCCTTCTTTAAAAGGAAAAAATTTACTAATGCTTGTTTCTAATGTGTCCCTGGCCCCTTGTGTCACATAACAGCAGTCCCCAACCTTTGTGCCACCAGGAATGGATTTCACGAAAAACAATTTTTCCACAAAGCAGGGAGTGAGGGGATGGTTTGGGAATGATCCCAAGTGCATCACATTTACTGTGCACTTTATTTCTATTATTATTACATCAGAGGTTGGGGACCCCTGTCATGTATAGTTTTGTCCCCAAGTTAAATTAAAATTTCCATGTGCCAATAATATTAACCACTGATGAAAGAAAAGCATGATGATATCTATGGAAATATATAAAATTAATTGTGTTGGAGTTATATATTTTGTGTATATATATATTATATATATA
>SJXQ01002570.1:16958-52496 GCA_006408695.1 Aepyceros melampus | reverse complement strand
TATATATATATATATATATATATATAAAGTGGTGGTTTAGTTGCTAAGTCACGTCCAGCTCTTAAGATCCCATGGATTGTAGCCCTCCAGGCCCCTCTGTCCATGGGATTTTTCAAGGCAAATATATTGGAATGAGTTGCCATCTCCTTCTCCATGGAATCTTCTTGACCCAGAAACAGAACCTGGGTCTCCTGCATTGCAGGTGGTCTCCTTCATTGCATATAGACTCTTTACCAACTAAGTCACCAGGGAAGATATATATATATGTCAACAATAATGGTGAAACAGAGAAATCATAAGCTTTTATAACCATGATAGGCAAAACTTTAAATATTACCTATGTGGCATTTACAAGTCCATCAGCAGCCTTCAAAATTTTCATTCTCTTTGGGCCAGTAATATCACTATTGGAAATATATCCAAGAGGAATTAATCTGAAATACCAAAAATAAATTTTGGGCAAAAAAAAAATTTGTAAAAATTTGCAGAAGGACAAATATGCTAGATATTCTTATTTGACCCACAAGAGATTCCCCTTTCTTTCCAGCCTGCTTTATATAATGAGAGGCTGAGCTGTTTAGATTGCATCAGAACATTCCTTTTGCTTTGGCTTTCAGTTAGACTGGCCAATGGCAGGCGCAGGCAGGGGAATAATCAGGATCTGGGAAAAGAGTAAAAGTTGGATATTTTGTACTGAGACTCTGCTCTTTGGATCCCCAGGGTTAGTGGGTTTTCTGTGCTCCTCTACCCACAGCCTTGTCAGCAGAGAAGCAGCTCACTCCATACACGTACTCTCTCCGGTTCCCGTTCCCTCCATCCATATTGTGACTAGCTTCTGGGTATTACACCACTTGCATCACTGTACAAAAAAGGAAGCAAGTGCTAGTAATTATTTTGTGCAGAGAAAACAAGAATTAAAAATATTTGGTAAAGCAGCTTTATCTTTATTTCCAAATAGATCTGCTCTGATTTTTCTTCTTTAGCCCATTAGATTTTAGAATATCCTTTGGCTAGAGACATAACAGAAGACAATATGTTTTGTTGTTTTTTTTTTTTCAAAGAAGACAGTCATTACACTGAAATTTTTTTTTTTCTTTTCTGTTGCATACCACTTCTATGATTGTAGTGTTGTTTCTTGGTTTTGATATCTTTGGACAGGGAAATAAATACACATAATTTTAAATTAATTTTTCCTTGTCTTTGAAGCTCAGTCTATAAAGTGAAAGTGAAGTCGCTCAGTCGTGTCCGACTCTTCGCGACCCCATGGACTACAGCTTACCAGGCTCCTCTGCCCATGGGGTTTTCCAGGCAAGAGTACTGGAGTGGGTTGCCATTTCCTTCTCCAATTCATGAAAGTGAAAAGTGAAAGTGAAATCACTCAGCTGTGTCTATAAAAGTGTCATTAAAACAGAAATTACTTGTTTTTCATCTCTTAAATACTTGAAAACTAAAATTAATAACATAAATTAGATTTTTCTGAACAGACTTTTTTTTATGTGAAAGCTTTACATATAGAAAACTTGAAGTTAGTATCATACTTAACAGTGAAATACTAGTAATTTCTCCCTAAGATAGAAACATGCCAAGAACGTTGATTCTTTCTACCTCCACTCAGCATTATGCTGGCTGACATAACCCTTCCAGTAAGGCAAGAAAAAGACATAAATTCAAGAAAATGAGAAAAGAAGAAATAAAACTGTCTTTACTTTCAAATTGTTTATTGCTTGCAAAAAAAGTTATAAAGAATATAAAAAATAACTACTAGAATTAATGTCCTAAAACAGCACAGATACAAGGTTAATTTACAAAAGTCAGCAAAAATGTCCTGTTTCTGCATAAAGTGGTATCAATTTTACATTGAAGAAACTGTTATCAAGCCCCAAGCCTTATTATTGGGTGGTTATTATATTTATATTCATATCATTTCACATATGAACAATTATTTACATATAAACAATAATCCATTACTAATTAGGCTTGAGTTTTAAAAGAAATGGAGAGGCAAGAAAAACTGATAGAGATAAGGTTGCTGGGTCCAGACTGCAATTGTTTATTGCAGAGATGTAATCAGACACCACCTCTCAGAAATATTTACAATATTTTTTCTCCTTTAGAGTTTTTAAAGCATACTTTAAGAGGCCTATGATAGCTATTCCCAAATCTCACTTCTATACAATTACAGCAAAGCAGGAAATAGAATTCTATTCTCTAAGAGATAAGATATCCTACACTACAGAGCTTAACAAACCGCGCTTCATAATGTACCTTAGTATTCTTAATAGCACCTTTACATCTGTCTTACCCACAAACATCACATGGTTCTATTTTTCTGGTCTTGGTGTTGTATTTTCTACTCTGTATTTTGGGCCTATTTAGATTAGGTACATTTCCAGTTGATTTTTTATTGAGAGGAGACACAGCTCTCCTTTGGAGTTTTCAGAACCATTTTTTTCCATTTTCTCATCCTGCAAATTGCTGTTCTTTTCTAGAGCTCATGGAAGTCTTAGCTCTTCTGGGAGCCTTGGACTTAAAGGTCAGAGATTTACCCCTCTGGCTAAACTGAACAGGAAGTAAGGGATAGAACTGACCCAGATAGAATCTGACCTGAATTTGATCCTCACAGGCTGGTAATTTGTTTGTTCTCCCGAATTTGCTTTCTCCTGAGTTTTCCGTTTATCTAAAAACAACTTCTGGGGCCTATGCTATTAAACACCAAATGGGCTTAGGACTATGCTCAGAGGCATTTAGTAAATGTTCATAGAATAGAGCCTATTCAACAAATGATCTTGGAAGTTCCAACTTTTTATTGCAATGGAAATTCTAACACTTGACAAATAACTGCTTGAGAAATAACACCTGAGATTCTAACCCTTGAGAAACAACTTGTTTTAAAAGGAACCTCTTAAAAGCCAAGAAGAAATTAAATCTTGTATGAAAATTTAAATGTTTAATATTTAATAATATTTCTTGTCCATTACAATGTCTATAATGCCCCCTCAACAACAAATAGGTTGGGAACATAAGATGATCTGATGATCTCAGCTGTCTTTTTAGTCTCATAGTTTTATGAATACATAATACTCATTATTTTAATTGAGCCTACATTATCACATATTTCAATTCTAATCATGAATAAACATATTTCAAAGTGTACCATAGAATGTAGGACAAATTTTAATATGCTATTTATAAGTATACATATATATATATATACAAATTGCATTTTATTTCTCTACTTTCAAATTCTTTGGTGTTAACATTACTTCTTTTTCTAACTTAGGGACTGTTTGGTTACTATCAACAAAACTCAGTGAATAAAGTTTAAGCAAAAAAAGAAATGTAAGTGGGCTTCCCCAGTGGCTCATTTATAAAGAATATGCCTGCCAAAAAAATTAAAAAAAAAAAAAGAATCTGCCTGCTAATGTAGGAGGCACAGGTTCAATCCCTGGCCCAAGAAGATCCCACACACCAAGGAGCAACTAAGCCCTAAACCACAACTACTGAGCCCGTGCTCTAGAGGCTGTGAACCATACCTGCTGAGCTACTGAAAGCTACACACCCTGGAGCCCTGCTCTGCAGCAAGAGAAGCCACCACAACAGAAGCCTGTGCACTGCACCTAGAGAGTAGCCCCGACTCACTGCAACCAAAGAAAAAGCCCTTATAGCAACAAAGACCCAACACAGCCAAAAAAATAAATAAAATAAGTACATAAAATTTTTAGAAAAAGAATGTCTTGTAAAATTCAATGGCAAATTCCAACAGTCAAATCTCAGGAAGAACTGGAACTAGGGACTGAAAGTCAATAAATAAAGTTATCTGCACCTTCTCTTCTGTGAGTGAAGAAAGTGACTGAAAGTCGCTCAGTCGTGTTTGACTCTTTGAGACCCCATGGACTGTACCATCCATGGAATTCTCTGGGCCAGAATGCTGGAGTGGGTAGCCTTTCCCTTCTCCAGGGTGGTAGAAATAAAAGGGAAAAGGGGGTGAGGGGAAGACTGTGAAAAATAAATAGAAAATTCCTTTTTATGTCAACTAAATGTTTATCCTCTAAACCAGGGTTTGTCAACCTCAGCAACACTGTCATTTTGAGTTCAGTAATCCTTTGTTGTAGGGGTTGTTCTGTACCTCATAAGATGTTTCATAACATCTTACATCCTGGGACTTTACAGTAGATACCAGCACTATCCTCACTCATCCATTCCTCCCCATCCATGTGATAACCAAAAATGTCTCGAGACACTACCAAGTGTTCCATTGGAGGAAAAATGCCGTTGCTTGAGAACCACTGCTCTAAAGTTACCCTAATAGCACTTTTAAGTAAATCATAAATGCTTTAAATATAATCATATGTATGTACATATGTAAGATTGCATATGGGGTTCAAGTGTTACTCAGTCATGTCTGACTCTTTATGATCACATGGACTGTAGTCCACCAAGCTCCTCTGTCCATGGAATTCTCCAGGCAAGAATATTAGAGTGGGTTGCCATTCCCTTCTTCAGGGGAATTTCCCAATCCAGGGATTGAACCCAGGTCTCCTGCATTGCAGGCAGACTCTTTACCAGCTGAAACACTAAGGAAGCCCCAAAGTTACCCTATTTAAATATAATCATATATATCATACACGTAAGCATGCGTATATGTGTTAGATTTATCTCAGAGAACATTAGGCCAGTAGATCTTAATTAACTAAACCAGTAGTTCTCAAAATTTTCCCTCAAATTATATTTTATTTATTAGTTTGCTTATTATTTATTGCCATCTCTCCCTCCTATAATTAGATTCCCAAATCCCTGTGTCCTATAGAAAATCACAAAAAGGAATTCTATTACAATCAATAAACAGCTGAATTCTCACCTTGTCTAGATCAGTTCTAACATGAGAGTAAATTACACTTAAAGTAAACAGACAAGATATTTTAACTGGTTTTAGTCAATAGCCTCAGTTTTTTACCAGCACCTTAGTAAAAGTGTTTTTAAAATTACTAAAAGTTGAAAGATTTCACAACATGTACTATGAAATTTTGATTATAATTGTTTCAGGTAGTGAATTGAAAGCTAAAGTATTTGTGAGCTGGGACATGGGGAGACAAGGGCATGATTAATCAGCTGCTGAATCATACATGCAAGCTTCTCTTTCCAGGAAAAGGCAATAAATAAAAGCTAAAGGAACAAAACAATGCCTTCATAAATACTGTGCATGTTCTCTGAGTTCTGTTCTCTTCCCCATGAATCGTAAAGTTTGTTTTCAGGAACCCAGATTGTGTGAACATAATCACACCCTTTAGACTAAGAGATATGTAAGGACATAGAAAAAATATTTCACCAACTCTGGAGAAAAAAATCCAAAAATGTAAGGCTCTGCCCTCTGCCCAGGAGGCTGGCAAACCTCCATACACACAAAAAAATTTAAAGCGGTAGCAAATTGCAAAAAGTAATTGCTTTTATAAAATTTGTGCTCCAGTTGACGCTGTTCCATACCTCCCCCACATCTCTGCCCACTCTGTGTCTAACTCCAATTTGTGACTGAATCCTGCTGTTTATTTCAGCTTGGAAATTTCCAGCATCAATTTCTTGGTTGACCTGCTTCTCTAGTCTTCAGCCCATAACTTTGCCTCTGAGCTCTATTATCTCAAGCAATGGAGTACACTGAAATAGGGAAGAATGGCTTACCCTGGGAGGTAACATTGAATAATTACAATACAGGGTGATGAGTTTTATTGAAAGAAAATTATGAGGGTCTTCTGAATAGAACTATGCCCTCTAAAAAGATATGTTGAAGTTCTAACCCCTAGTCTCGTGAATGCCACTGTATTTGGAAATAGGGTCTTTGCAGATGTAATCAAATTACGCTGAAGTCATTCAGGTGGGCCTTAATCCAATATAATAGGTATCCTTGTAAGAAAAGGAAAACACTGTATGAATGCAGAGACCCAGAGGGGAGGCCATGTGATGACAGAGGCAGAGATTAGAGTGATGCAGCTATAAGCCAAGGAATGCCGACGATGCTGGCCACTTCCAGAAGCCAGAAAGAAACAGGGAAGGATTCTATCTAGTCTAGAGAGAGCGTGGCCCTGCTGACATCTTGAATTTGTATTTCTAGCCTCCAGAATTAAAAAGAAAACAAATTTCTGCTGTTTTAAATCACCCAATTTATGGCAGCTCTAGGAAACTGATATGGGGAATTACAGGAGCATAGAGCAGTGGGAGTGGATCCAATCTGAAATTCAGGCAAAATTTGCAGAGAATTTGTATTTAAGGTAAAATCTGAAGGATGAGTAAGAATCTACTAGGAAGGAAGAGGAGGGAGGAGCACTTCAGACAAAGGGAATGGTAGCTGTAGGATGGAAATAAATGGACAAGTTGAGAGAATTAAGAAGCATTTAGAGAACTGAGTCAGTAGGAGTTGAGGATTAACCAGACATGTAAATGAAGAAAAGGAAGGAGCACTTACTGATGAATCCAAACTTTCTGCTAAGACCGTGGGTGGTAGTGCATTGACTGAGAAAGAACACAAACGGGGCAGCATGGTGTCCTACTGACTCTGAGGGGTCCATACGGCTGTTAGACAAAACGGGCTCAGGAAAGAGGGTTAGGTTGGACGTGCAGACTTGGGATTCATTAGTATACAGCTGAGAATTGATGCGATGTAATAGAGTAAAGTGACTAGAAAGAAGACATAAAGTGAATAGAAAAGACAGGAACATCCCTGGCAGTGCAGTGGTTAAGTCCTGGCCTTTCAATGCAGGGAGTGTGGGTTCAATGCCTGGTCAGGGATGCAAGATCCCATATACCTTGTGGCCAAGAAAAAAATACATAAAACAGAAGCAATATTGTAACAAATTCAATAAAGTCTTTATAAAAAAAAGAAAAAAAAAGAAGACCAAGAATAGACACAGAAAACACCAACTTTTAATGGCATGCAAATAAAGATGAAACTGTGAAAAAGAACTAATAGCAGATAGTCACGGGGTAAGGGGAGAAGAGGTTAGAAAGTGATGTTCTAGAGAACAAAGGAGCATTTCCAGAATGATTCACAGCATCAAATAAGTAAGATCAAGATTGTCAGTCACTAAAACCATCAAACTGCCAGAGAGAGGCAGAGTGGAGGCTAAGATTTCAGTGGATTAAGGAAAGAATCAGGGAGGAGAAATGAAAGGCACTAATTCTTTTTTAAAAACTTGGGAGGGAAAAGAAAGCTACAGATGGAGCTGAGCTCAAGAGAGATGTAGGATTGATGTACATTTTTAATATAAAAGAGACTGCAGAATCCCTGCTAGGAGGAAGGAGAGAACATTGCTGATGGAGCTTCAGTGATGCCGACAATAGAAGAGAAAGGTGATGGTTTGGGGAGGAATGTTTCAGAGAAGAGTTTAGATTTTAGACAATATACAGGAGAATCATTACATCCTCTGAGATAAGAGGACAGGAGACAAGAGGGGTAAGGGAGTTTTAGGTGAGGGTTTCTGATTCATAATAGGGAGAAAAGTTGACTGGGAGAGTTCTAGTCTGATGGCCTTAGATTTCTCTGTTGAGGGTAGAAGGAATAGGGATTGGAAAGCTGAAAAGAAAGGTAAAGTTGGTAATGACAGCTCTGTAGAATCAAAGAGGTCATCAAAGTTGACCTCTATACCTTTATTGAATTTATTTTTCATAAAAAATATGAGAAAATTTGAGAGCAAGTAGTTTAAAACTACCCAATAATAACCAATGAGAACCTACTGTATGTCTCAGGGAACCAAACTCAGGGCTCTGTGGTAACCTAAATAGGAAGGAAATCCAAAGAAGAAGGGATATGTGTATATGTACAGCTGTTTCACTTTGCTCTACAGTAGAAACTAACAGAGCAAAGCAACTATGCTCCAATAAAAATTAATTGAAAAATAGATTAATACACTACATTCTGTTTTAATATGGTGGTTTAGTCGCTAAGTCAAGTCTGATTCTTGCAACCTCATGGACTGTAGCCTGCCAGGCTCCTCTGTGCATGGGATTTCCCAGGCCAGAATACTGGAGTGGATTGCCATTTCCTTCTCCAGGGGATCTTCCCCACCCAGGGATCCCATGCAGGTCTCCTGTGCTGCAGGCAGACTTTTTACTGAATGAGCCACCAGGGAACTCCACATACTGAGATTCTGTTTCCTTTTTTGTAAAATGGGAATAATAATTCAGCACCTGTCTCATTAGTGTTGTTATAAGAATTAAATGAGATAGATAGTATAATCTCTAAAAACCTCTAAGTGTATAGTAGGTACACAGTAGGCATTAACTTGGTTTTTCCTCCTAGTAGGGTAATGTCTGGATATTTTATTACTGGTGGTGTTGGAGTAACTTTTATCTATCTATTTATTTATATTGCTATATTTATATTTTAAAAGTCACTCCAACACCACCAATAATAAAATACCCAAACATTACCCTACTAAGAAGAAAAAACAAATCAATGTCTGTGGTGTACCTACTACACACTTAGAGATTTTTATATAGTGTATTAACTAGTTTAATCCTTATAAAAACACTAATGAGATAGGTAGTAAGTTATTATTCCCATTTTACAAAAGAGGAAACAGAATTTCAGAGCCATTAATATCAGACCACAGCTGATCAGGTTAAAAAACATTGCAGGCTGCAAAGTTGGTGACACTTGTTATTCTGTGCAAGCAGCTGGTGAAACTCTCACCTACAGTGTTTTAGACAGCATGCCACTCTACCCATGCAAACTGTGTGTTCTTAGAGAAGAAGTTAGGAAAAGCCAGCAGGCCAGTGTGTGGTTTGTTGCTCTTAGAAAGAGACTATGAAAGAGAGAAGACCTCTGGCAAGAATTAACCAGTTTACCAGCAGATGTAGAAGGAAACACAGCTATTCTAAGGACTGTTCTTGATTGATGGCCTGGTAGTATAGTCAGTTTAATGTCTTGCAGAGTTGGGAAATCCATCTGTACTGGTCCCCAAATAACAGGAGATAAGATCACCACATGGTCAAGGGGAGCTGATCTTGCTATAAAGATCGATTGTTGCAGGACTTCCTTGGTGGTCCAGTGGTTAAGAATTTGCCTTCCAATGCAAAGGATTCAAGTTCAGTCCCTGCTCAGGGAACTAAGATCCCACATGCTGCTGGGCAGCTAAACCCACAGGGCACAACTAGAGAAGGCTGCACACCACAGCTACTGAGACTAGGCAATCTAGAGCCCGAGCTCTGGAACAAGAAAAGCCCAAGCGCCACAGTGAAGATCAGTGCAGCCAAAATATTTAGAAAAGAAAAAGAGAGACCAGATCATTGTCTTTGCACCCAAGCTGATCGACTCAGACGCCCTCAAGAGAGGTGTATGTGTGTGTATTAGTCGCTCAGTAGTGTTTGACTCTTTGGGACTATAGCCCTCCAGGCTCCTCTGTCCATGGAATTCTCCAGACAAAAACACTGGAGTGGGTAGCCATTCCCTTCTCCAGGGGATCCCCCCCGACCCAGAGACTGAACCCGGTTCTTCTGCAATGCAGGAAGATTCTTTACCATCTAAGCCACCAGGAAAGCCCATCCTCGAGGTGGCCTCCATTTATTTGGGGGAAACCGAAATGATCTGAACAGAAGCCAGTAAATTTTTTAAAAAGATGAGATTTAGAATATGTAAAATCCATGAATAGAAGGGAATTTTAAATGCTGTTCCTTTGACATGGAAATGACTGGAAGCAAATAACCCATAAGATTATTAAATCTTACTGCAATTGTATTGTCAGAAAACAACAAGCTTGGCTAAAGAAAAACCTGAAACTATCTGGACCCTTCTGAGTCACTCTCTGGGACTTAAAGAGCCAGGGAACCAATGTAAACTTGCTGCTCCTGCTGTTCTGTGAGTTATAAAATTCTTTATTTCACATCCAGCATCCATGAAACAGCAACCAGGCTGACTGAAGTGTTTTCAGGAGGGTCAAACCAAACCCCAGAGTTGACAGCTATGTGGTGAGATCTTAATGGGATGTGCGAAGAAGTGAGTGTAGTTTGAATGTGGGCAGAATGTGTAACATATATGACCACGCAAAAATGTGAATGTACTTAATGTCACTGAATTGGACACTCAAAAATACTTAAAATGGTAAATTTTATTATGTTTTATTTTACTACAATAAACACACACACACAAACACAGCCAAAGAGCAGACTATAGTGGTTTTTAAAATATGCTTATACATTTATTAACCATTTTCTCTTCCAAAGGGAAAGCCAAATTGCCCTTCCTTTGAGTGTGGGCTGGACTTAGTAACTTGTTTTAATGAACATAACGTGGTGGACATGATGGTGTGCGACAGTCAAGGCTAGGTCACTAAAGGTGTTGAACTTCCTCCTTGTTAGCTCTTGGATCACTCACACAGGGGGAGCAGCTGCCAGGCCATAAAGACACTCAGACAGCCTTGTGGGGATGCCCATGTGACAAAAAAAAAGTTAGACCTACCAAGAGCCAGATGAGCGAGTCATCTTGGAAATGAATTCCTCAATCAAGCCTTCACATCAGTGCAACCCTGGCCAAGGTCTTGACAACAACTCACGAGAGACTCTGACCCAGAACCTTCCATCAAAGCCACTCCTGAATTACTGGACCACAGAAATTGTGAGATAATAGATGTTTGGTGCTTTAAGCTGCTACATTTTCAAGCAATTTGTATGTAGTAAGTAGATGATTGTTATACATAGGAGGCTGGATATGAATAACTGATGTATTACTCTTTAGATCACCAGAGCACAAAGACTCACGTTTGAAACGATGGAAAGTACTATGTACCACTAAGTGTTCCTAGACTCTGAGCTGGAAGAGGAAACTTGATGGAAACTTGGATTATTGCCCTTAGGGCAAGAGTGTTGGTATTCTGGAGTGAAAAGAGTTGTGTGGATTAATACTTAGGTATTCAAAAGAGCTACTTGTATCTGTTTTCTTCTTCTTCCTTTTAGTGATATACGGTGGTCATAGGTCTGCCATATTGAGATACTTCTCACTGTTCTTTTTCCACATAACCAGGTTCAAATTGATGAGATAGGGGAGGAAGTGCTGTGTGCAACCTTAATTAAAAAGCTTCTTGCTTTGAGCCCTCTTTTTCCCCTTTCTGAGGTCAGAAGGATGTACAGAGAGGTGAATCAGCCTAAAATACTCGGACAAGGATAAGATGGTTGGATGGCATCACTGACTCAATGGACATGAGTTTGAGCAAACTCTGGGAGATAGTGAACAACAGGGAAGCCTGGCATGCTGCAGTTCATGGGGTAGCAAAGATTCGGACACAACTTAGCGACTGAACAACAAAGGATAAGCTATAGTGGATGGCAATAAGCTGAGAGACTGTATCTAAAGAGCTTGACTGTGAATGGATCCCTTCTGTTTTTCTTAGTAAGATGGATACAGATGGAAGACATGGGTCAGTTCTACTTGGACATTTTTAAAAACTCAAAGGAAAAGATCTCATGGACAAGCAGCTGAGGAAGAAGATATTTTTGTGTAGGTTAAGGTTAGATTTACTGCTATAACAAACAAATTCCCAATATTGAGCATTTTACACAATAAGAGTTTATTTCCTGTTCATCTCACAGTCTGATCTCTGGGTATTTCTGGTCAGGTAGGTTTCCTCCCTGCTGTGTCAGGGACAATGAGTCCGTTCCATCTTATGTTCTCTTCTTCAACACTAGGTTCCCAAGGTCACCGTGGGGGTCATTTCCATTCCTGCCACCTGGACATGGAAAGAGTTTCCAGGTTGTGTTTCAGAAATTTCGAGGTCTCAGCACATCTAGCTTCTTTCACATTCCATTGACAGAGCTGAGTCTTGGGGCCACACAACTGCATGGAAAGCTGGGAAAATGGCCATTCAAAATGCCCAGGTGGGAGAAGACGAGCTTGGCAGCCTCTTCTACAAATTGAGCATAAAATAAAGAAACTTTATTAAAACCCAGTAGACTTGTATCTGTCTCCTGGAATCTAGATCTTTTATTCTCTAGTACAAAGAATTTGCGCTACAATCCTAAATGCACAATCATTTGTGCATTATTTTTCTAAGATATATAACTAGGAGAGGAATTGAAAAGTATTGTAGGATATATGAATTTCAGCAGATTAGGCAGTATGATTTTCTAAACTGGTTTTACCAATTTATGCTCCCAGATGCAATGTTTAAGAATTCCTATAGCTCCAAACCTTCCTCAATGGTTGTCAGACTTTTTCACTGTTAACTCGGTAGATCCTTAATATATCAAAATACACATGAGTTTTCGATTTTGTTATTACTAGTGAGAAAGTTGGAACATCTTTCTATATGTTACTGCTTATTTGGAGTTAGGGTCTCATAAAGTGGCTACTCAAGTCCTTTGCCAACTTCTCTACCAGGATATATTCTTATCTTGTCAACTTATGAGTACTTTTTATATATTCTGGATACTAGTTCTTTGTCGGCTATATGTGTGGTATGTATTTTAATCCATAATACTGCTTGGCTTTTCTCTTATATGTATAGAAGTTCTTAATATTGCTTACTAGAATATATCAATCATTTCCTTTGTGGGTAATGATTTTTATGTCATGTCTGAGAAAACCTTACCTACAGCAAGGTCACAAAGATATATTCTTATAATTTTTTCAGAAAGCTTTATGGTTTTGCCATTTACATTTCGGACTTTAAGTGTAGCCCCCATGGTGCTCTTCCCTGGGTCGGGGGGTGGGGTTGCTGGTGACCATGATCTTATTGGGAAGTGGTTGCATAACTGTCCATTCACAGTTAAATTTAGGCATAGGAGTACCAAGAGAGGCCACTATGGATCCCATAAACCAAGCATAATCAATCCTTTTTGCCCTTATCATGTAATAGCAATCAGACCGTCTCATGATGGACTGAATGTCAATTGCCTGTTGATCTAATAACAGCATGAGGGGCCCCAAGTGACCAGGCCACCACTGGGGTTTTAGCCTTAGTCGGATTCTTACTGAGTTCCCCCTCTGGGAAGCAGACCTCTCCACCCACAGAACCTAAAGCAAACCAGAAGCAGAAGCCAACCCCTCCACCCCAAGGGAGTCACAGAGAATGACGGCTGGTGGGGCCACCCAAACTGCATACCAACCACCATTTGGTGATTTTGTTTCTTATCTTGGCAGTTTCAGGGCCGTGGGGGGAAGGGTTCATTTTAAGAGCTTCCTCTTAGCCTTCTCATATAATGATAGTTTTTATTTCGTAAGTTGATAAATCAAAAATGAGAATTCTTCCAACTACCAAGTACATCTGTCCCACAGCTAATCACCAGGGCCAGGAATGTGTCTATCAGCTGACCTCTACACGCCTCTGCTCTAACACAGGGGTCATGATGATGGTTTGGGTCCCTAGGTG
Source organism: Aepyceros melampus (assembly GCA_006408695.1). Classification (NCBI taxonomy): domain Eukaryota; kingdom Metazoa; phylum Chordata; class Mammalia; order Artiodactyla; family Bovidae; genus Aepyceros; species Aepyceros melampus. The sequence goes on along the minus strand of SJXQ01002570.1, from coordinate 39,147 downwards.
TCAGTGTTAGCTCAGACTCTGTATCCAACCACCCTCAAAACAGCTAGTGTACTGTTAGTACCCTGATATTAAGTGGCCATAGACCCCTTTGGGGAGTCACCAGGGGAATGGCTACTGTACACATTCGCTGGGCTATTACAAAGTCCTTTCCCAAGAGGATGCACCATGAGCTTTGTGTCTAAGAACAGGCTCATTTATGAAAACCCCCTGGGGTGGCCAACATCTGACTTGACGCCCATCTGTTCAGATATCTTCTGATTATAGATAGAAAGTCATACTCTCTGCAGATGTCCTTATGCATGTAATAATCTATTAGCCATCAACATGCATCTCTGTGTCCTTGGCTTCCATTCTGACCCTGCTCCCATTTCTTATTTCCATTTTGCCTCTGATGATTCAGTGCTATCATCTGACCTCTTCTGTTCTGAAATCCTGTCATTTCCATTACACTAGCAAGTCACATTCCATCCAGAAAATCTTTCAAAAAGCCTTTAGTATAGCAACAGCCATTAGTGAGGTTCTAAATGACTCCGGTCATCTAATGATACCACTTTAGTGAAGGCAGTGTCCTCTGGACCCTCCTAAAGAACATCATCTGGAGATTCTCAGATGTATCTTATTGAATAGATCCATTCAAAAATTCATATTTCTCTGAGCCATTCCTCAACATTTAACGTGGGCTATTTTTTATTCCTAGCAATACAAGGATGGCTCCAGGAGTCCTTGCCTGAGCATTATAATCTAAGCCATTGGAGAATGACGTATATCAATAAATTCACCCTTAACCAGCCTTACCTTCTATCTTCACACCCTAGTCCAGCCCACTCAACATCCATTTCCACACATTTGGGGATTACTGTCCCCCAGCACATCTACCCTGACATTTCTCTCCCACTTCTGAGTCCCATTACTTCCCCATTAGGGTCTTGCTTTGGCTTAGAAGCCTTGTCAAGGCTACAAATTCCACTCTTACTCTCTGATATTCAGGTCCTAGACCAACGTTTATAAGAGACATAAGAACCAAATGCAATGAGTAGTTCTTGGTTGAATTCTGAAGAAAACAGTTGTAAAAAACATTTTGGAATGAATTTTAAAATATAAACAAGGACCGTGTGTTAAACAGTGTATAATATGGGGTTTTGCCAGGGAGAGGGGTTATTTGGTATGGTGATGGCAGTGGTGGTCTGATTATATAAAAAGGAGTCTTTGTATTTGAAGATTCACACTGTGGTAATTAGAGATAGAGTGTGGTGGTATATGCAATCTTCTTTGGGGGAAAAAAATGTATTGCAGAACACTAATAATTGTTATATCTGAGGGTTGTAAATATGAGTGCTTGTTATGATATTCTTTCTACTTTGCATGTTTTACATTTTTCACAACAGTAAGTAATAAAAAATATTGATAGATGAAGGAAAAGTTTAGACAGGTACGGTGGGTCAAGATGAGGAAACAACCAGGACTCTCACAAAAGAAATCTTTAGAATAGTAGGTCCCAGAAGTACTCCAGAGAGAATAAATGACGCTAAAACTATCTGTTGGGGTCTTGGAGAAGGAAATACTGGGCAGTTTGTAAAGGGATGACACCACTTATCTGCAGAGGGAGTCAATGCTCTGAAAATATGTTTCAAAAGGAAATCAAGAAAAATTTTAAAAGAATATATCTGGTCCTAAAATAGAACCCTTGCTCTCTCCTCTCCTCCCAAAATAGTTCATTTTAAATAAACCATTAATGCTACAGACTATATAAATGCCACATAAACTCTTTCTATACTTTTTCCTCAGATCTTAGAATACCTTTAATCCTTGGAAGGAAGTCCAAAACAGGATCACTTTATACTAAACTCAATTTTAGTACTAAGATTCTGATGTACGGAGGAAAAAGTATTGCTCACACTGCTCTTAAGAAACATAATTTGTTCCAGCAATATACCCAGATATATACATCTCCATATATTCCCAAAGGAAACAAAGTCATTATTTTGAAGAGATGTCTGTACTCCTGTGTTCACTGCAGCATTATGCATAATATATGGAAATAGTCTAAGTATCCATTGACAGATGAATGAATGAAAAAAAATGCTATGCATGTATAAAATATATATACAGTGTTTTATATACATAAATAAAGTTCTTCAGTTTTTTTTTAAAAATAGGAAATCCTGCCATCTGTGATGGCATGGAAGAACCTGGAGGGGATTACACAAGGTGAAATAAGCCAGACGAAGAAAGATGAACACTGTGTGTTATCACTTATGAAAGGGGAAAGGGTTAGTTGCTCAGTCCTGTCCAATGCTTTATGACCCCATGAACTATAGCCCACCAGGCTTCTCTGTCCTTGGAATTCTCCAGGCAAGAATATTGGAGTGGGTAGCCATTCTCTTTTCCTGGGGATCTTCCCAACCCAGGGATCGAACCCATGTCTCCTGCATTGCAGGCAGACTCTTTACCATCACCCTGGAGAAGGAAATGGCAACACACTCCAGTATTCTTGCCTAGAGAATCCCATGGACGAGGAGGCTGGCAGGCTATAGTCCATGGGGTTGCAAGAGTTGGACAAGACTTAGCGACTAAACCACTCTTTACAATCAAAGCCACCAGTGAAGCCCATCATTTATGTGTGGAATCTAAAAAAGGAAAAGAGAAAAGAAAAAAATTCAAATTCATAGAACCAGAGAGTAGAGGGTGGTTTTCAGGGGCTTGGGGTGGGGGGGGAATAGGGAAAACTTGATAAAAGGGTACAAACTTTCAGGTTAAACATGAATAAGGTTTGAAGATCTAATATGCAACATGGTGGTTATAGTCAATAACACTGTATTGTGTAATTGAAATTTGCTGAGAGTACAATTTAGATGTTCTTCACACACACACACACACACACAAAGGTAAATATGTGAGGTGATGGAAGTGTTTATTAACTTGGTGAAAAACCTTTCACAGCATATACTTAAATCAAATCATCAGATTGTATACTTTAAATATATTACCATTTAATTTGTCAATTATATCTTAACAGAGCTGGAGAGGGGCAAGGAAAAGGAACACAATTTCTTAGATTAAATCAATCAGGTAAATTATCTTTCCTTCCACAAATTACCTCTTTCTTCGAACCTGAGAATTTTTGAGACTCAGATTCTACTTCTAACTGCACCTTGATTACCATAAGTGAATATCTAGGGGCTTAGATCAGAAAGCCACAGAATTCCTAAAATATCAAGTGGTAGTCTGTCTGGTGTACTGTATTGCTTAGTGTCTTCATCTTGTAACAATTTAAGCCAATTCACTGAAAAAGACCCTGGTGCTGGGAAAAACTGAAGGCAAAAGGAGAAGAGGGCATCAGAGGATGAGATGGTTGGATGGCATCACTGACTCAGTGGACATGATGACTTTGAGCAAACTCTGGGAGATAATGAATGAAGGACAGGAAAGTCTGGCAGGCAGCAGTCCGTGGGTTCCCAAAAAGTTGGAAGTGACTCAGCAACTGAACAACAGCAACAATTTAAGCATCCCTGTGAATATTCCATATTCTCAATCATTTTCATCTCATAGAGAATAAGCTCATTTAAGCACACTTGCCAGTTCTTGAGGGAGTGGGATTTATTTGTTCATTCTCTCACTGAATTGTCAGAGCCTGAGTTTTCTCCAGCACTGAAGTGAGTGAATAAAATTCTGTGGTTCACACACGGTATGCAGTGTCCAGCCAGACCCTGTACCAGACATCAGAATGCCATGCACACTAAGCATGGCAGGTCCCTGCCCTCAGGAAGCTTACTGTTCTGCAGAGAAGATAAAGATTAACCAGACTTGCAAATAATTAATCAAATCATTACAAAGTGTTGCAACATGCTTTAAAAGAGAAGAACAAGAAAAAGGGAACTTCTTGGATTGTAAAATATGGAGGTAAAAGGATCTTTGTGGCATCTTCAAGGTGAATGACCAAGAAGTCAAACATGGCTGGGAAGAAAAGAAAATTGCATATTTTTAGCAAATGTAGTGTTAAAGAAAGTGAAAGTGTTAGTTGCTCAGTCGTGTCTGACTGGTTGAGACCCCATGAGCTGTCACATACCAGGCTCCTCTGTCCGTGGGATTTCCCAAGCAAGAATACTGGAGTGGGTAGCCATTTCCTACTCCAGGAAATCTTCCTGAACCAGGAATAGATAGCGGTGTCTCTCGCATTGCAAACAGATTCTTGACTATCTGAGCCACCGGAGAAGCTATAGAATATTAAAGCCTATTCATGTGAAAGTGAAGTCGCTCAGTCGTTTCTGATTCTTTGCGACCCCATGGACTGTAGCCTGTCAGGCTCCTCTGTCCACGGGATTTTCCAGGCAAGAGTGCTGGAGTGGATTGCCATTTCCTTCTCCAAGAGACCTTCTCCACCCAGGAATCGAACCCGAGTCTCAGCCGATTCATGTGAATGTATGGCAAAAACCACCACAATATTGTAAAGTAATTAGCCTCCAATTAAAATGTAAAAAAAAAGAAAGAAAGAAAGAAAAAGAAAGAGAGAGAGAAAATTTTAAAAAAATAAAAAATAAAGCTGAGGGGAAATGCTTTAAAGAAGCCATAAAACCCTTTCTACCAGTAGCTGAATGGAAGTTTAGCTAATATGGCATGCAACAGGTAGTAAAAGGTAGATATTTTGCTTTGTTTTGATTTGATTTTCATTTTTATTTTTAATTGGAGTATAATTGTTTTACAATGTTGTGTTGGTTTCTGCCATACATCAACATGAATCAGTCATAGGTATACGTATGTGCCATCCCTCTGGAACCTCCCTCCCACTCCCCATCCCATCCCTCTAGACTGTCACACAGCACCAGGTTCAGCTTCCTGCATCATATAGCAAATTCCTGCTGCTATTTATTTTACATGTGAAAATGTGTATGTTTTACTGCTCCTGTCTCAGTTCATCCCACCCTCCCCTCCCCCCGACTGTGCCCACTGTCCCTTCTCTATGTCTGCATCTCTCCTGCTGCCCTACAAATAGGTTCATCAGTACCATCTTTCTAGATTCCATACACATGTTCATATTCAATATTTGTTTTTCTCACTTACTTCACACTGTATAACAGGCTCTAGGTTCATCCACCTCACTAGAACTGACTCACATTCTTTCCTTTTGATAGCTGAGTAATATCCCATTGTACATATATACCACAACTTCTTTATCTGTTCATCTGTTGATGGACATCCAGCCTGGCTATTGTCAATATACTGCAGTGAACATTGAGGTATATGTATCTTTTAGAATTGTGGTTTGCTTTTCTCAAGGTACATGCCCAGTAGTGGGATTGCTAGGTCATATGGTGACTTTATTCCTAGTTTTTAAAGAAATCTCCAAACTGCTCTTCATAGCACCTGTATCAATTTACATTCCCACCAACACTGCAAGAGGGCTCATTTTCTCCACATCCTCTCCAGTATTTACTGTTTATAGATTTTAAAAATATTCTTTTCAGCACATTTTATTTATGATGTTTGCCAAATTAACTGGTGCTATCCCAGTGAAATTATCCCATTTTTATCAATAAACTGACATCACATGAAATAATGCTTCACAAATTCATTGAAGATTAATTACTCACAAATGTAACACAAATTATCAAATACTTCATAAAAGGTCTACTCCCAACTACAAATACTTCATTTTATTCTATACTTCCTATTCTTCTTGCAGAAAGATTAAACATGCTCTTTCTATCTGTTCCCAAAGATTTAAATTATTTTTCCATATCACACTGAGGATAATAATTTCTCCTTTAGCACACACTTGATATATACTCTCTCTTACTTGTTCCGGATTCTAGAAAGCTTAGTTTTCGTACTTTCTCCCAATGTACAGTGAAAATTCTAACTAGTTTCTACCCTTTCAAATATGGAAACTGAGACAAAGATCCCATTACCTTCTTAACTATTGCTGTTATTATTATTATTCAGTCACTAAGTCATGTCCGACTCTTTGTAATTCCATGACTGCAGCACACCAGGCTTCCCTGTCCTTCACTCTCTCCTGGAGTTTGCTCAAATTCATGTCTATTGAGTCAGTGATGTTATCTAACCATCTCTTCTCCATTTTCCAACCTCTTCTCCATTTGCCTTCAATCCTTCCTAGCATCAGGGTCTTTTCCAAGGATTTGGCTCTTCCCCTCAGGTGGCCAAAGTATTGGAGCTTCGGCTTCAGCATCAGTCCTTCAAATGAATACTCAGAGTTGATTTCCTTTAGGATTGACTGGTTAGATCTCCTTGCAGTCTGAGGCATCTCAAGAGTCTTCTCCAGCACCTCATCTTGAAAGCATCAATTCTTAACTATTAGCATTATCATTATAATAGTTTCTCCTTTGGAGAAACTGAAATTTTTATCTCCACCGAAGACTCAGAAATTTTTAATCATTCTTCAAAAATGTATTTCTGAATTTAAAAATCATAAAGGTTGGACTATTACCAGCAGCCTTTCTAAATCTGGGTAAAATTTCAGTGCCAGACATGAGTGACCCAGAGACAAATTCTCCCTATAATTCATCATCTAATGGTAATGTGAAAGCTGTATCTTTTGTTATCATTGAAAGATTAAAGATGAAATATGGTAAGGGCAGCATTTATAGCCCTTTACCAAATGTCTCATCTCAGGGATACAACATATCTCATGCCTCAAATCCACAGTTCAACATTCAACATTAAAAAACCCACCACAGATGTTGTCTATCTGTCAGGGAAGGGGAGGCTTAGGGAGGAGTCAGTTTGTCGAGGGAAGCCGGGAGCACCAAGGGTAACAGGGCAATTCCCAACAGCCAGGTCAGGTCAGAGGTCAGGGAACAGTCCCAGAGGACAGAGGTCACTGTGCAATGGAGAACATGGGAAAGAAGACAGAAAGCGGGGTTCTGGACCTGGTTGCCATTTATATCACAGAAGAGCTTTAGCATGGATGACTTTATCCAGACTTCACTGTGTCAAGGCAGGCATTATTAAGGGCTTCCCTGGTGGCTCAGATGGTAAACAATCCACCTGCAATGCAGGACACCCAGGTTCAATCCCTGGGTCAGGAAGATTCCCTAGAGGAGGAAATGGCAACCCACACCAGTATTCTTGCTTGGAGAATCCTGCGGACAGAGGAGTCTGGTGGGCTACAGTCAACAGGGCTACAAAGAGTCAGACACAACTAAACGACTCACACTTTCACTTTGGGGCATTATTAACTACAAATCACCATCAGTAGGACAGAGACCCAGAAGAGGACAGTGATCTGTGGCCCTTGCCTACAGGAACATTACTATTAAGCAGGGTCCAGATCTTCCCACCACCAGGCCGGGGCTCTTTCCAGTAGCTCAGGTTTGGACCCGACTGTCATAACCCGAGGCACCTCCCTTTACTGTTGGTAACGACCACAGCTTCTCCTACTCACCATGAAAATTTTAGGTGTTTCATGGGCTTGGGATCCTGTTTGTTTCTTTTTATGCGTGGAAGGAAATCTGTTTCAAACTGCTACACAGTTGTAAATAACAGGTTTTGAAGAGCTCCTTTTGCAATTTCAGGAAAATTCCAATAAACAAAGATTGCCGGAAAAGCATTTTTCCAACAACTGCACAAAATTGAGATAAGCTAACTGCACATATTGTATTCTTGTTGTCCCCAATAGCAAAGGTACAGAATTTAATGTCCCTGTTGCTTTTGTAACACAGTTTAAATAGTATCTGTATGTACATACAGACACATATATACATGCATACAGAGATGATGCACATAGAGATAGGTATGTGTGTGTGAGTGCTCAGTCCTCTAGTCGTATCCGACTCTCTGCAACCTTATGGCCTGTGGCCAGCCAGTCTCCTCTACCCATGGGATTCTCCAGGCAAGAATACTGGAGTGGGTTGCCATTTTCCTATCCAAGGAATCTTCCAGACCCAGGGATCGAACCCATGTCTCCTGCATCTTCTGCACTGGCAGGTGGATTCTTTACCACTGTGTCACCTGGGAAGCCCAAGCTACATATACACACAATGACAAAATTAGAATCAAGTATTTGGCAAACAAGGTATTATGCTGAGTCTATACCAGTTTATGGCAAATAAGAGAGAAGCATGATCAGAGCAGTAGTTGCACAAGATGATTACAGACTTGGAAAATAATATCATACTCCAAGCATAAGGTGACAATATCTGAAAGAGATTAGTTACAAGGGAAAGGGAAAGGCAGGCAATGATATGAGAAAATGAAGTAATAACTAGCCAAAACTCTGAGTAGACTCTATGCCCCCTCCAGGACAGATGCATGCAGGCACGTCTAGTTGCTTCAATCTTGTCCAACTCTTTGACACTATGCACTGTAGCCCGCCAGGCTCCTCTGTCCATGGAATTCTCCAGTATGTACAGAAGGCAAGGGAGGGGAAAGAATTTACTCACTTTTGAATGTGAGCCACTTAGAAGAACAATGTCACTATTCGTTAAAATGGGGAAAAGCAGTGGTGAGAGAATTTTTAGTTTAAAAACTATAATGAAGTAATGATGTAAACTTGGAATACTTCTGCTGTCCTATTCCCTTTAATGGGCTTCCTAGGTGGCGCTAGTGGTAAAGAACCTGCCTGCCAAGGCAGATGACATGAAATGTGTTATCCTCTGGAGAAGGAAATGGCAACCCTCTCCAGTATATTGCCTAGAAAATCCCATGGACAGAGGAGCCTGGCAGGCTGCAACACAGGGGATCGCAAAGGGTCAGACACAACTGAAGTGATTTAGCGCGCGTTCCTCTTAAAAACACATGATCTGCGATCATATAGAGTGAAGTAAACCAGAAAGAAAAACACCAATACAGTATTCTAACACATATATATGGAATTTAGAAACGGTAATGATAACCCTGTATGCGAGACAGCAAAAGAGACATAGATGAATAGAACAGACTTTTGGACTCTGAGAGAGGGGGAGAGGGTGGGATGATTTGGGAGAATGGCACCGAAACATGTATACTATCATGTAAGAAACGAATCACTAGTCTATGTTCGATACAGGATACAGGATGCTTGGGGATGATCCAGAGAGTTGATATGGGGTGGGAGGTGGGGCGGGTGGGGGGTTGGGGAAGACTCTTAGACTTACAAAAAAAATTAAAAAAAAAACAAACACACACATGATCTGTAATTGAACTACGAAAGTATTCTTGGGTCCTGCTATCATTTCTGCAATAATGAGTCAGTACTTTCTTCGCGATCACTGTCTTCTTTCCTAATTTCCTAACACCTTTTAAAAACTTCTGTGACTCTATGAAGCAATTAAGGAGCGAAAGGGAAAAATGTATTGATCATGCTTTGCCTAAAACTACAGCACCCAAAAAGGTCCAATAGGTGGGAGTGCCATCTGGCTATGCTAAACATTGGAAATAAAAGATAACCCTGGCAACGGCTTTACAGACCTCGGATTTCAAGGACCTGTAATTATGCCAAACATGAAACGTATCTAGCATGTCTTGGACTGCATCACTGGTAGAGAGAAATAGTTAAACTGTTATTCAATGAGTCCTACCCATGAATTTAGCTATTTTAAAACCAAAACAAGATTTTTTATTCCAGAAAACAGATTGTTTAGTTGGAAGCATTCTCTCAGTTGTTCCTCATTTTCTATTAATGCTCTTGTGGGCCTTTTTATATAAAAGGAAATTCTCTATTTCTACCAAGCTGAAAATGTTATCCAACTCTTTCTCATAAAGCCCACAGTTTGCAAACTTAGCTCACAAATTCAAATAGCTATGTAATTACCAACCACATCTTTAATTTAGCGCATCTGACATTATAAGGCACACAAGTGAAAGTAACGATATCGAACACCATAAATGTTTTGAGAGCAAGTAAACCAATAAAAACATTATTCAAGATAATGTGTTCAGTAAGAAAACTCATAGAGAATTTATGCATATGCTTAGAGCATCTATTCAACATTTGCTTTTACAATCACTTTAAAAGAATAATCAACATGTCACATAACTAAAAATAAACCCATTCAACAATAACAAAAGAAAGCAGCTGGTACAGTGTGCTCCTCTTCCACTGCAGCTGCTTTATAGTATTAAAATTTTACATTTTGCAGCTGACACCAGAGCAATCTAGACTTCTCAAAATGTGATATTTGTTTGCACTACTTTAACAATTTTCCCTTAGAACTCAAAAACGTGACTTTTTAAACTTGAAAACATAAATTTTCATTGTTCTATTGCAGTGTTCATATTGCAGTGTCTACATGTTCAAATATATTAAATGGATGTGGTTGAAACTTAATGCAATTCGTGTACTATATATTTCATCTGTTTATAAGATTTCTGTTTCAAAATGTTCTGAGAAGGAAAAGAAAAAAATAGAAGCACTCTTCAAAACATAAACCATATTTATTCTTCTGTGTATTACACAGAGAATAAGGCCAAGCCTGGAAAAATCCACTTATAACATATTGTATAATCATGTGCCCCATGACAGCTGAACATAAATTTTGGAATAATTCAACTTTTAAAACTCATATTGAAATCAGTATGTTGTACACCTATAACTTATATAACCTTGTCCTATACTTCAACAATGCTTCAAAGCCAATCCACTAACACCAGATTTTAGTGATAGAAAGTACTGTGTTTATTGGAAGGAACAAAACATGGAGAATGGGTAGCTCAGGGTCAAAAGCCCCAAATTCTTCAATGGCTTTCAGGGAATGTTTTAAAGACAGTATGAGAGAGAGGGTCCCAGGAAGAAAGATCAGCTGGTGCTCAACTCTCGGTTGATGGTGAGGTAGCAGGCTATGTTTCAAGAATCTTATTCATCAGCTTTCTAGTTCCAACCAGTCAATGTGCTGATGCTCAGCCCACAGTTGACTTCCTCCACCTGTCAGAGATTTTAGTATCTGCAAAACTACTCGAGCATATAGCCCAGGATATTATCTATAGACATTGAGAAAGAACTAAAGGTTCTTGACTTTGTTTTCTGGCTAAACTGTTATTTTGTCTTCCTTTGTTTTTTTCCCTTTGTTTCTACAGTTTCTCACTTCTTTGATTAAATTTGCTCTTTGGAACTTGGGGGAAATTTAGGAGGCCAGAGTTTTTCTACAAACAAGATATGTCCGTTCCATGGAAAGTCAGGGTTCTGCTCAGTTCACAGATGGAGAGGAATTTTGCCCAAATCAGACCCCAAGCCTCACCCATAACTGATTTAGATGATATTTGGCTATTTTGGACTTAGAGCTGATGATGGATTGGGTTAAAGACTTTCAGAGATGGTGAAATGGGGTGACTGTATTGTGCATATGAAAAGGGCATGAATTTAGAGGGACCGGAGCATGAGTATTCTGGGTTAAATTGTGCCAGAATTCATATGTTGACATTCTAACCCTAGTGCCTCAGAATGCGATCTTCTTTAGAGATAAGATTTTTACCCAGGTAATCAAGTTAAAGTGAGGTCATTAGAGTGGCCCTTAATCCAATATGACTGGTGTCCCAAGAAAAGTGGAATCTGGGCACAGAGACATGCACAGAGGGAAGATGATACAAAGATACACAGGAAAGGGACTTCCCTGGTGGTCCAGGGGTTGAGACTCCATGTTCCCAATGCAGGGGTCTTGGGTTTGATCCCTGGTCAGGGAACTAGATCTGCCTGCCACAACTGAAGCTCCTGCATGCCTCAACAAACACCTGGCACAGCCAAATGAATTTTTTTTATTTTTATTTTTATTTATTTTTTTTTTTTATAAAAATTTTGTATTAAATTTTATTTATTTTTTTTTCCATTTCCTTCTGTTTTTCATTTTTTTTTTTTTTTTTTTACAATACTGTATTCGTTTTGTTACACATTGACATGAATTAGCCATGAGTGTACATGAACTCCCAATCCCGACCCCCTCCTCCACCCTCCTGCCCCACACCCTCTCTCTGGATTATCCCCGTGCATCAGTCCCTAGCATCCTGCATCCTGCATCAAACCTGGACTGGCAAAGATACACAGGGATGGGATGGCCATCTACAAGTCACAGAGCAAGGCCTGCAACAGAGCCTTCCCTCACAGCCCTCGGAAGGAATCAACCTTGATTTCCAACCACGCACCTCCAGAGTTATGAGACTATCAGCTCTGTTGTTTAAATCACCCAGTCTGAGGCACTGTGTTACAGCAGCCCCAAAACACACACACAACACCATTTAATTATAACAATTTAACATAGAAAACATATTGATATTAAAATCATAGAATTTATGTGACATTTGAATGTGTTTAACAACAATTGATAATATCTTGCAGTAAGTTAGTGCTAGTTTTAATCTCCTTATAAAATACATTTAATAAAGGTAGAATCATACCTTACTAGTTCTGTATTTCCTATGCATATTCCATACTTATCTTATATGATTGAAAGGAAAAAAGTCAAAATATAATACCCAGAAAACATAAGCAAAAGAAAAAAAAGCTGAGAGGTATGGAATTCCAGTAGAGCTATTTCAAATCCTAAAAGATGATGTTGTGAAAGTGTTGCACTCAATATGCCAGCAAATTTGGAAAACTCAGCAGTGGCCACAGGACTGGAAAAGGTCAGTTTTCATTCCAATCCCAAAGAAAGGCAATGCCAAAGAATGCTCAAACTACCACAAAATTGCACTCATCTCACATGCTAGTAAAGTAATGCTCAAAATTCTCCAAGCCAGGCTTCAGCAATATGTGAACCATGAACTTCCTGGTGTTCAAGCTGGTTTTAGAAAAGGCAGAGGAACCAGAGATCAAATTGCCAACATCCACTGGATCATGGAAAAAGCAAGGCAGTTCCAGAAAAACATCTATTTCTGCTTTATTGACTATGCCAAAGCCTTTGACTGTGTGGATCACAATCCATAGTGGCTGTACTAATTTGCATTCCCACCAACAGTGTAAGAGGGTTCCCTTTTCTCCACACCCTCTCCAGCATTTATTGCTTGTTGACTTTTGCATCGCAGCCATTCTGACTGGTGTGAAATGGTACCTCATTGTGGTTTTGATTTGCATTTCTCTGATAATGAGTGATGTTGAGCAACTTTTCATGTGTTTGTTAGCTATCTGTATGTCTTCTTTGGAGAAATGTCTGTTTAGTTCTTTGGCCCACTTTTTTTTTTTTTTAATTAATTTTTATTTTTTAGTTTGTTTTGCTTTACAATACTGTATTCGTTTTGTTACACATGACATGAATTAGCCATGAGTGTACATGAACTCCCAATCCCGACCCCCTCCTCCACCCTCCTGCCCCACACCCTCTCTCTGGATTATCCCCGTGCATCAGTCCCTAGCATCCTGCATCCTGCATCAAACCTGGACTGGCAAAGATACACAGGGATGGGATGGCCATCTACAAGTCACAGAGCAAGGCCTGCAACAGAGCCTTCCCTCACAGCCCTCGGAAGGAATCAACCTTGATTTCCAACCACGCACCTCCAGAGTTATGAGACTATCAGCTCTGTTGTTTAAATCACCCAGTCTGAGGCACTGTGTTACAGCAGCCCCAAAACACACACACAACACCATTTAATTATAACAATTTAACATAGAAAACATATTGATATTAAAATCATAGAATTTATGTGACATTTGAATGTGTTTAACAACAATTGATAATATCTTGCAGTAAGTTAGTGCTAGTTTTAATCTCCTTATAAAATACATTTAATAAAGGTAGAATCATACCTTACTAGTTCTGTATTTCCTATGCATATTCCATACTTATCTTATATGATTGAAAGGAAAAAAGTCAAAATATAATACCCAGAAAACATAAGCAAAAGAAAAAAAAGCTGAGAGGTATGGAATTCCAGTAGAGCTATTTCAAATCCTAAAAGATGATGTTGTGAAAGTGTTGCACTCAATATGCCAGCAAATTTGGAAAACTCAGCAGTGGCCACAGGACTGGAAAAGGTCAGTTTTCATTCCAATCCCAAAGAAAGGCAATGCCAAAGAATGCTCAAACTACCACAAAATTGCACTCATCTCACATGCTAGTAAAGTAATGCTCAAAATTCTCCAAGCCAGGCTTCAGCAATATGTGAACCATGAACTTCCTGGTGTTCAAGCTGGTTTTAGAAAAGGCAGAGGAACCAGAGATCAAATTGCCAACATCCACTGGATCATGGAAAAAGCAAGGCAGTTCCAGAAAAACATCTATTTCTGCTTTATTGACTATGCCAAAGCCTTTGACTGTGTGGATCACAGTAAACTGTGGAAAATTCTGAGAGACATAGGAATACCAGACCACCTGACCTGCCTCTTGAGAAATCTGTATGCAGGTCAGGAAGCAACAGTTAGAACTGGACATGGAACAACAGACTGGTTCCAAATAGGAAAAGGAGTACGTCAAGGCTGTATATTGTCANCAAAGCCTTTGACTGTGTGGATCACAGTAAACTGTGGAAAATTCTGAGAGACATAGGAATACCAGACCACCTGACCTGCCTCTTGAGAAATCTGTATGCAGGTCAGGAAGCAACAGTTAGAACTGGACATGGAACAACAGACTGGTTCCAAATAGGAAAAGGAGTACGTCAAGGCTGTATATTGTCACCCTGCTTATCTAACTTATATGCAGAGTACATCATGAGAAATGCTGGGCTGGAGGAAACACAAGCTGGAATCAAGATTGCTGGGAGAAATGTCAATCACCTCAGATATGCAGATGATACCACCCTTATGGCAGGAAGCGAAGAGGAACTAAAGAGCCTCTTGATGAAAGTGAAAGAGGAGAGTGAAAAAGTTGGCTTAAAGCTCAACATTCAGAAAACAAAGATCATGGCATCCGGTCCTATCACTTCATGGGAAATAGATGGAAAAACAGTGGAAATGGTGTCAGACTTTATTTTTGGGGCTCCAAAATCACTGCAGGTGGTGACTGCAGCCATGAAATTAACAGACGATTACTCCTTGGAAGAAAAGTTATGAGCAACCTAGATAGAAGGTGAAGTCGCTCAGTCGTGTCCGACTCTTTGTGACCCGGGGACTGTAACCTACTAGGCTTTTCCGTCCCTGGGATTCTCCAGGCAAGAATACTGGAGTGGGTTGCATTTCCTTCTCCAGAGGATCTTCCCAACCCAGGGATCGAACCCGGGTCTCCCACATTGGAGGCAGACGCTTTAACCTCTGAGCCACCAGGGAAGCCCTGAGCAACCTAGATAGCATATTCAAAAGCAGAGACATTACTTTGCCGACTAAGGTCTGTCTAGTCAAGGCTATGGTTTTTCCAGTAGTCATGTATGGATGTGAGTGTTGGACTGTGAAGAAGGCTGAGTGCCGAAGAATTGATGCTTTTGAACTGTGGTGTTGGAGAAGACTCTTGAGAGTCCCTTGGACTGCGAGGAGATCCAACCAGTCCATTCTGAAGGAGATCAACCCTGGGATTTCTTTGGAAGGAATGATGCTAAAGCTGAAACTCCAGTGCTTTGGCTACCTCATGCGAAGAGTTGACTCATTGGAAAAGACTCTGATGCTGGGAGGGATTGGGGGCAGGAGGAGAAGGGGATGACCGAGGATGAGATGGCTGTATGGCATCACGGACTCAATGGACGTGAGTCTGAGTGAACTCCTGGAGTTGGTGATGGTCAGGGAGGCCTGGCGTGCTGCGATTCAAGAGTCGGACATGACTGATCGACTGAACTGAACTGAACTGAACTGAATGTGGCTTAGCAACTGAACCACAGCAACAATAGTAACTATATGCAATTGATAAATACCATAATGAATCATTTTTAGAATTTGGCTGAGTTGTAAATTTTGGAGTGGAAACCATGATTATAAAATGCAACAGATCAATTCTTAAGAGAGAGAAATGCTAACACTAAAAATAAATAATATCCCATCACATAAAACTTGAAGACAAATAAACATAACTGCTTAAAAGCCAGACTTCCTACTAAGTCATTCAAATTCTATTAATGGAAAGCCAGGATAAAGAACAAAATATTTCCCTCTTTAAATTATTCTGACATCAGATTCAACTAAGATTTCTCAAAAAAAAAAAAAACAAACCACTGCTAATTAGATAGTATCACTCTCCCTCATCATGTGAGCTTTGGCTCCTAAATCTCTAAACTACTTTAAAGGAAATCACTGCTAAATGGACATGATATCAAAATATACAATCAAGGAGCAAAGAATATCAGTTAGATTAGAAAATCAGTCAATCTTTTAGCTCTGATTCTTTTTGTAACATATGTTCTTAATGCCTTCCTGTGAAGTGAAATATAGTTACTTCCTTAAGTGTTGTATGATTTAAAGTAAGATAATCAAATATCATGTGGCAGTTTAGAAGAATCCCTTCTGGTCTTCCAGGATCTTATTTTCAATCAGGAATGAAAGCATTTGAATCAGTTCTTTGTGGCAGTGTAACATGTATGATATCATAAGTGAAACGAATCGCCAGTCCAGGTTTGATGCAGGATGCTTGGGACTGATGCAGGGGGATAATCCAGAGAGAAGGTGTGGGGCGAGAGGGAGGAGGTGGGGGTCGGGATTGGGAGTTCATGTACACTCGTGGCTGATTCATGTCAATGTATAGCAAAACAAATACAGTATTGTAAAGCAAAACAAACTAAAAAATGAAAATTAATTTTTAAAAAAGACATAAAAAAAAATAGAAGAGTCCTTTCCTCACTTATCTCCATAAGCCCCCCAGCCCTTAACCCTTAGCCTTCAAGCATTTTCCCTGAGCAGCTACAATCTGCTGCTGCTGCTAAGTCGCTTCAGTCATGTACGACTCTGTGCGATCCCATCAACGGCAGCCCACCAGGCTCCCCTGTCCCTGGGATTCTCCGGGCAAGAACCCTGGAGTGGGTTGCCATTTCCTTCTCCAATGCATGAAAGTGAAAAGTGAAAGTGAAGTCGCTCAGTTGTGCCCAACTCTTAGCGAACCCATGGACTGCAGCCTACCAGGCTCCTCCGTCCATGGGATTTTCCAAGCAAGAGTACTGGAGTGGGTTGCCATTGCCTTCTCCAACAATCTGCATAGGAGCTCTTTCTTGGAGGATCATGAACCCAACAGCCTGAAGGGCAGCTCTCTCTGGCGTGAGAGCCAGAACCATCTGCTCTCTTCCAGACATTAGCTGGAATCTAGAAGAGCAGGAAAATATATTCTGAATCCCCTCTTCTCTCTCCTTCCCCATATCATCCAGTTCCCAAACATGCTGATTTCACATTAATAGCATAACTAGCAGTATCAATATCAATAACTGGGAGAAATATCAATAACCTCAGATATGCAGATGACATCACCCTTATGGCAGAAAGCAAAGAGGAACTAAAGAGTCTCTTGATGATGGTGAAAGAGGAGAGTGAAAACGCTGGCTTAAAACTCAACATTCAAAACAACAAAGATCATGGCATCCAGTCCCACCACTTCATGGCACATAGATGAGGAAACAATGGAAACAGTGACAGACTTTATTTTCTTGGGCTCCAAAATCACTGCAGATGGTGACTACAGCCACAAAATTAGAAGAAGATTGCTCCTTGGAAGAAAAGCTATGACAAACACTAGACAGCATATTGAAAAGCAGCGACATTACTTGGCCAACAAAGCTCCATAAATTTAGTCAAAGCTATGGTTTTTACAGTAGTCATGTATGGATGTGAGAGCTGGAAACATAAAGAAGGCTGAGCACCAAAGAACTGTGGGGTTGGAGAAGACTCTTGAGAGTCCCTTAGACTGCAAGAAGATCCAACCAGTCAATCCTAAAGGAAATCAGTCCTGAATATTCACTGGAAGGACTGAGGCTGAAGCTGAAGCTCCAATACTTTGGCCACATGATGTGAAGAGCTGACTCATCAGAGAAGACCCTGATGCTGGGAAAGATTGAAGGTGGGAGGAGAAGGGGGCAACAGAGGATGAGATGGTTGGATGGCACTCAATGGACATGAGTTTGAACAAGCTCCAGGGAGATGGTGATGGACAGGGAAGCCTGCCATGTTGCAGTCCATGGGGTCACAAAGAGTGGGACATGACTGAGTGACTAAACAACAACAACGGCGGCAGTACTTATTGGGTGAGTTCAAGTTAATGAGTGCTGCATCGAATCTCTGATACAAGCTGTGTGGCTACCCACCGTTGAATAGCCAACTGGGTGGAGCCTGCCTTCATGACACCCTGTAGTCTGTGGAGGCACAGAAGACAGTGGTGCCGAGCCACTGGGGGAGAGGGAGACCGTTGTCGATGATGCAAAGGAAGATGTGGTCCTGGGACACAGCCGTTGAGCTGGAGCTGTGGCCACTGCATTCTTCAGGCTGGGAGGGACCAATAGGAACATAGATGCCAATTAACTCCTGTGTCATGGGGGCAAAGTTGGCTTGGCTGATGCCAGACTGTGTGCTTAACCCCTCTTGAAGCTGCTGTCTTGGCAGAGGACATAGGACCTACACAGCCAATGGAGGTCATTTTAAAGTTTTGGGGAAGAGGGGGTTATTTTTTTTTAACCTGTTGCCTTACTGGAACATGTTCTTTAATGTTCAAGAATCCTTTGTTGGCCCCAAGGTCGACCAGAGAGAAGCCTCTGGATAGGTTTTACTGTGGTGAGGCATTCATCTTGCAAAATTTAGGGTTTAGGCCCTTTTATTTCTCCCATTAGTAGAGCAAAAGCAGCTTCAGCAAAGATCAGATTGAATAACTGGGCTCCATTAGCCTTGGATGGGGAACAGAGATACTGGTGTGGAACTTTCTATTTCTTGAGGCACAGCCTTCCACCTGTTCTCAGTCATTTCTCCTGAAGTTGGATGTGACTTTACTGAAAATGAATTGTCTCCCTGCCAAAACACAAGCACAATATTTGCACATATAGTATCTTTTCGGCTACCTATTAAATACCATTTACAAACTTCAGGCAGAGCCAAGTATTTATGGAGTGGGCATGACAGAAAGTCCCCTTGGGTGACAGGGGCAACTGAGGACTCCTCTCTGTAGGACACACTTTCAGTGATAGTTGAATTAGTTCACAAGGTAACATTTTTCTACTTAACTCCTGTAAATATCTATTTCTCATCTGTAACTGTAATAGTAACTTCATTACCGAACACTGTGTGCCAAGTACTATTCAAAGCTTTTTGTGTGCAGTAATCTGTTTAATGTTTATAATAGCTGTATGAGATGAGGTCTATCATTACATATTTAAAAATAAGACACATAGCCACCTTGCAGGATTCCAAAAGAATCCAGTGACATAGGGCATATGAAAACCACCAGCATAGCACACAGCCAGTGGTTCTTTCTTTTTCTTTATAAGTGCTTTACAATGTTGTGTTGTGCTAGTTTCTGCAGTACAACAAAATGAATCAGCTATATGAATAAGTATATCCCCTCCCTTTCGAGCCTTCCTGCCACTACCCCTTCTCAGGTCATCCCTGAGCACTGGGCTGAGATCCCTGTGCTATACAGCCGCCCCCAACTAGCTATGGCACATACGGCAGGGTATATAGTCAGTGCTGCTCTCTCAATTTGTCCCAATCTCTCCTTACCCCACCCCCCAACCCTGCCCCACGTCTACAAGTCCACTCTCTAGGTCGGCATCTGTATTCCTGCCCTGCAAATAGGTTCATCAGTACCATTTTTCTAGATTCTATATAAATACACATATATATGCTGTAATTCTTTTCTTTCCCACTTAATATAGACTTGAAATGCAGCTCAGGTTTAAAAGAGAAATTTGGAAAGGCAAGAGATAAAAGAAATACAATATGGATAACTGAAATTGCCCTGTGCAAAGAAAACTCTAATAAATAGTTGGTTGGAAATCAAATTTGTGTCCTCTGAAGAGAACCATCACCAGCCTCTGATAAACTGCCATAGTATGAAGCAGAAAGAAAGAAGTGATCCTACATTTGCACTCGGTTTTTTCTAGCTAACACCTTGGCTTTATAGCATGTAGTTACTAATTCCAGACTCTCATTCTTTTATTCTTTCATTCAGTCAACAGTTATCATGTACCTTCTACGGGGTTGGGGGGGCATAAGCATTAGGTATCAGGTGTGAACAGAGGACACTCCCCACTCTCGTGGAACTTAAACTCTAGTGGAGAAGACAGATCTTAACCAAATGGTCTGTAAATCTATAATTGCAGAGATTTAATGTGGCTTGGGGAGCATAGAAAAAAGACTTTTTGAAAAATTAGGATTTGAGTGAGGAAAGGAAAAGTAAAATCGGAAGGGTATGGCAAATGGACAATACCAAGCATGGCTATTGGATTTTTCCATCTAAATTATTAATGACCTTAGCAGGAGTTTTGTTGACATGAAAGCATGCTAAGAGGGAGTTGGTAGGAGGTTATGAAATGGAGATATTAAGCAAAAACAAACAAAACACAAGAAGAAAAAGTACCACCTTCAAGAAGCTTCATAGTGAAGAAGAATAAAAGGAATGTTAGCTGGAAGGGGCAGATCCAAGGACAAAAACATCAACATAGTTTAACTGTCAGCTCAACTGCCCACCCCATCTCTGCCTGTAATGATAATAGCACGTGAACAAGCTAGTTGCCCAGATTGAGTGATGCTTGAATGGGAACCAAAATTCTACACACACAAGAATATTCACTTGGTAAAGTTTAATATATGGAGACAAATGAGAATTTTATTATTTTAAAAAAAATTGGACAAGGTAGGAGTTTTATAAAATATAATGCCTCTTTCATTTACAATGAAATTTGACCCATGTTTCAATTTAAAATATTCTTAGTAATACTTTCCAGACACACCACGGTAGCTCTGCATAATTAGGCTAATATATATTGTTTCACATTTACAATCTCTTAATGTTCTGTTATATGAACAAATCTATGTGTTAAGTAGCATTCTACTTTGGTGGGTTATATAGATCAATAGCATGCCACTGGTTGGTTAAATTAAATATTTAGGGAGGAAATTAACTATTTCAATCCACTAGCAGTTTATTCCTGCTCTGGGAGTCAGTCAGTTGTTGCTGCTGCTGCTCAAGTGAATAAAACAGGCTGTTAAAAAATTGTAAAAAAAAAAAACAAAACAAAACAAAACAAAAGAATAACTTAAGAATAACATTATACAGATTTATATTCCCCTTAAAGCCATTCTTATCAGTACAGTTTTAGATGCATCTATTTCTCCATCATCAATAGGTCTCTCTCACATTTACATTAATTGCTTTCTAAAAATCACATTAACTACCATTTTATTTATAGGCAGAATTACTCCACACTGTGGCTAAATGGACACTGATACTTAAAACAGGAGTATGAGGCTAATAACCTAACCCCACACCAGGGAGGGCAGCCATCTCTCATCTGAAAGCCAAATTGCATTACAGATGTTAAATAGGTTAATTCACAGAAATTGATCCAAGTAACTGTGGTAGGTATTTTCTCTGTTACTGTTTCTCTTGACATCCTTGCCTCTGGCTACGATATATTTTTCTACAAAGAAAGTAATTAGGAAATAGCATAACTAATAAACTCACAGGCAGTCACTGTTGATCAGATATGGAAATCACGCTCTAAGAAAATAAAAGCCATCCAGTCCATCCAGTTGTGTGGTATGTGAGACCCACTGACTAGAAATAAAAGCTGTTTAAGTTCAGCAGTCTGGATGATAGTGCTCTTCCCCCCAAAAGTGAGAAGGAGAAATGTCGGGGTTATTCTGTAAGCAAGGAATCACAGGATCTGGAATAAGCTGCTTTATCAGGCAGACAGCTAGAAAATCCTATTTGCAAAATAGCTCCCACTAGCATCTTTTATGTCCGAAGTGAGACTCAATTTTGGCTGGAAAATGCACTCTTGTCAGCGGTAAGGAAGAGGAATGGGGTTTCTTCCCACTCTCAGAAAGATCGTTGCCTGGATGAACAGACCGCTGGAGCGCAGTGTCTCACACGAGCAGAACTGACCCGGCGATGGTCACCGTCTCGGGCCCTGGAGGACAATCCCGTTGAGCCGGCCGGGAAGGAGAGTATCCAGATCGATTGGTCCGAGGCAGGCAACCCAGGGTTGCACGGTGGCCGGCCACCCCTCCAGGCTCGAAGGTAGGTAAGATACCCTGGGTAAAGGTACCAAGGGGCAGAGGGGAGTGCTCCTGCAGGTTCCTAGGTCTCCGAGCGCTGGGGCACACCTGGACAACTGGCGCCTGCAGTGGACAGACTGGAGAGGGGGAGGGGCAGGGGTGGCTGCGCCCCTTTCCCCCACCTTCCCACCAGCACGCCCCTATCCACCCCCCTAT
>SJXQ01002570.1:0-15791 GCA_006408695.1 Aepyceros melampus | reverse complement strand
ATGCCGCGGGGGCCCCTCTCCCCAGGGCCAAGGCCATAGACTGTGAGGCTTTTATCCGGGCTGGGGTGCGCTACCAGCACACCTCCACCACCCCCTCGCCCAACCGGGACTATGTGCCCATGGTGGCGGAGCTGCTAGGGTCAGGAGACCCAGGAGCTGAGTCAGAGGAGTTGCTGCTCCGAGAACATTTCCAGCTGCTGGTGAGGATCCTCGAGGGATCCGAGAACACGGCGCCCAGGCCCAGCCTCGCAGCTCCGATGATGCTGGAGGTCCATCAGTTCCTGCTGACGGCCCTGACGCCCGACGCCCTGGCTGCGGAGGACAAGGAGTCTAATGCCGATGACCTGGTCTTCAACATTCTTAATGCTCCCATCCCCACGCCGGGGCACCAGGGCTACGTGGTCAGCACGGACGACCCCCTGGGCCTTCCAGTGTCCTTCTTCAGCCAGCGGGAGCTGCGGGAACTGAAAATTGCTTATAGCCCCCTACGGAGAAATTGGATGCGGAGCACCTCTTCCAGCTGGAGATGGAGGTGGTGGACGCAGATGGCGCCACCTCAGACCCCTTTGCCTTTATGGTGGTCGTGAAACCCCTGAATACCCTGGCCCCGGTGGCTAGCTATGACCGGGGACTACTACTTTTTGAAGGTCAGTCAAGGCCCCTCTCCAGCGCCAACAGCCTTCAGATCAGTGATAGTGATCACCTGGGAGAGGTGAAAGTGTCTGCCATCAGGGGCTTGAGACATGGGCAGCTGGTCGTGCTTGGGGTGCCAGCAGAGTGCAAGCATTTCACTCCAACGGACCTGGCAGCAGGGCGAGTGGTGTACCAGCAGGATGGCAGCAACACCTACAGCGACAACATCGTCTTCCGGATGGAGGATGGGCACCACCAGGTGGAATTCCTCTTCCCTCTCACCATCATCCCTGTTGATGATGAACCACCAGTGGTCACTGCCAACCCTGGGCTCTCGGTGACAGAAGGGCAGGCGGTCCAGATCTCCCCCTTTGTCCTGAGTGCAATGGATATTGACTCTGAGGACTCGACCATCCGCTTTGTGCTGGAGGACCAGCCTCTGGAAGAAGAGGAAGAAAGAGGGGGGGGTTTGGCTCCCGGTTCCTTCAGCTCAAGGCAGCATCTGGGAGAGATGCTGCTGCGGCAGTCGGAACCACCTCGAGCTCCTGAAGATGAAGGCTGGTATTATGTGGGAAAGGAAGGACTTTATGAAAAGGTGGTGACTGAGTGGCTTCAGCAAGACATAGTGGAAGGGAGACTCTTCTACCGCCATCTTGGACCCCTTGGCCCTCAATCCACAATGGCCCAGATAACCTTCCATGTGCAGGATGACCATGACCCACCCAACCTATCCAAGCAGCATTTCTTCACCATCAGAGTCCAACCAGTGGATCTGCAGAGTCCAGAGCTGTTTCCAGGAACTACCCTAGCAATGACCGTCCAGCAATACCAGCTCACTCACTTCCAGAAGAAATTCCTCCAATATATTACCGGGACTCAGATGACCAGCACCTGTGGTACACCCTGCTGATGCCCCCTACTGACACAGATGGCAACCACCAAGTCCGGGCCGGAGAAATTGTGCTCACTGATTCACCAGACACACCCATTGTGCACTTCACCCAGGCCCAGGTAAATCACCATGAAGTTGCCTACCAGCCCCCCCGGAAGAAGCTGGGTATTGTACCACGGATTGTGCAGTTCACCTACCAGGTAGAGGATGCTGCAGGCAATAGTGTACCTGGCACATTCACATTATTCCTGAAGCCTGTGGACAACCAGCCTCCCCAAGTCACCAATAGAGGCTTTACTGTCTTAGAAGGAGAGAGTTTCAGCCTCAGCAGTAATGAGCTGCATGTTTCAGACCCTGACACAGACATCGACCAGATTGTCTTCATATTAGTTTGGGGTCCCCAACATGGACAGTTGCAGTACTTAAAAAAATGTATGGTCCCAGGGGAATATTTCACGCAAGCTGATATTGTTAATGGGAGTATCTCTTATCAGAACCACAGAAACCAGGCCAGCAGTGATACCTTCCAACTGGAGGTAAGTGACAAGGTGCATCACATACCCATCACTGTCCAGATTTCTGTGCATCCCACAGCAGCTGACAAAAGTCCCAGGACCTCTATTATAGGTAATGCATTATTAGATGTGTCCATAGATGTACTGGAAAATACAGCCACTGAGATCACCATGGCCATCATCCATGGTCTGAAGGACACAGGCGACTTGATGCTCTCTTTCACTGTGGAAGACAGCCCCAAATTAGGCACGATTCTGGTAAATGGTTTACCCACAGAACGGTTCACCCAAGAGGACCTCATCAGGGGGACAGTGGTCTATGTCCACACAGGAGGTGAGGTTGGATTCCAGAAGCAGCATGATGCCTTCAGGCTTGCCCTCTCCAAGGATTCTCATCAGCGGATGATGGGAGACAGCACAGTGGAAGAGGTGCAGGTTCAGATGGTTGTGCTGCCCGTCAACAATGTGGCCCCCAAGGTCTTGTCAGGGAGCCTTACGTTGTCTATGAAGGTGGGAAGAGTGCCTTGACCTTACAACATCTCAGCATTGAAGATGCAGACACTCCCCAAGATGAAATTCTCTGCACAGTAACTGATCAGCCAGTCTCTGGCTACCTGGAAAATATGACACCAGCTCCTGGATCAGAAGAGACCCGGGCTGGTTATCCCATCAGCGCTTTCTCCATCAGAGATGTCCAGCTAAGACATATCAACTATGTACAGAGTATCCACAAGGGGGTAGAACCACAAAAAGATCAATTCACCTTTTATTGCTCTGACGGCATCAACTTCTCCCCAAATGTCTTCTTTCCTATAATGATCTTACCCACCAATGATGAGCAGCCTGAACTTTTTGCCCGTGAGTTTGTGGTACTAGAGGGAATGAGCATCGTCATAGACACCCCACTGCTCAGTGGAGCTGATGCTGACCTGCCACCAAACGAGCTTCACTTTCAGCTCACAGCCCTCCCTCGGCATGGGCGAATTATACAGCAGCTGGCCACAGAGAGCCAGCCCGTCCGTAGCTTCACCTTACCGGAGATCCAGGAGGCCTCCACCATTGTGTATGAGCACGATGACTCTGAGACCACAGAGGACAGTTTTGAGGTCTGGCTGAGTGACGGCGAGCACACCACCCACAGGACGGTACCCATTGTGGTGATCCTGGTGGATGATGAAACCCCTCGGCTGACCGTCAACAATGGGCTGGAAGGAGAGACTGGACACACTGAGGTCATCACCAATCGGGTCCTCAAAGCCACAGATCTTGACTCAGATGATGAGAGCCTCAGTTTTATCCTCCGCTCTGGGCCTCAACAAGGGCTTCTACAGCGACTGAGAAAACCCAGAGGGGAGGTGAGGAATAACCTCACCCTGGGAATGAACTTCACCCAGGGTGAGATTGACCGAGGCCTCATCTGTTACACCCACACAAGCCAAGGACTTCATGACCTTATCAAGTTTGATGTGACTGATGGGATTAACACTTTGCCAGACCGCTATTTCACATCACCATTGGCAGCTTAGACAGGGTCTTCTTCCCTGAGGTGGTTAGCAAAGGGGTCACCTTGACAGAGGGTGGCAGAGCGACCCTCACCATGGATCTGCTAAGCACCAATGACATCAACAGCTTTGATGAACAGCTGCACTTTCGCATCACACAGGCTCCTCGCCTGGGGCACTTGGAAATCTCTGACCACCCTGGGGAGCCCATTACCTCTTTCACTCAGCGGCAGTTGGCTGGCAACAAGATAGTCTATGTTCGCACTTCAAATGATGAGATAAAGATGGACAGCTTTGAGTTTCAAGAGACTGATGAGCATAATCCCGTGTTTCAAACCTTCAGGATCTTCATCACGGATGTAAATGATAAGAAACCTATCATGACCATCCGTAAACTGATACTGCAAGAAGGGGAAAAAAAATGCATCACTCCCTTTGAGTTGACAGCGGAAGACAAGGACACCCCGGATGACCTCCTCCTCTTTACCATTACCCAGGTCCCCATCCATGGCAGGATTGTGTATAATGACAGTCGTCCTGTGACCACCTTCACCCAACGGGACCTGAATGAGAACTTGGTTTGCTACTGGCACGATGGCAGTGAGGCAACTGAAGACAGTTTCTCCTTGACTGTGACAGATGGCACTCATGCTGATTTCTATGTCTTCCCAAACACTGCTGCGGAGACACACAGACCCCAGGTGATGTGGATTCACATAAGAAACTCCCTAGACAACAAGTTCTCCCAGACTGCCTTTAACAGAGATGCCCTGGCCTTGAAACACCTTCACCCTGGACATGTGGGCTTCCTGATTACTAGCAGGTCTCTGAAGACAGAGGATTGGGACAGTTCCCACAGGCTCCATAAGTATAAAGTAACCAGAGGACCGGTGCATGGCTTCATTATCAACACTGGCCTTGGAAATGAGAGCACGCGAGTTTTTACACAAGGTTAGTACACAGTGTCCCCTGATGCATTTGTCCTACTCCTTAAGTAGATAAGATCTCCCAGCTCTGCATGAAATGCCCTGACCTCAGTCCTTTAGCAGAAAGATTCTAATTCTAATGAAATACAATTGAATGAGAAATTAACAAACAAAGGCAACAAATCCATTATCAGCTGTTTCATCAGCATGCTTTTTAAACTGGAACTCTCAGACGTTCAATCAGGTTTGTAGTTACACATTAAAACTGCCAAATATAGGTGGACAGCTTCTGCTTCTGAAATATAAGATTACAATGATTTTGAAAAGATCAGTTTAAGTTTGAATTTTAAGTAAAGAATGACATACCTAGGAATCACTTGCATAGTTTACCAGTAAATCTGGATTTCTGAAGATAGTGGTTTGATGTCTTGATTTCAGATATAAACATTACACTGTACATTTTATTATACTATTCAAATTCAATTTCTGTATCTAGAAAATGCATAGAACTAAGTTTGCCTAGGGCCAGTTGGAAATGGCAACCCACTATTCTGCCTGGGAAATCCCATGGGCAGAGAGGCTTGGCAGGCTATCGTCCATAGCAAAGAGTCTGACAGGACTGAGCAACTTAACACACATGCAAGCACAGAAGTTTGCCTAACTATGAGAGTATATGTTTTAGTGATCATTTTTCTTTTATATTTGTTGTTACTACTAATGGTGAGCTAAAGGCAGGTCCCTCTGGCTTCCCAGGTGATAAGACACTGGTACCTTTGACTGCTCTTCACATGGTCATGAAACTTTTTCATGTAGCTCTATGCATGAGATGTGAAGAGATACATGGAATTTTACACATCCAATACACATAAAGCTGGATGCAATTTTAGAATAAAACTAAAGAAGGTTGTTTAAAAAGCAGTTTCTTTATTTTCAGAATTGTTTCTAAACCAAGTGAAATCGTATCAGGTTCTATAAAAATTGTTCTTGCAAATGAATACCCCAAAATGCAAATTGTCTTGAAAATACTAGTATTAGCAATACAAAAACACAATTATAGACCCAACTGACACATTCTCAGATATCCAAGAGAATGGGCAATAGAAAAACATCATGATTTTATTTTATTTCCTTTTTACTGAGGATGCAATAGTTATTCTTGTTTAAATTCATTTCAACAAATAGTTCATGAGTATCCAAGTATTTCAACCTTGGATAGAAGGCCTAACACCAGTTGGATTAAGCTGTCTGTAGAGGACCACGGTATCGTGAAGTGTGCGTAGGTAGAACCTGGGCATCCTTCTTGGATGTCTATCTCGTCATCCCCGAGATCATACACAGAGTAGCACAGTTACAGAATTTTAAATTATAAGGTTCCATTTTTTTGCTATTGCAACTTTAAATTCTTATTAACCTTATTATTTTAAAAAAAGTTAGATTTGTGTTCATTTAATCATTTTAAAATTTACTAATTGTAGTATTTTCATGCCCTGTAAAAAACACTGACGTTCTCATCATACTCATTTTCTGTGTGCCAACACGGTGTGTGTATGGTGCTTGCTCTCTTACTAGCTGACATTGATGAGATGAGGATCTACTACATCTTGAATGAAGGCAGCAAGGCAACTAAAGACATCTTCTACTTTTCTGCTGAAGACGATGGTAAGTCAGTATTGAGACCATGCCTGGCAGTCTTGGTTAACTAAAGTCAGTATGAGATGGAAAAGAATTAAATCATGTACATAGTAATCACAATCAGTAATGTCATAATGTCACCAAATGAATTCTTTTGGCTTTATTTGTAGTCTTCTGCCAAAACATCCTTGACAAATCACTTTTTAGGGTGGGAAAGCAATGAAAAATTTCAGTAATTAATATGAAGCATTTTACCTGACCAAGGTTATGTGTGACATCCTATAGGCAAGTAAATTTCCTCTTCAAGAGGATCTGAGAATGTAGCTGGTAGTTTGTCTTACTCTAAAACTAAAACAAAACTACAGAAGGGCGGGTTGGGATGAATTGAAAGAGTAGCATTGACATATATACACTACCATGCCTAAAATAGAGAGCTGGTAGGAAGCTGCTGCATAGCACAGGGAGCTCCACTACATGCTCTGTGATGACCCAGACAAGTAGGATGGGGATGGGGTGAGAAGGAGGTTAAAGAGGGAGCCGATATATGTGTATGTATAGCTGATTAACTTTGCTGTACAGCAGAAACTAACACAATGTTGTAAAGCAACTATACTCCACTAAATAAAAGAAAAGAAAAAATGAAAATAAATAAATCTAAAAATCAATCACTAGATGTTGTTAGGCATTTTAGCCCCAGTACTGAATCTTAGTGACTCCTTGATCTTAGAAGTGTAATATTCCTAGATGGGGTGAATGACCAGCCCACAGGAAAGCTTTCATTTAAAAACATGCCTATTTATGCTGCGCCTCTGTGCATGTACTCTGTCTTCAAAGTAGCATACTGGGCAGCAGCTAGTTAACAGAAGGCACTTTCTTTACTCAGCCAGGGATGTACTGATTATGTGGTCAAGAGCAATCATTTTGCAGTAAGAGAGGATAATTGCAGAAATTATGTCCATGTACCACTTGCCACTCTATAACCTTTTTCTGTATAAATCACTACTCATTCTCAGTAAATAACATGAATTTTCTGTCTGAATCATGTGCAATCAGTCAGGACTGTATTTACTGAAAAGCAGTCTTCAATGAGAGGCAATGTGGTATACTGAGTTTGAATCCCAATTGGCCCCCTGTGACCTTGAACAGGTTACCTTGTCCTTTCTGTGATTCATTTCCCTCATCTCTGAAATGATGGTCTTTATACCTTTTCCAAAGGATCACGAGATAATGCATATAAAGCACTTGACTCACGTTGTTGTTTAGTCGCTGAGTCATGTCCAACTCTTTGCAACCCTATGGACTATAGCCTACCAGACTCCTCTGTCCATGGGATTTCCCAGGCAAAGACAATGGAGTGGGTGGCCATTTCCTTCTCCAAGGGATCTTCTCAACCCAGGGACTGAACTTATATCTCCTTCTTGTCAGGTGGATTCTTTAGCACTGAGCCACCTGGAAAGGCCATACTTGGCTCACAGCAGATGCATAATAAGAGTTAGTTACCTTCTCTGTTTCTGATGAGACTGACTACAGTGGAACCACTGATCCCTCCTCTCCATCTTTTCACTTAGAATTTAACAGATCTTACCTTCTTCCCCTAAACTCTCAAAAATCAAAATTACTACAAAGATGAGGATGAATTTAAGCCTTCTCAACTGATTCACTAAAGTAAAACACTTGTAAGATTCAGATGGTTTATAATGATTTTTTTTTTCTTCTGTTTTTGAGGATGATATAAAAAGATGTACATCTAACTTGGACACTGTGCTTTCTGGGCAACATCAGAGACAAGAGTCAATCAGTGATGGTAATAATGTGAATTTTATATAGCTACCATTGTTGAGTGCTTTTGTGGGCCAGTCACTGCAAAATAAAAAGCAAATGTTAGTAGGCCCATTTTTACATGAAGACACTGAGGCTGAATAACTTGCCTGAAGTGATCTGAAGGTGAACTGGAATTAAACCCAGATCTCACAGATTCCAAAGACAAAATGCTATGCTGCCTTTGTTTTGGGAAACTGAAATCATGAGCAGAAGTCAGAGAGCAGAGCACACAGCACTGCCTAACCTGGCAAAGAAGCACCTTATAAACTCAAGTGGTCACAATAGCCAAGCAGACTCCAGAACATTTGAGGACATGCTTGCTCATGGCTGGATCTTGAAGCATATTAGCGTCCATAAGCTAATTAAATATTTTTTAATATTTATTTGTTTAACATTCATTTAATTCAGTGGATGCTTTTAATTGTTTTCTAAGTACTATACATGGAGCTAAAATCCACATCTACCTATGTGGAGCATTCTTGGAATAGCTTACAAATTCTGATGAAAGACTCACTCTAAACTTTTTTGTATTTGCTATTTTCAAATTTTATGAGTGTCTATTTTTATAATAGCCAACTTAATATTTTTTTCTTTTGAAAATTTCCCCACTTTTTAAGGTATTTCCCAAATGGAATGTTTAATGAAACTTACTCTGTGGTCTGTTTTTTGTTTGTTTGTTCTAGTTTATTGATGTATAATTGATTTATAAGGCTATATTAATTTCTACTGTACAGAAAGTGATCCAGTTTTATATATATATATAATATATATACACGTGTGTGTGTGTGTGTATATATATATATATATATGTATATATATATATACATATACCCTTTTTTATTCTTTTCCATTATGGTTTATCCCAGGATACTGAGTGTCGTTCTCTGTGCTATACAGAAGGTTCTTGCTGTTTATCTTTTTCATATGTGTGCTGTATACCTGTCAATCCACACCTCCTCTTTTATCTCTCCCCTGCTTCCCCTTTGGTAATCTTGAGTTTGTTTTCTGTGTCTGTGAGTCTGTTTCTGCTTTGTGGATAGGTTTCTTTGTGTCATATTTTAGATTCCACCTAAAAATGATATCATTTATCTTTCTCTTTATGACTTACTTCATTTAGTATGACAAACTCTAGATCCATCTAAGTTGCTGCAAATGGCACTATTTAATTCATTTTTATAGCTGAGTAGTACTCCATTGTATATATACACTATGTCTTCTTTACCCTTTCCTGTGTTGATGGACATTTAGGTTGCTTTCTGGGCAATTGTAAATAGCGCTGCAGTGGACACAGTGTGATCTATTGATAGTCGTCTTTCCTAATGACATATAGCACTGGCATAAAGTACTGCTCCCGGTTATTTAAGGAATTTGGGGTGGACACTCTTCCCTGGATGTATTTTTCACTACTGGGTTGGAAACAGACTTTGTTGTTGTTATTCGCGGCACCAACGTTGGAGCCATTAGAAGATTGTGCCTTGCCTCCAGGACTGTGCAGTAGGCCTGTCCATGTAAGACCTTGCACCAGAGTCTCACAGGTGGAAGTACTGGCAAGATGACCCTTAGAGGTGCAATTTACTGAAACCCCAAGACTGAAGGCAGGAAAACAGGAAGGCGTCCAGCTTCCTCTGAAACCAGGCTGCTGCGGCTGCTGCTGCTGCTGCTGCTGCGTCACTTCAGTCGTGTCTGACTCTGTGCGACCCCATAGACTACCTAGATTCAAATCCCGGCTTCACTGCTTAATGGCTGTGTATCTTTGGAAACTCTGCTTTGGTTTCCTCATCTGTGAACCAGAGGTAATTATAGCAATTGCCTCACAGAATAATTATGAGGATATTATTTGTTTCCTATTGCTCCTATAACAAATTATCACAAAATTAGTGGCTTTCAGTAATGCAAATTTATCATATTATAGTTTAGCAGGTCAGAAATCCAACATGGCTTTTACTGGGCTAAAATCCAGGTTTGGATAAAGATGTATTTCTTTACAGAGATTCTAGGGGAGAATCCATTTCCTTGCCCTTTCTAGCTTCTAAAGGCTGTTCTCTTCCTCCAGCTTTGAAGCTGGAAGCAGCTGGGTCTTTCTCAAGGTGCTTCACAGTGACTTCCTGCCTCGCTCTTTCACTTACAAGAACGCTTGTTATTTACATTGGTTTCACTTGTGTAATTCAGCCAAATTTCCCTCATCTCAAAATTCTGAATTTAATCATATCCTCAAATTTCTTGTTACCATGTAGTATAACTTACTCACAGAGTCCAGAGATTAAGACATGGACATTTTTGTGCTAAGCTGCTTCAGCCGTGTCTGACCTTTTTTGACCCTATGGACTGTGTAGCCCACCAGGCTCCTCTGTTTATGCGATTCTCCAGGCAAGAATACTGGAGTGGGTTACCATGCCCTCCTCCAGTGAATCTTCCCAACCCAGGGATGGAACCCACATCTCATGTCTCCTACATTGGCAGGTGGGTTCTTTGCCACTAGCGCCTCCTGGGAAGCCCAGGCATCTTTAGAGGACCATTATTCTGGCTACCACAAGCATTCTGGGAATCAACACACATCAGGCACTTAAGAACCCCTGGCACATAGCACTCAATAAATATTATTATCTTTAGAATTATCTTTAGAAATACAATTTTTGTATTTCTCTTCTACATAAAGAGAATTTTAATCATTTATTCCTAGAAATCTATATTTAGATCACTTGATTATAGAAGGTCAAATTTTATGCTATTAGGGTAAATTTCTTTATTGGGGTGCTGCCTGGAAAACTTGGTTTTTTACTCTTTTTCTCTGCCCACTTCTAAACTGATTTCATTTTTGGAAGTTCACTAAGAGGCCAAGGGAAAAGAGGAAGTAACTTAAATCCACCGTTCTCATCTTTTCCACTACATGCTAAGCTGTTTACACGGGAATATCATGCCTGTTCTCACCTTGTTTTCCCTCTCAGTTGTGCCTTTTCCCTTCTGCTCTGCTCCAAAAATAATATAAGGCCTAGCATTATTATTCCCTAATAAATTTGAATTTTCTTTTTTTCTTTCCTTTCATGTATTTATGAACATAACTATACTTGTGTACACAGATAAGCTGGGAAGTCAAACAAAAATTTTTTACAATGTACCTAATTTGTAGATTCCATCAATTTCTGAAGTTTTGAATTATCCAGCCTAAGATTATTTCAGTATCAAATCACCATCTACTTTTAACATCAGTGGGAAATTTCATTATGTTCAAGGTTGTCGTGAAAGCCACTGGTAAATGGGAAATACATTTTAGATTTCTAAAGCTCTGAACTGTGCCAGTTAAGCAACGTGTCAAGTTAATTTATCATCCTCTCCCAAAGTTATTATATTCACAGATTTATGTTGAAGTTTTGCATAACTCTGCTATACATAATGATGAATGGTCTTTTCCACTTACCATAGAATAATATTACCTTAAATTTATATATGGCTTAATATTTCTACACTTCCCAGCAGCTCAGTGGTAAAGAATTTGTCTTCCAAGCAGGAGATGCAGGTTCGATCTCTGGGTCAGGAAGATCCCCTGCAGAAGGAAATGGCAACCCACTCCAGTATTCTTGCGTGGAAAACCCCATGGACAGAGGAGCTTAGAGGGCTACAGACCATGGGGTCACAAAAGAGATGGACACAACTTAGTTACTAAACCACAACAATAATATTTCTACAGAGTGTTTCACAAATGTTATTCCATTTGATCCTCACCACAACCTGTGAGATGGGAATTGTTATTTCAAATTTTAAGATGAGGAAATGAGCTTGAGGAGTTAAAGGATTCAGAGAAAAAAGTATCAGAGGAACCAACTCAATTCTTCCTAATAAGTCAAACTGAATAGCTATATGGCAGTGTGGCAATTTTAGTTTGAGGATGTACTGTGAATATTTAATTGTGTTCATAAAACCAAAAACAGATTATTTCATTTTGCTCTTAATTTAAGTTATTCACTATTTAAAGCCAATTTGATCAACACTATGCATTTCAATATTTGAATTTGACCTGATACTTGTCTCATGGTTCATGTGAATACTAATTTTCTGTTTCAGTGAGCTGACTTTTTCAAGCAAGTGTGAAAATAAAATACATAATAACAGATAAAAAGGGCTTTGGGGAACAATAATAGAACTAATCATAAATCCAGTATATCTGTCTAACATGCAGTTAAGGCAATATCACATTTATTTACAACTTTAACCTCTCTAAAATCCACTGAAACTTTTGAAAGCAAGGCAGAAATGTCACTGAGTAGTCAAACTATCAAAATCTTTGGCCTGAAATTTTCACACCTGATTCAAAGAAGCCTTTTCTTAGAGTCTGTTTACTCTTATTTCCCAAACAAGTGTAATTTTATTTTAAATGAAAGTAGCAGGAAAAAGTGAGTAGGAGTTAAAAGCAGAAAAAGTTACAGAATGCAGAAGACATAGGTTAAAATAAGCAGATAAGGAACTCAAATCCACGAGAATTCAAAAGGCAATGTAATAACGGGATATGACCCAGGGATCGAACCTGGGTTTCCCACATTGTAGGCAGATGCTTTACCGTCTGAGCTACCAGGGAAGCCCAATGTATGTCTACAGCTACTAATAATACACATAGCAGAAGTCAGAACTGCAGTAAGACTAAAAAACATTTTGCAGGCCTTCAAGATGATGTCATAATAAATTTGTATTTATCATTAAATGAAGAAACCCCAGTGGAAAATAGTGTAAAGTCATAAAGGATGTTACATTTTCATATAAAATACATTTATATACTACATAACCATGAAAATGTCTAAAACATAGGTAGAAAGATGTTAAAATGGTTTACATGGCCATGATGGATTATACGTTGTTTTTATTTTCTTTTGATTTTCTCTTACATTTTCTTGGGTAAATGCTTTTGCAATGACCATGATTATTATCTGAAAAATTCAATTTCCATTTAAGAAAAATGCACTCTTGAATACATCAGAACCATCTGGTTCAATAATATAGATTTCAGTGGCTAACCATGTGATACTGGCTTATAAATGATTCAAAAATGTCCCACTTAATAATGCAAAAAATTCAAAAATTCAAACAAAAGAGAATCAGGGCAGATGCTTCTCAGGCAGAAAGTTATCAACAGTTAGGCTTGCTGACTCTTTCCTTCATGAGTCCTTCTTGGCTGTTTCTTTAATTCCTTTGCAAAAGGTGGCCAAAACAGAGAAGACAGCTAGAAGGGCAGAGGGAGCTCACTACCAGTGTTTCCACATTCAGCAGAGCCAATCTCTGGAAGAATCTGTTCAGAGCTGTGAAATATACAGCCACACAGGGCCAAGTTTGCTGATTTGGGGTAAATATAATTTTGTATCAGCTATCACACTATCTATATGCTAGATAACTGCTCTTTGTGTCATTCGTGATTCAATTAGATTTTGTTCATTTTTGTTTTATACTGAAACCATTGATTTTTTATTGTAGTTGATTTACAATGTATTAGTTTTATGCATTGGAGAAGGAAATAGCCACCTACTCCAGTGTTCTTGCCTGGAGAATCCCAGGGACAGAGGAGCCTGGTGGGCTTCCGTCTACAGGGTCGCACAGAGTCGGACACAACTGACGCGACTTAGCAGCAGCAGCAGCAGCAGCAGTTTTAGGTGTACAGGAAAATAATTCATTTATATATTTTTTATATATATATTTATATATGGCTTCTCTTGTAGCTCAGTTGGTAAAGAGCCTTCCCGCAGTGCAGGAAACCCTGGTTCGATCCCTGGGTTGGAAAGATCCCCTGGAGAAGGAAATGGCAACCCACTCCAGCATCCTTGCCTGGAAAAATTTCATGGATGGAAGAGCCTGATGGGCTGCTTCCATGGGGTCACAAAGAGTCAGGCATGACTGAATGACTAACACTTACTTACTACTTACATATATATGTATATGTTTTAGATTCTTTTACCTTATAGGTTAGAAACCATTGATTCCCTATAGAAAGATAGAAAAGGTACTTCCTATTTATCTTTCAGTTCAGTTCAGTTCAGTTACTCAGTTGTGTCCGACTCTTTGCCACCCCATGAACTGCAGCACGCCAGGCCTCCTTGTCTATCACCAACTCCCGGAGTTCACTCAAACTCACGTCCATCAAGTCGGTGATGCCATCCAGCCATCGCATCCTCTGTCGTCCCCTTCCCCTCCTGCCCTCAATCCCTCCCAGCGTCAGAGTCTTTCCAATGAGTCAACTGTTCGCATGAGGTGGCCAAAGTACTGGAGTTTCAGCTTTAGCATCATTCCTTCCAAAGAACACCCAGGACTGATCTCCTTTAGAATGGACTGGTTGGATCTCCTTGCAGTCCAAGGGACTCTCAAGAGTCTTCTCCAATACCTCAGTTCAAAACCATGAGTTCTTCAGTGCTTAGCTTTCTTCACAGTCCAACTCTCACATCCATACATGACCACAGGAAAAACCATAGCCTTGACTAGACGGACCTTTGTTGGCAAGTAACGACGTCTCTGCTTTTGAATATGCTATCTAGGTTGGTCATAACTTTCTTTCCAAATAGTAAGCGTCTTTTAATTTCATGGCTGCAGTCACCATCTGCAGTGATTTTGAAGCCCAAAAAAATAAAGTCTGACACTGTTTCTACTGTTTCCCCATCTATTTCCCATGAAGTGATGGGACCAGATGCCATGATCTTCGTTTTCTGAATGTTGAGCTTTAAGCCAAGTTTTTCAATCTCCTCTTTCACTTTCATCAAGAGGCTCTTTAGTTCCTCTTCACTTCCTGCCATAAGGGTGGTGTCATCTGCATATCTGAGGTGATTGATATTTCTCCCGGCAATCTTGATTCCAGCTTGTGTTTCTTCCAGTCCAGCGTTTCTCATGATGTACTCTGCATATAAGTTAAATAAGCAAGGAGACAATATACAGCCTTGATGTACTCCTTTTCCTATTTGGAACCAGTCTGTTGTTCTATGTTCAGTTCTAACTGTTGCTTCCTGACCTGCATACAGATTTCTCAAGAGACAGGTCAGGTGGTCTGGTATTTTCATCTCTTAGAATTTTCTCCAGTTTGTTGTGATCCACACAGTCAAAGGCTTTGGCATAGTCAATAAAGCAGAAATAGATATTTTTCTGGAACTCTCTTGCTTTTTCCATGATCCAGTGGATGTTGGCAACTTGTGCCTTTTCTAAAACCAGCTTGAACATCTGGAAGTTCACAGTTCATGTATTACTGAAGCCTGGCTTGGAGAATTTTGAGCATTACTTATTTATCTTTAGATCACCTCAAAAGCTCTTCAGAGTACCCCCCTCAGCCTCACTTTCTTTTTCTGTTATGGAGGCCAGGGCTGGAGTCTGACTGTTGCTGCTGGTAATTGTTTGGTTTGTTTCTACTACAAATTAATCATTTTAGAAGTGGCAACACCTTTTTACAATATCCAGGATTGAGTCATATTGGGGAACCCATTCAATGAAAGGGAGAATGATAAGGAACATATTGTTAACAACCTTAATGACACACTACTGCAGCCATTGTTAATTATACATACAACTGAAAGCTTTAAGTCTAAAATTTTGCATTAAAATACATGAACACATAAGCATTTGTAGCATACCTAATCTAAAAACATGTAAGTGCTTATAATTCCTCAGATGTCTTATCAATATTTTTATAAAAATAAATGCATGTACATGGTTCAGTTCAGTTGCTCAGTCGTGTCCGACTCTTTGTGATCCCATGAATTGCGGCATGCCAGGCCTCCTTGTCCATCACCAACTCCTGGAGTTGACTCAGACTCATGTCCATCGCGTCAGTGGTGCCATCCAGCCATCTCATCCTCTGTCATCCCCTTCTCCTCCTGCCCCCAATCCCTCCCAGCATCAGGGTCTTTCCCAG
>SJXQ01002568.1:818394-887315 GCA_006408695.1 Aepyceros melampus | reverse complement strand
GGGGGGAGGTGGGGGTCAGGATTGGGAGTTCATGTACACTCGTGGCTGATTCATGTCGATGTGTAGCAAAATGAATACAGTATTGTAAAGCAAAAGAAACTAAAAAAATAAAAATTAATTAAAAAAATAAAGTATTAGCTACATGTGCACTTAAAAAAAAAAAAGAAAACTGAAAAAAATCCTTCTGCACAGCAAAGGAAATAATCAACTAAGTGAACAAGCAGTCTAAAGAATAGGAGAAAGTATTTGCAAACTATTTTTCTATAAGGAGTTAATATCCAAAAATATAGGGAACTCATGTAACTCAATGCAAAAAAAAAAAAAAAAAAATCTGATTAGAAAATGGGTAGAAGGCCTGAATAGATATTTTTTCTGAGAAGTATAGATGACCCAGACACATGAAAAGATGGTCATCTTTTTTTTTTAATAGGAAAAATGTAAATTTAAACCAGAATGAGGTATCACCTCACATCTGTTAGAATGACTCACTAATAAGACAGGAGATAACGTCGGCAAGAACCTTTAAAAAAGGGAAACCTGTGCATTTTTGGTGGGAATGTAAATTGCTACAGCCACTATGGGAAATAGTATAGAGACTTCTTAGAAAATTAAAAGTAGAATTTCCATATGATCCAACATTTGCATTTCTGTGTATATATCTCAGGAAAATACAACTGGAATCTCAAAAAGATATATGTTTCCCCATGTTCATTGCAGTCTACTCACAATAACAAAGATATGAAACAACCTAAGCATCCCTCTATGAGTGAATTGATAAAGAAGATGTAATATACTTAGCTAGCTAGCTAGCTATAGATTTAATATTATTATATATAATTTTATTCAGGCATGAGAAAGAAGGAAATACTGTCATTTGTGACAAAATGGATGGATCTTTAGGGC
Organism: Aepyceros melampus; assembly: GCA_006408695.1. Classification (NCBI taxonomy): domain Eukaryota; kingdom Metazoa; phylum Chordata; class Mammalia; order Artiodactyla; family Bovidae; genus Aepyceros; species Aepyceros melampus. The sequence continues at coordinate 886,412 of SJXQ01002568.1, read as the reverse complement.
ATTATGCTAGGGGAAATAAGCCAGATAGAAACTGATTTTATGGTTTCAATTTCACATGGAATCAAAAAAAGCTGAACTCCTAGAAACAGAGGAGAATGGTTGTTGTCAGGGTTGGTTGAGGGCGGGGTGAGGGAAGACATAGAAATTGGCTAAAGTGTGCAAACTTCCAGTTAGTTATAGCATAAATAAGTTTTGAGGATCTGATGTACAACTTGGAGACTATGGTTAATACTGCTTTATATACTTGAAGAGGGCTTCCCAGGTGGCTCAGATGATAAAGCGTCTGCCTGCAATGCTGGAGACCTGGGTTCAATCCCTGGGTCAGAAAGATCCCCTGGAGAAGGAAATGGCAACCCACTCCAGTACTCTTGCCTGGGAAAATTTCATGGACAGAAGAGCCTTGTAGGCTACAGTCCATGGGGTCGCAAAGAGTCAGACACGACTGAGCAACTTCACTTCACTTATACTTGAAAGTTGCTAAGAAAGTAGATCTTAAATGTTCTCACCACACTTAAAAGTAGTTATATGAGATGATGGAAGTATTAACTAACCTTATTATGGTAATCATTTCACATTATATGCATGTCTCCAATCATCCCATTGCACATCTTAAACTTATAAAATATCAATTATATCTCAATAAAGCCAGAAAAAAATAAATTCTCTCAGGATGTACCAACATCTAAGCCCTAGTCTAGTTTCCAAGCACTATCTACAAGGAAAACTGGCAGCATAGTATCTACTTTTTGAAACTTCTATGGTGAGAGTCAGTCGCCTTCCACAAGATTAATAAGATGGTGAATTCTCTAAACCTAAGAAGAAATAAGATGCTTGACTACACAGTTGACAAATAAGATTCAGGTGTTTTTATTTGTTGTTTAAGGTTAGATTCTCATTGTGTCTCTTAATTCACTGGTGCTTGTGTAGAATGAAATATGAGGAGGAATTGAAGCAGGAACTAATGGCTGCATTTTGAGTACACAGGAGCTGGGCTCAGATAGCCTCCCTGTCATCTGATTGTGTGACTTTCAGCATTTAATCTCACTTGGTCTCAGTTTCTTTCTCTATAAGGTGGGAATATTATCACTCAACTTGAGAAAAAAAAAATGGTCCAAAGATAAAAAGATGATGCTCTTAAACGCTGCTATAATGTCTAATAGAAAATAAAAGTCTAAATAATAGGAAATGGTAATCTTTCTTTCCCCTTCCTTAGAGAGCTATTGACTATTAAGTCTCTAGTGTGTCTGTGATGTTTAAAATTCTTTTCCTTGTATCTTCCTTTTCTACCTCTTTCCATAATTTGTCATTATATCTACTCAGCTTGTTTTATAAGCTACTATTGTTATAGTCAGCCATCCAGACAATTTATTCTTCCGGTTGGACAGGGGCAAAACCACATCCCTAGCACCTGGGAGGTCTCTTGCTACAAAAACAAAACAATGAAAAGGAAAGAAGATGAGAACTGGGCAGTGATGTATTTTGCAGCTCTGCTAGTGAGTAGCACATCAGTAGAACTGGACAGAACTAGCAATGCATTACCATTCAAGCTGGTAACACTTCATCCAGAAAAATGCACTACACAAATCCTTATACTTCTATTAAGTGCAGTTGCATTCTTGGGAAGCTGAACGACAACCTGAAACATTCTTCTCTGATTAGCTAGATAAAGCTGCCTAAGGGAAATAAACTCACAGCAGCTTTTCTCTTAAAAGTATAAGAGTGATATAAAGTCAACACATGTCAACAGAAGCATGGATTGAATGAAGATGTAAGAATTCTCTCCGGATGACCCTGCCCATTAAGATAACTGCAAGGCATGATATTTCATCATGTAGATTTGAATTTAGGAAATAACTTTTATTTTCCCAATTTCTGCTAACAGCATTTCCCCGATTTCTGCTATCAGCATTTGAGAGAACCAAAACAGTTGAGGATAAGCCCTGGCTTGTATAAGCTTGAAAAGGAAATAAGATGGTCTGCTTTCAAGCACTTACAGACTAAATAATAGCTTTCAGAAAATTTGTTAACTTGGGTCTTGTTTATACTACTATTGCCAATCCAAAGTCTCTTTCACTCTTTACAGTCATTTTGCCTTCAAGTAAGAGAGACAGTACTTAAAAGCAGAAGGTATGTGAAAATGTGTTCGTGTATGAATTTTCGTCTCAGTTATAACAGGGTCTCTTACTCAACATGAAAACTGGAATTCTCAAGGCAAAGAATTTAATCTAACAAGTAATTATATTTCTTAATAGGACTATAAAGGGAATCCTAATTAATGTGCTAATAGCTACTCCCTATTTACAGGGCATTATCCCAGGTCGTGAACTGTAACAAATACACATGAAAATTAATGTTCCCAGAACAGAGAAAGAATGCCTTTCATTTCTAGAACTCTGCCTGTGACACATTTCAATCAGAGAGATTGTACAAAAAGTCAGTCTTTCTAAGTTACCTTCCTGAAATCTGATCATAGGATTAGTTATTCCTTGTAAAATAATTTTAAGCTACTGACATAACTCAGACGTCCTCGCCATTTTCTCTTGGAATTAAAGAGTCCTGAAATCTCACTTATTAGCTTCCCTGGTGGCTCAGAGGTTAAAGCGTCTGCCTCCAATGCGGGAGACCCAGGTTCGATCCCTGGGTGGGGAAGATCCCCTGGAGAAGGAAATGGCAACCCACTCCAGTATTCTTGCTTGGAGAATCTCATGGACTGAGGAGCCTGTGGGCTGCAGTCCATGGGGTCACAAAGAGTCGGACATGACTGAGTGACTTTACTTACTTACTTTTACTAGAGGTCAACTAGTCCATTTCATATTCTACATATGCCTCTTGGAGAAACCATTGTTTAATTAGCTGGGTTTATCCAAGGCTAGGCATCTCAATAGCTCTTATAGCAAAGTTTCCCGGTATGATAGTCTAATCATTAACATGTTTTGTTTTAAATTATTTTCTTGAAGTGTAGTACGTTTTTCTATGTTCTAGCTTCTGAAGCCACTTAAAAGAAGTATGGATTCTTTTTCCTGTGATAGCTCTTCAATTTTAAATTGATATCATGCCTGTCTCATCTTAAACCACACATCCCCCTTTCTTTCAAATGTTACTAATGTGATCTGGTTCCCTAGAATTAAAGAATCATAGGTTGGAGGATATGTTAGCTTAGATAACTCTGACCAAACTTGCAACTGAATCATCTAAACGTTTTGGGGAAAAGATCAGAATATTTCCTAAAATACATCAGTATGACCAGACCAGAGAAGTAAAAAGAACTGGAGAGGTAAAAAGAAAAGGTACTTGGCAGTTTTTGCCCTGGGGTCACTTGTCCATACATAAGAGACAGTTGAGACACTGAGCTGTGCTTCTGAGGACCTCAAAGGTATAGAAAAGCAAAACTCAATATCTAGGACTCACCAATGGTGCAGATTCAGATAAATGTCCTCTGTCTGGTCCTGAGTGCTATCAAGTGAGAGCAAGTGTGGACTGGGAATAAGCAGGCCCTAGAATGGTATGCTGTCAAGATTCACATCTTTCAAGTGATCTAGAAAATCTTAATATTTAGATTTGTATTGAGATGGTTGTGGACTGCTAGTGCCACCAAGCATCAAATGAAAATATTTCATGAAGGAAATGAAAACTATTCCCTGGAAGAAAACATTATCATCTTAGAAACCAAATTATTTATACAAGTAAATTTTCAAATATAGCTGCCTGTGACTACTTTAAAATAACTAGTATGTGAGGAGATAAGACAACGTGAGAATGAAACATAATAGACAACAGAAATATAGAGGTTAGCATATCTGGGGTCTCCAGAGAAACAGAACCATTAGGTTCTCCCCTCTCATATATAAGAGGAGATTGTTACAGGAATTGGCGCATGTGGTTATGAAGCTGAGAAGTCCCACAGTCTGCCATCTGCAAGTTAGAAAATCAGGAAAGCCAGAGGTGTAAATCAGTTGAAGTCTGAGATCTGAGAATAGGGGGCTGATGGTGTAAATCCCAGTCTGAGTCTGAAAGCCCAAGAACCAGGAGCACCAGTGTCTGAGAACAGAAGAAAGAAGCCTCAGCTCAAAGAGGGAGCAGATTTGTCTTTCCTCCACCTTTCTGTTCTATTCAAGCCCTCAACAGATTGAATGAGGCCCACTCTTTGGAGGACCATCTGCTTTGTTTGATTAGCAATTCAAATTCTAATCTCTTGCAAAACACCCTCCAGACACACCCAGAAATAATGTTTTACCAGCTATCTGGACATCCTTTAGCCCAGGCAGGCTGATACAAAATTAACCACCAGAATTAGAGATACTGAAATTATCAGGCAAAGACTATAAAAACAAGCATTTTTACTACAAACATGTAGATAAAAGCAAAGTGAAAAAAATTTGGCAGGGAAACAAAAACTTTTAAAAAAAGTGATTCTTTTTGTTTAAAAAGAGCAACAAAAATAAATTTCTAGAAATGCAAAATCAGAGAACATTGAAATAGTTATGAGTATCACTTATATTCAAGAAGGTAAATAAAATTGTAAACATGTTAAAGAATGATAGAGAATAAAAATCCAAATAAAACTTCTGCAGGTGAAATATCCATGATTTGACTCCTTGGTTCCCTCACCCATGTATTTTCCTATGAAGAACACAGCACCATGTAGAGGTCTGTAATGTTTATGCTATATCCTAAAGAATGGCATCCCATCCTTTCAGAATGTTACCTCTGAGCTGATAATACAGCTATGCTTTTGGAAGGACTTTACAGAGCCCTAGGGAGATTTGCTGCTACTGGGTTGTATAGTATGTAGCCTAAACAGAGGACCCTACAATGGATGTGATCTTATGATGGCCAACTCCCACATCTCCTTTTCTGTAAAGTGGGTCCCTTAACTGGATGCTGTACTTTGTGAATTCTATGTCTATGAACAAGGCACTCTGTAAATCCTAGCTGTTAGTATTGGCTGAGGCTTTGTGGACAGGAAAGGAAACCATGTACATAGAGTACTTATCTGTTTCTGTTAAGATGAACCATTGGCTTCTCTGGGATGGAAGAAGCACCGTGTAGTCTATTTGTGCCGAGTTGTCAGTTGGTTTCCTTCAGGAATTTTGCCCTATTGGATGGTCAGCATTGGCCTCTGTTAATAACAGGTAGAATATCCAGGGGACTCAGTAACTGGATTTGTTTTGTTAAGAAAAGTCCTTACGGTTGACTTCATACACAGCTCCAGGCTCTGCTAAAAATGGCATCACTTACATGTGCCAATAGTGTTGGATCAAACGTGACCAACAACAAATGCCAACCAACATCAGTGATCTAGGATATTGATGTGGTTATCCATGGTTGCCCAGTGTGTTTTCAGTGGTAGATGCTTTCTGGTAGATGTTGATAACTTAGCGCCCAATCCCATCTGTTTACCCATATGTCTCTACAGCAAAACTTCTTCTTTTTTTTTTTTTGGTTTTATTTTTTATTCCTTTTTAAATTTAAATTTATTTATTTTAATTGGAGGCTAATTACAATATTGTATTGGTTCTGCCACACATCAACATGAATCCGCCATGGGCATACACATGTTCCCCATCCTGAACCTCCCTCCCACCTCCCCCCCACCCCCATACCATCCCTCCAGGTCATCCCAGTGTACGAGGCCCAAGGATCCTGTATCGAACCTGGACTGGTGATCCGTTTCTTATATGATATTATACATGTTTCCATGTCATTCCCCAAAATCATCCCACCCTCTCCCTTTCCCACAGAGTTCAAAAGACTGTTCTGTACATCTGTGTCTCTTTTGCTGTCTCACATACAGGGTTATCCTTACCATCTTTCTAAATTCCATAGATATGCATCAGTATACTGTATTGGTGTTTTTCTTTCTGGCTTACTTCACTCTGTAAAATAGGCTCCAGTTTCATCCACCTCCTTAGAACTGATTCAAATGTATTCTTTTTAATGGCTGAATAATACTCCATTGTGTAAATGTACCACAGCTTTCTTACCCATTCATCTGCTGATGGACTTCTAGGTTGCTTCCATGTCCTGGCTATTATAAACAGTGCTGTGATGAACATTGGGGTACATGTGTCTCTTTCGATTTTGGTTTCCTTGGTGTGTATGCCCAGTAGCGGGATTGCTGGGTCATAAGGCAGTTCTATTTCCAGTTCTTTAAGGAATCTCCACACTGTTCTCCATAGTGATTGTACCAGTTTGCATTCCCACCAACAGTGTAAGAGGGTTCCCTTTTCTCCACACCCTCTCCAGCATTTTTGCTTGTAGACTTTTGATAGCAGCCATTCTGACTGGTGTGAAATGCCCAGAGATAAATCCACACACCTATGGACACCTTATCTTTGACAAAGGAGGCAAGAATATACAATGGAGAAAAGACAATCTCTTTAATAAGTGGTGCTGGGAAGACTGGTCAACCACTTTTAAAAGAATGAAACTAGAACACTTTCTAACAGCATACACAAAAATAAATTCAAAATGGATTAAAGATCTAAATGTAAGACCAGAAACTATAAAACTCCTAGAGGAAAACATGGGCAAAACACTCTCTGACATAAATCACAGCAGGATCCTCTATGACCTACCTCCCAGAATATTGGAAATAAAAGCCAAAATAAACAAATGGGACCTAATTAAAATTAAAAAGCTTCTGCACAACAAAGGAAACTATAAGCAAGATGACCAGACAGCCTTCGGAATGGGAGAAAATAATAGCAAATGAAGAACTTCTTACTTCTGTTCATGTAGTCTTCTCTCTTACAGATCTCTGACCATTCAGTCAGGCCATTAAATACTAACCAAATCTGTTAGCATTCTCACTTATTCCGTGGAAAATGAATGACCAGGTGTACTGTTTGTGGCTATGTCCTTAGGAGAGATTTTCATCTTCAGTCTTTCAAGACCACACTTGAAGGAGGCTTTAATGCAGCCACTGTCCATTTTTTCCTTGTACCACTTACTAGCCCAACTTATTCTAAACTAAATTTGACTAAGGATATGAGTTGGGGCAGGGGCTTTGGTCCATCTGTGTCAGGTGATATGGGAGCCTGTATACCTATTTATGTAGTTTACTCAGGCTCTCTGGTCTTCCTTGGGCTCAATTTGAGCCGTACATTTTCATCTTATGAAAAATTGCAGCTAGAACTACCTAATTTTATGATGTGGGAGGAGGTTTCTAACAGACCCCACTTATGATGGATGGTCTCATGGTCATCCATTTATCTCTTCCCATGTCAAACTTACATATCAGTATTGTTGTTCTTTATTGTTTAGTCACTAATCATATCCAGCTTTTTTGTGACCCCCATGGACTGTAGGACCCCAGGTTCCTTTTTCCATGGGTTTTGCCAGGCAAGAATACTGGAGTAGGTTGCCATTTCCTTCTCCAGGAGCACTTCCTAACCCAGGGATCGAACCCATGTCTCCTGCATTGGCAAGAATGTTCTTACCACCGAGCAATCAGGGAAGACATGTATCACGAACTGTTTCTTGAAAGGTATGTAGTTCTCTTTCTCCAGAATCCTAAGGGTCTTGGTGAGTGGTATGTCTTCAGTATTCTCCCATGGACACAATCTTCTACTATGCCTTCTGGTTTCACTGTTTAGTCACACCAGCATGCCCATGTCCCTTTATTCTTTTCTTCTATATGACAGGGCAACTCAGTCATCTCCACTTTGGCCTTTCTTTATGCAGGTTTCAGATAACTTCCTTAATAATGACTTTGTTTAATCCCACGTGATTGCTGCCCATGCAATACTCTGAGAAATTGCCTCAAATCAACTGTTGCTTATCCCATCTTACATTCAGGATTTGTTGAGCAAGGTCCCTCAAAATCCAATCCCAATAGTACTCACCTGGATACTTCCAGTGTATAGTACCTAATTTTTAGCCTCTCCTTTGGCATTTGGCTTTTTCCTTCCTTCCCAGGCTTGGTACCTCAGCAGGTTAATGCTGGGATTTAACCCAATTACTTTCCTAGCTATCTGGAGAGCAGATGGAGGTAGCACTTGTAGAAGAAGCTGCTGCTTTGCAGACAGAGGACTCTGCAGCCTCTTCTAATGGAACAGAAATACTAGCTCTTACTAGAAAAGGGCAGACCCCATCTTGTAAGCTCTGTGGGTTCTACAGAGCCAGCCACCTCAGCGACAACCACCCAAATATTCCCATCCTTTGTTTCAGAGTTCTAGGCTTTCTCAACCAGGACCCTATCCTTGGCATTGCAGAGCCACCAAGACTGAGGATTCAAATATCTTTGTTTTGTCACTTCATCAAATCTTCAATTTGCTACTCAGAAGTGTCTGCCTTCTAGCAGTGAATGTGAACGTGTTGGTTGCTCAGTCATTTCTGATTCTTTGAGACCCCATGGACTGTAGCCCATCAGTCTCCTCTGTCCATGGACTTCTGCAGTCACAAATACTGGAGTAGGTTGACATTCTCTTCTCCAGGGGATCTTCCTAACCCAGGGATCGAACCCAGGTCTCCTGCACTGCAGGCAAATTCTTTACCATCTGAGCTACCAGGGAAGGCCTCTTCTACCAGAGGAAGTAACATTTTCTTTGTAGGCTACCAAAGAGGCTCCTGTTTTAGACACAAACTGCTTATTAATGGCCTTCTGTTTCTAATCTCTCTACAGAGAAACAATACAACATTGTAATAACCAACCAAGTTTGATTATTATTATAGGCTTTGCCCACTGTATTGTCCAGTGCCCTCCTCTCACACGGGTTTCAAATGTGTGAAACATCTCACCTGCAAAAGCCTGGAAAAAGCATTGACCCTCCACTAGGATATTTTCCGAGGTCATCACCAGTGAATGGTAAACTGAGCACCAATTGAGCTGTCTGCTTATGCCAGGAACTATCTATTTTTTACTTAGTATGATGTCCTCTTCACTGCTGGGCCTTGAGTGGCCTTAGTATGAACATAGTTGGGAATCTAGAGAAGCAGTAATTGGATTCATCAGTCAGTCATGCTCCTTGTGGCAAGATTTCTGACTGATGTATTTACATGGCTAAAGCACAAGAAAATATATTACATTATTTGACTATATCTTACTATTGGGCTTCCCTGATGACTCAGACAGAAAAGATTCTGCCTGCAATGCTGGAGACCTGGATTGGGAAGATCCCCTGGAGGAGGAAATGGCTACAGACTTGAGCATTCTTGGCTGGAGAATTCCATGGAGAAAGGAGCCTGGCGGTCTACAGTCCATGGGATCTCATAGAGTTGGACATAGCTGAGCAAACAACACATATATACACATCTATTATTATTACCAGTGCCACAGGATATAATCTTTCCTAGTTCAGTTTAGAGTTTGTAAAATTCTTTTATAATCTCTTTATCGACAGTTCAGTTCAGTTGCGCAGTCGTGTCTGACTCTTTGCGACCCCATGAATCACAGTATGCCAGGCCTCCCTGTCCATCACCAACTCCCGGAGTTCACTCAGACTCATGTCCATTGAGTCCATGATGCCATCCAGCCATCTCATCCTCAGGCGTCCCTTTCTCCTCCTGCCCCCAATCCCTCCCAGCATCAGGGTCTTTTCCAATGAGTCAACTCTTCGCATAAGGTGCCCAAAGTACTGGAGCTTCAGTTTTAGCATCATTCCTTCCAAAGAAATCCCAGGGTTGATCTCTTTCAGAAGGGACTAGTTGGATCTCCTTGCAGTCCAAGGGACTCTCAAGAGTCTTCTCCAACAGCACAGTTCAAAAGCATCAATTCTTCGGCGCTCAGCCTTCTTCACAGTCCAACTCTCACATCCATACATGACCACAGGAAAAACCATAGCCTTGACTAGACGGACCTTAGTCGGCAAAGTAATGTCTCTGCTTTTGAATATACTATCTAGGTTGGTCATAACTTTTCTTCCAAGGAGTAAGCGTCTTTTAATTTCATGGCTGCAGTCACCATCTGCAGTGATTGTGGAGCCCAAAAAAACAAAGTCTGACACTGTTTCTACTGTTTCCCCATCTATTTCNCCAAAGTACTGGAGCTTCAGTTTTAGCATCATTCCTTCCAAAGAAATCCCAGGGTTGATCTCCTTCAGAATGGACTGGTTGGATCTCCTTGCAGTCCAAGGGACTCTCAAGAGTCTTCTCCAACACCACAGTTCAAAAGCATCAATTCTTCGGCGCTCAGCCTTCTTCACAGTCCAACTCTCACATCCATACATGACCACAGGAAAAACCATAGCCTTGACTAGACGGACCTTAGTCAGCAAAGTAATGTCTCTGCTTTTGAATATACTATCTAGGTTGGTCATAACTTTTCTTCCAAGGAGTAAGTGCCTTTTAATTTCATGGCTGCAGTCACCATGTGCAGTGATTTTGGAGCCCAAAAAAACAAAGTCTGACACTGTTTCTACTGTTTCCCATCTATTTCCCATGAAGTGATGGGGCCAGATGCCATGATCTTCGTTTTCTGAATGTTGAGCTTTAAGCCAACTTTTTCACTCTCCTCTCTCACTTTCAACAAGAGGCTTTTTAGCTCCTCTTCACTTTCTGCCATAAGGGTGGTGTCATCTGCATATCTGAGGTTATTGATATTTCTCCCGGCAATCTTGATTCCAGCATGTGTTTCCTCCAGTCCAGCATTTCTCATGATGTACTCTGCATAGAAGTTAAATAAGCAGGGTGACAATACAGCCTTGACGTACTCCTTTTCCTATTCGAATGGATAGACCACACTTTATTTATCCAGCATACTGCTGATTGGCATTATAGTTATGATTCTTGCATTTTTAATATTAGCAACACTACTTCTGTGGACAGTCTTGTTCAAGTCTCCTGGTTAAAGCCTGCAGGGATTATGTATAGAGTTTATGTGTGGGTTAAAATGGCTGCTCATAGGTTATGTGTGTGTTTAACCTTGTTAGAAAATGCCAAGTTATTTTCCAAGTGGTCGTACCAATTTCCACAACATCTATTCCCAGATGTTGTAGTTTAAAAATTTTGCCAAAATATTGGCTATAAAGTGTTTGGACATTATTTATATATACTCTTTGGCAAAATTTTTCTTTGTGTGTTTAAACATTTTTCTGCTTTCTGGTACCTTTTAGAATTGATTTGTAGCAGTTTTTATATATTCTAAATGTGAGTCTTTGGCTTGTGTTTTAGGATACAGATATCCCAGTTTGTGGCTTTTCTTTTGACTTTATTTTTGAGAAAAAGTGTATCCTTAATTTAATGTAATTGGATTCATCAGACTGTTCCTTTTATATTATTTTTTGTGTGTAGTGATTAAAAAATTTTTCTCTGTCATAACTTTATGAGGATATCCAATTGTAACTTTATATGTTGGTTGTGAAGTTGAGATCCATTTATTTCTGTATAACCAATCTGCATCACTACTTATTGATTAGTCCATCTATTCCTCACCCATCTGCAATGCCTGCGCTGTCATAAATAATTTTCATATATGTTTATGTTTATTTCTGGAGTTTACTTTCTTCTTTTAGTCTGTTTATCTGAATGTGTAGCAAAACCAAATTATTTTAATTATTGTATTTGTATGTAAAAATCTTAGTATTCTCTTTATCTTGTTCTTTTGGAATTTCCTAGTTTTTTTATGTTCCTTTATTCTTCCATATAGACATTATGAAATCAGCTAGTGAAATACTTGCTGCTGCTAAGTCACTTCAGTCATGTCCGACTCTGTGCGACCCGGTAGACGGCAGCCCACCAGGCTCCCCCGTCCCTGGGATTCTCCAGGGAAGAACACTGGAGTGGATTGCCATTTCCTTCTCCAATGAATGAAAGGGAAAAGTGAAAGTGAAGTCACTCAGTTGTGTCCGACTCTTCATGACCCCATGGTCTGCAGCCCACCAGGCTCCTCCACCAATGGCAAGAGTACTGGAATGGATTGCCATTGCCTTCTCCACATGAAATTGCTTGGGTATCAGCTAATGAAATGCTTTATGAGATTTGTGTTAGAATTGTATCCAGTCTCTCAATCTGGGGAAATAAATCTTTCTGATACTGAAACTTATTATCTAAGAACATAAATAATTCACCATTGATTTACATTTTTTAGTGTCCTTCAATGAATTTTTTTCATAAAAGACTTGAACAAAAAATAGAGTGAAGTAAGTCAGAGAAACAAATATGTAAAATTATGTGGAATCTAGAATAATGGTACAGACGGACTTATTTGCAAAGCAGAAATAAAGATAAAGATGTACAGAACAAACTTACAGACACTGAGGGGAGAAGAGTGGGTGGGGTGAATTGGGATATGGAGATTAACATATATAAAACAGGTTAACTAATGAGAACCTACTGTAGAGCATAGGGAACTCTACTCAGTGCTTTGTTGTGACCTAAATGGGGAGGAAATTTAATAAAAGGGGATATATATATACATACAACTGATTCACTTTGCTGTATAGCAGAAACTAATACAACATAGTAAAGCAACTCGACTCCAATAAAAATTAAAAAAATTAATCCCAATTCTTAAAATCAGTTACGCTTCTCTTAATATTTTTAGCTATTCACCTTCAAAAGTTACATTTTACTATAATGATATTTGGACCCTCCCCCCTCCGTAAAGTAAATAGAATGACCGAAAGTAAATGGAGAATTAGTGGGAGAGTCTTCTCTCTTCCCTCTACAGAGCAAATGTTTCTTCCAACTACTATGCGTTTATCAAGTTGATTATCGTCCACGTCCCCAGTGACAGTCATGTGGCTAATTATGCAAAAGGCAGGTGTTTCTTCAGCTAGTAATAATTAGTTGTGTAGGCAGTTATTCTTTCTAACATGTGTGTCATATGCAGGACAGATACCTCATCATAGTGAACAATGCTGTCAATAGCAAATACAAAATTTCTTATGTAGCTGATGCTAGCTATACATAATTATCTGGCTCATTATCAAAATAATATCCATCACAGCTCTTTGAGGGTTCCCTTCCATGGCATTTCTTTAGGGTCTTCAATAACATTATCAAGGCCAAAAATGAGTTATTTTTGGCCTCCTCATTTTTGAAGAGGAGGAAAGTGAAATCTGAAAGATTAACTAATTTGCTGAAATTGGCATCATTGGTTTCCAGTAGAGGTGAGCATCAACCTCAGGTTTGCTGAACTCAGAGCCAAGATTCCTGCCTCTGTATCGAAGGGATGGTGGTAGTAGAGATTGTGGGACTATAGGCCAAATAAACCCTCTGACCTTTTTCTTAATTGTTATTCAGTTTATCTAGTGTGGCAGCCTTTGTTGGGACTTACCAGCTATGGTTCTTGGGAGCTGTATACCCAGCTAAGTTGTACTTACTTGCCTTCCCAGTTTTTCTGGGCATTTGAGTTTATGACCTCTGCCCTAGAGTAAACCAGGTGCTCTGTATTGCATGCTTAGGTTTCTTTCTTCCTTGGATTCTTCTGATTACTTACCACTAGACAAATCTTTTAGACTGCTATGCAGCTCTATTATGAAAAGAGAGATAAATTATTAGCCTCCTAAGAATAGGCATAGAAGACCTAATTCTATGCCTTGAGTGCACTGAGAACCTTGCATCCAATGTGTGCGTGCTAAATGCTAATTGATGAAGGGAAAGATTTAGATCTTCCTCTGAAGATAAGATCATTAAGTTATCTCTCAAAGTTTAAGTTTGTTATAATCAGTTCCCCTCACGAAAGAAAATTGCTCAGTTCAACTGATAAAAACTATTAGCTCATAAAATCAAACCTGCCCTGTGTTTGGCACTGTATGGATTTTATCAGGAAGGGTTTGGGTTATATTGCTACTATTGGCAGATAAGGTGTATAAAACCAGTGCATTGGAAAGATCTTCGCAGAGGATAGTTTTGACACTCCACATAATTATACTGATGCTACTTTTCCTCCAAGGGTAGATGTTTCTCTTTGTCTTCTCCTTTTAGGACATCTCTTACAGTCTTCACCAGTGTAATACTTGTTCCTCCAGATTTGAATGCCTTCCAGTAGTTCACAGTTTTACTTAGCACCCTAAATTTATCAAGCTGTAACTAAGACAAGTAACTAGCGACTAAAATGATGCCCTGTTAGCTCCAGAAAGGTAAATCGGTTTCATCCATTTCCACCTTCAAAGTCGGCTTTTGAATTCTAAAGAACTCAATTGTTTCTTTAAAGAAAGAGGAATCCTTTATTTGTCAGAAGCTGTGTTTTATTTGAAATTTACTAGAGGAAGCTCTGTTAGGGAAAAGTGCTGTACGAGTCCTTTTTAATGTAAGTCCGTGTATTAATCAAAACAGCTGTGTAGGTTATGGGGTAGACTGTAACACCAGGTGGCAACAGAATGTCTTCCTCATTACAATCACTAGCGATGAGTTGCGGAGACCTCCCATACATGATGGCCTTTCTCGACGGACATCCCTGCTTGGTGGTGGGGAAAAAGAGTAAGGGCTGTATGAAACCATTTCAGCACCATCCTGAGCTTAATAGTGCTGTCTTTCATTGCCTCTTAACAAGCTGCGCTGGTGCCATAAAATGTTCAAGCTGACAAATGCTGTCAAAGCTCCTTCAATGTAAAGATTTTCTGCTGTATTTAACACGTTCACTTTTATTTTAATGATGCCCAAACACGCATCAGTTGTTGTTTGTTCAACACGCAGTGTGGTCTCTGGAGCCATCCCATTAGCCACAGAGTACAATCACTGTCCTATTCCAGTGACCATTAATGGCAAAATTCTTCAATTAACAGCTGGGAAGTGTGCTGACTCTTAACAATTCACTTTCTCCCAGAAGAGAAAGAAAGACCCCTGCTGTGAAGTTGTTGAGTTTGTTTAGTTTGACTTTCAGAGCATCATATTAGACATGACTTTATCATCAAGACTAAGGTACAAGCTGAGAATGATAACTCTATGAAGATTTTTGTAAAAAATGAGATGCCCATATGTGGTTCAGGGTTCAAGTTTATACAGCTGTTTAATACTAGTTTACCAGTTCCACTGTGGTGATAACTGATTAACCCAGGCATTGTGCTTATTCTGTGCTCAGCACTGTTCTGAGTACTTATATGTATTGATTTAATTTTGACAACCACTTATTCATGAGGTGTCATTGTCCTCATTTCAGATTTTTCAAAAAAAAAGACTAAGGTACAGGAGATTAAATAGTTTTCCTGAGGCCATAGACAGGGCATGGAGAAAACTCTGTTGGAACCCAGATATTCTGGATCCAAAGTTTGCGCACTTAACGAAAATTAATGCGTTACGTCAACTGAGATGACATCAAACAGACTCTTGGCATTGAATGGGAGCACATATACTGAATGCCTGCCTGTCGGGTGGACATGTCTTTTCACAGTTAACAAAGAGAATAGATTTATTCTCTAAATGTAGTTTAGGATTTGCAAAGTTTAGATTACGCTTCTGATCACATTTTCTCAGGCTGAAAATGGAGAACAGTTGGAGCAGGAAGAGTGGACTTTCCTGAGTTCCATTTTCCTTCTCATTATCCTGGGTCTTTCCTCTCCCAAAGCATTACTGCAGTCTGAAACCTCAGATCATGCTTTGTTTACAACAGAATTGAATTATCCTTAATAACTCTAGGGCACTTTGGGCTTCCCTGGTGGTTCAGAAGATAAAGTGTCTGCCTGCAGTGTGGGAGACCTGGGTTCAATCCTTGGGTCAGGAAGATCCCCTGGAGAAGGAAATGACTATTCCCTCCAGTATTCTTGCCTGGAGAATTCCATGTACAGCTGAGCCTGGTGGTCTACAGTCCATGAGGTGCAGAGTCAGACATGACTTGAGGGGCTAACACTTTCACCCCTTTGGAAAGGGAAGGACTCACTACAGATTCTTTTTGTTTGTCTTTTGCTAGCTTTAATACTAATATTTCATGCTATTATGAGGAAGCAATTGATTTTAAGAATTGGGATTCCTGCTTTCTTTTCCTTTTTAAAAATTCTATAAATAGAAATCAGCAAGTAACAAAACGAGTGACTCTGCAAAGTTATTACCCCAGTGAGTTGAATATGGGCATTATAATTTACCAGTAGCTGATGACCGAATGGATCTAAAGAAAGAATGGAAAGGTAGACTTTAAAGATAAATATACAGCGGTAATAATTTCTGCAATAAGGTATGCATGAAATAGAACTTTATGACAGGAAGCCAGACCAGGAAATCGAAAAATTTGGATTTTTCTCTTCATTCTAATCAGTTTCTCAGCTTCCTTTTCTGAATAGTGTCCCAGATTGTTAGGCTACTGTCCACAGGGTCACAAAGAGTTGGACCCGACTGAGCGACTTCACTTCACTTTAAGGCTTTTTTTGGGCTTCCCTGGTGGCTCAGCAGTAAAAAATCTGCATGCAATACAAGAGACACGGGAAATGTGGGTTCAATTCCTGTGTTGGAAAGATCCCCTGGAGGAGGATACAGCTACCCACTCCAGTACTCTTGCCTGGAGAATCCCACGGACAGAGGAGCCCAGTGCCTAAAGTCCACAGAGTCACAAAGAGTCGGACAGGACTGAAGCAACTGAGCGCATGTACGCATGAGGCTTCTTTCCTGGATCGCTGACATGTTTCTAGTAGACATTTGGAATCACACTTTGGTTTCCAGGCAGTGATTTCTGCCCGAGCTGAATTTTAGACCACGAAGGTCATTCATTTCTATCCCGGAAGGATGGTTCACATATTTATGTTCTAGAAAGTGGGCTGAGAAGAAAAATTTGCTCCTTTATTAATTAGGGCCCTTTAACATTTTGTATTCTCAAACTTAATCATTTGCTTGTTTGAACTAAAGTCATCTCCTTAATCACCATCATTAGTGGCTGTCCATGAATGATTACCTCTCTGAATTTTATAAGTATGTTAGAATTTAATGCATTTTACGTTCCCCATTAGGAACTAGATATCATTCAGTATTTTACTATTCCAGTATATTTTTAAAAGCATGATATTAACTGTAGGTCTGTTCGATTTCAGTGGTTGAGGAGAGTCCTGCTTCCCTCATCAGTCCTCAAATTGGTGTGGAGGTGGTGTTGGGAGGGCAAGGAGAGAGCAACGGGGAGACTTAGTGATCTAGCGTTGGTGCCATTTAATAGTTTAAACTTACCAGGAGATTTCAAAGAGTTTGCTTCGTTAAAAATGAGAACACTTGCTTTCATCTTGGACTTTTCCAGTGATGAACAGTTTCACTGTCTTTTAGAAACAGCCCATAACACTTTGGGAATCACACATTCAGTAATTCCTAGTTCAAATTTTTAAGAAGACACAAAACGCCTCTATTCCTTTTCTACCTGATAGTCTTTCGATTGTCTGGAGCCATCTTAATATCCCTGATTATTCTCATCACATTGGATCATGCCGCATTTATTTATTTTCCATACTTTGAAAATCTGTCATGATTGTGATTCTCCTTCTACGTTCCTTATGAAAATGGACACCTCTTCCAAGATGAGACACCAGCCTCACCCACACACACATACCACTTTCTGGTGTATCCAGTGCTGCAAAGGGGTTTTTGTGTTTTCTAGTTTTATTCTCAGGATGACCCTGGCAGACACAGACCTCTAATGTGTATTCATTTTTGCCGTTCTCCTGAATAGACCAGAGAAGCTCCAGGAAGGCGGCATCCATCCTTGTTTTTTTTGTTGTTGTTGTTGTATCCCAACTCCTTGCACAGTGCTGTGTACACAGAGGTGACTTAATTGTTGAATGAATGAACCCTTACTCCTCACCCTGGTGCTGGGAACTGGCAATTGAGTTGTCAGTCAGAATTGGAATAAGTTTCCGAGCTTGGGAGAGTGTTCGCTTTTGCATAATGCTCATAAAAAAGCTTTCAAGTTTGTGTTTGTCTATATTGTTTGTTTTAGTTGCTTCTGATTTTTCCTAAAACATGATTGCTTTGAGCATACAGGGCATTCTGATAGTCAGTTTAAGCCCGGGAAAAGTCAGAAGGATCTGAGGGATGAGAAAGCACTTATCATTGCAGTGGTAGGAAGGGAAGCAAAGGTCCTGAGGTGGGAGAGGGCTTAGTGCACTCAAGCAATAGAAAATTCCATGAGCTGTAACTGAAGAATGAGAGCGGGGATGTTTGGATGAGGTTGGAGGCCTACATTCTCATCATGAAATCCTTTTGGACCATGCTGAGGACTTTGAAAGATTTTAGGCTGGGTCTCCAGTGGTGGGGGGGACAGTGAATTCTAGGGAACTATGATTAAGATGTGAGATCCAGAAAGGTGTTGAAAGTAAACTAGGAGAGAGGTGATGGTGGCTCCGTTTAGCTGAGTTTACAGGTTTACTGCAGGGTGGGATAGGGGGTGATATAGGCACAAAAGAGGAAGTAAGAATGTCACTTACTGTGTAATGGTAGGAAGTGAAGAACAAAGCCCACTAAATTCTGTTCCTGGAATGATCAGTTATCTTATATAAATGGACTTTGGGTTTCATGAAATGATATTCCCACTTTCAGGTACAACCATGCAGCAAGTTAGCTTGGAAATACATGCTGTAAAAGCCTTTCCCCATTTCCAGTCCTAAATCTTAATAGCTTCCTCCTGCATATGCGTGAAGGAACAATGTCGACACCAGTTGGTCAGCGAGGCAGGTTGGATTTTTCCCTTTCATAGCTCTCCCTTACAGTTACTTAATCCATTAGAGATGTAAATATATCTGATATTTTTTGTTCCTTAGTTCTGAGAACTAGCGACAGCTCTTCTCTACCACTGGCTAGGGTTAACCTGTACACATATAAATTTGTTTAGCTTTTCAAAACAGTGCAAGGTTTTCCAAAGATAAGGCAGTTCATTTACATAACTTGGAATAATTTGGCTGGCAAACTCAAGGAGATGAGTGTGTGGATCAAGTTTAACACATTCATTTAGGCTGGCTGCCTCCCATGCCTGCGTTCCCTGTGCTTGCAGAGTGTCCCATCTGTTCTGCTCCTGGCCAGAGAACACTGTGCCTGTGAGCGTCGTAATTTCTGACTGCAGACGCCCAGTGCTTCATAACTGGTTTAGGGTGCCCCAGATCCTCACCAGTAACATTGTTAATTAGTACTAATATAATGACATTATTCTAGAACTAGGAGACCTGTCTGTTACTAATGTACCCAGAAGATTGCAAAAACCAACACACTTCTTTCTTGTCTTTTTCCCTGTTTGCATCTTGACTTTTTTTTTAAAAATAACTCAAAGATGCCTTCTCCATTTCCCCCAAACTATTCAGCTCAGCCTTCAAGACCCTCATCATGACTTCCTAGGACCTCCTGTAGATTTATCCTCCTTTAATCTCCCAGAAGATCTCTCTAGACCAAGGGAGCTAGACTGACATTTCATCCACAAACCCTGTTTTCACCCTTTGCATCTCTATTCTTTGGGTTCTTTCTGTTTGAAATTACCTTTTGACCCCCCTCACCCCTGCCTGTCACAAATTATACTCATTTCAAATGCCTACCTAATAGGCCATTCTTTGATGTCCTAATAATCTGTCTGTTCCTCTCTTTTGATATTTACCTCTTCTCTCTTGTTCTCGCTAGACATCCTAAGGATTTTATTGCCTCGTTCCTGCATACCTTCAAATGCTTTCTAGTACCAGCACATTGCCTTACACATAGGATGTTGCCAATTAGAATTTGATGACTTTAATTGAATTTTCAGTATCTAATTATCGTCTAACTATAAGCAACAGAAAAAAAATCATTTCAAGGCAGAGTTTTGAAATTATGCAGCCAGAGGCATGCTTTTCTAGTTCCCACTTTCCATCCTGGAAGAGATCAGGCTGCCAGCAAGGCCACTGGAACCTTTAATCTTTGTTGTTCTTTAGTTTTCAGAAGTGACCCAGCCTCTTTCATTTTGCGGTGGAAAATCAGTTAAAGAGGGGAATGTTCCTGCTGAGTGGGCTGGCCAGGGAGGGGCCAAGTTTATCTTCAGCAGAGAAGCCATTAGAGGGCCCAGTGGACTTGTTACTTTCCAGGCCAGCTTTCTCTCGGATTACATTGTTTCTCTTTGAATTCTCCAAAACCTGTCAGGTGTTTTCTTCCTACTCTCCCTTGAGTACCTCCAGTTAATCTAAGATTAGCCTGACAGCCCCTATTTTCCAGGTCTCTGGTTTCATCAATAAAATAGGTTACATCTTTTTTGAGCTCCATTACCTCCTTCCATAACCTTGTTCTCTTGATCCATATTGTGGCTTATTCTTTATTCAGCTTGCCCCGTCCATTTCTGGCTATGTTCCCACTTCCTAATTCCCACTCTTGAATGGGACAATTTAATTCAATAATTGCCGGAACTATAGAAGCCTGACAATCTCACAGCCTTTTGTGTGGTGTTTTCACCTCGTTGCTCTTCTGGTTGCTACCACTGGCTTTGAGCTCACCAACAGCATTGCTCAGAATTCCTAATGAATTGCCACCTTTACTTTCAGAGTATCGATGACTGACAGATTTATTTATCATAAAAGCTTATTTTCTAGAAATTTGGGAAAGGTTATAAGGACCCTTACTTATTTAATACTAGAGGTAATATCTTTAAAGTGAAGTGTACACTGCCTGAGGGATGCATAGGATATCCCATTATATTTATTTTGATATTATGTCTCTTAATTCCTATTTTAATGTTTTAATTTATTTTTTAAATTAATTCTTTTGGAGCATAGTTGCTTTACAATGTTGTGCAAGTTTCTACTGTACAGCAAAGTAAATCAGATATATATATATATATATATATATATATATATATATTAGTATATAGGCTTTGAAAGAGGTCCCTGAGTAGGGAAGATTCCCTGGAGGAGGCCACAGCAACCCACTCCAGTATTCTTGCCTGGAGAATCCCATGGACAGAGGAGCCTGGCAGGCTACAGTCCATAGGGTCACAAAGTGTCTGACTTAGCACCACGCATGTATGTATATATTCCCTCCTTATTGGATTTCCTTCTCATTTAGATCACTGCAGAGCACGGAGTAAAGTTCCCTGTAGTCTATGGCAGGTTCTCATTACTTATCTATTTTATACGTGTGTGCTAAGTCACTTCAGTCGTGTCTGACTCTTTGTGATCCTTTAGAATGTAGCCCACCAGGCTCTCCATGAGATTCTTGAGGCAATAATTCTAGACTGGGTTTCCATGCCCTCATCCAGGGGATCTTCCCAACCCAGGGATTAAGTGGGCATCTCTTCTGTCTCCTGCATTGGCAGGTGGGTTCTTTACCACTAGCACCACCTCGGAAGCCCTGTCTATTCTATATATAACATCAAAAGTGTATACATAGATATACATGATATATTGGCAGAGTACTGATTGGGAACATAACTTATAAAAATACATGCAAGCAATGTTACATGAAAATGGGTTTAGTGATAAGATATGTGATCAGAATGTTTTGGGACCATTGCTTTTCAGAGCATTGAGTCTGCAGTCACACCTGGATTCCAGCTCCTTTCTCTGGCCCCTTACTGCATGGATAACCTTGGATCTGTTC
Source organism: Aepyceros melampus (assembly GCA_006408695.1). Lineage (NCBI taxonomy): Eukaryota > Metazoa > Chordata > Mammalia > Artiodactyla > Bovidae > Aepyceros > Aepyceros melampus. The sequence goes on along the minus strand of SJXQ01002568.1, from coordinate 865,019 downwards.
TTTAGTCTCTTTGGTCTTGAGGTCCTCATCTGCAAATTGACAGGAAGACCATTTTGCAGAGTTGTTGAGTGGATTCGGTGGAGTAATGCATGTCAGTAAGTGAGCAAGTTCATGCCATATAGTGTGTACTTGTTACTGTGGTTATTCAGCTCTGTTTGATGGTATGATTGCTGGTGTTATTTTATTATTTCCTTGTCCTGTATCTCACTGTTTGTAATTGCAGAGGAACTGAACCTACTCTACATGTCAAAAAAATCTCATACCATACACATTAAAAATGTGAATGATAAAACTTAGAAATTTTAAAACTGCATGCACACACTCAACCCTACCTTAAAATGCATAATAAAAATGGATTTTGTAACATATTTACCTAACTTTTGTAAAAAAAAGCAAAGAAATTGGTTGGAACTTTGAACAACACTGAATCCATGATCCTTCAATAGGGCCTTTTGTTGATACAATTAGTTTATGGTGCATTTCCTTTGGTCTTTTAGAAATAAACTGTTTTGGAGAATATTTATGATAAGCCTGCCTTTTATTGAATGCTGCCACATCGTGTATAGTTTTAAGGTGATATTCTGGTACAAGATGCCTCAGGAAATAAAACGCTTAGTATGCATTTATCTGGTATATTGGCTGAGATCTGAGGATATAAGAGAATTCTTTGGTAAGGTAAAGAAAAGTTCACCATAGTTTGCAAGACTGGTTCATGTGGAATTTATAAGAATGGACTGACCAGCATGGCCTTTTAAAATTCCATAGTTAATCTCTTTATTGAAAGCTGCTGGGCTAGTTGATTAAGAAAGCCTTATGGGATGACTGCTTTTAGTGTCATACAAATGAAGCTGAATTGTTGCTAAGTAAACCACTATAGATCAAAGTGCCTTGTGGTCAGAGTCCTGCAGTTAATTTTTTTTTTCATTAAGTTTTAAAGAGAAGGTGAAGGGTTGAAGAATGAGACACACTAAATTTGACATCTATGATGTCTATTTACATCCATGCATTTCTTCAAGCGTCTAATCTGAGTGATTGGACAAGGAGGGCAGCAAAGCAGAAACGGATAAATGTAGAGCTATGTCAATTAATACTTGTTTCCCATTTATAATTGCTGGGATCCTTTTTAGCCATTCTGGAATCAGTAGGCGTACAGACAAGGTTTCAAGGGTGCCCAGGGAAACTTGACGAAGTGCATCTGCTGACTGGTCCGTGGCGTGAAGTCCCTGTTGTCATACTCATATCAGCTTTAAGTGTACACAGGACTGTTAAGTGTTACCCTGTGATCTTAGAGGCACGAAAGAACAATGTTTTATGTCCTTTGTACCCCTCCCACTGAACTGTAGTGCATGCATCTCATTCTTCCTTATTGTCCATTATCTGAAATCGTGTACGAATACGTTTGAATGGATCAGATGTATGTATGAACATATGTTTGGCTGGACTAGGATGACGGTGAAGAAGAAATAAGGGAAAAGGGACTGAAAGGGTGGACTGAAAATGGAAACTGAATCTGCCATACAAATTCCACAAGTTCTGTGCTGCTATTTTAAATACTTGCTGTGAAAAGTTCAGGCATTGTTATACTGACATTTGTTTCTGGATAGTGGAGAACATTATATAGGTATATATGCTGCTGCTGCTGCTAAGTCGCTTCAGTCGTGTCCGACTCTGTGCGACCCCATAGACTGCAGCCCACCAGGCTCCCCCGTCCCTGAGATTCTCCAGGCAAGAACACTGGAGTGGGTTGCCATTTCCTTCTCCAATGCATGAAAGTGAAAAGTAAAAGTGAAGTCGCTCAGTCGTGTCCGACTCTTAGCAACCCCATGGACTGCAGCCCACCAGGCTCCTCCATCCATGGGATTTTCCAGGCAAGAGTACTGGAGTGGGGTGCCATTGCCTTCTCTGATAGGTATATATAGTGGTATACTAAATTCAGTTTTGGAAAGGGCTCCTCTTTTGCCATGTGCATTTTAGTGGATATGTGCATTTTTCTAGGGTGACTTGTAAAAAGCCCATTTTATAATGCTCATTTGATGTACTGGTAAGTAATGATCTTTCAGAGTTTAAAATCAACAAATACATGCTAAATGTCTCATTCAAGGTCATAATGAAAACCAGTGTTAAACTTAGAAATCAAATGCATAAATCTGGGCACTATTCTCATGCTGTAGCCAGAAACCTGCAGCCTGCCCCATAGAACCAGATCATTACTGATCATAGATTCTTCTAGAGCTGACCAATACCATTGGTCCTTTTCTATAATTTTACCTTATCATCACCATTGTTAACACCTTCAGTCTTTCCATTTGGCTCGCTAGTCATAGATTAATGATAGATAAATATTAATTTATTATCCCCTCCCCCCCTTTTTGTATAGTGACTACAAAAGGACCAAGTGACATAGAGAGCAAGTATTACTCCCATGGTGATGTTCTTTCTTCCTGAATGTATAGGGAAGATAATTTACAGAAGTATGAAATAATGAAGAAGAATCTACCTGTAATGTAGGATACCCTGGTTCGATTCCTGGGTCGGGATGATCCAAGGAGAAGGGATAGGCTATCCACTCCAGTACTCTTGAACTTCCCTTGTGGCTCACCTGGTAAAGAATCTACCTGCAATGTGGGAGACCTGGGTTTGATCCCTGGTTTGGGAAAATCCCCTGGAGAAGGGAAAGGCTACCCACTCCAGTATTCTGGCCTGGAGAATTTCATGGGCAGTATAGTCCATGAGGTCGCAAAGAGTCAGACATGACTTAGGGAGTCTCACTCACTCAGTTTAGGAAATGGCCTTATTTTGCATTAGACAGAATAACTGACCTGTGTGTGGACTTATTTATGCTGACTGGAGAAGGAAATGGCAACCCACTCCAGTATTCTTGTCTGGAGAATCCCACGGACAGAGGAGCCTGGTGGGCTGCTGACTCTGGGGTCACACAGAGTCGGACACGACTGAAGTGACTTCGCAGCAGCAGCATTTATGCTGACAAGACGGGGTCAGGAGAATGAATTTCTTCATGTTTCAGTTCCATGTTGACATGTTATTTAGGAAGTTTTGTATTCTTGATGTCGCTAGATATTGTAGACACATTAGCCATACCTTGTAATATGAATGCATAGTCCCACCATAAAGAAGTGGGAAGAGAAAAGATTAGCATTGTCTTTAGCATTATAGCAACGAAAAGATTCACTCCATTGTCTTTGTCTTGAGAGGGATGAGGGACAATGCTTGCTGAATACTGAGGGTGTCCCAGCATTGGGCCTGGTGCTCCTCCTTGACAGCTGTGCTCAGTCACTTCAGTCCTGTCTGATTCTTTGTAACCCCATAGACTGTAACCTGCCAGGCTTCTCTGTCCATGGGATTTTCCAGGCAAGAATAGTGGAGTGCATTGCCATTTCCTTCTCTAAGGGATCTTCCCAACCCAGGGATGGAACCTGTGTCTCCTACATTGCAGTAGGATTCTTTACCACTGAGCCTTGAGGGAAGCCTCCATAACGGTGGCCACCTAATAAAAGTGCTAGGCTTTCTAGGTTATCTTTGTCTTTGTTTTTCCTTCTTTTTAAAAAATGATGGGCTTGCACAGCTGGAGGCTTTGATTTTTGTTTTTTAGTTCTGTGATCCTAACTCAAGTCCTCTGTTGCTCTTCAGTCTCACTCCAGAGAGAGATGATGCTATGAAAGTTGTAAATGCTCTGAGTGACTGAGTCCTGCCAGAAGCTTCCCTAGGAGGGCAGTAGAGCAGCCTTTCCAGTGCTTTTATGAAACATGAGTCATACTGAGATGCACCAGGCAGGAGGGAGGGCCCATGAATAAACCAGTATGGGGAGAGCTGCAGGCTCTTCTCTGCAGGATGTGGGAAGCCCTCCCCAGTCAAGGATCTCTGGTGCCCTGCACTGGTTAAAAAAACCCCTTGACTGTTCAGTTCAGACCTTGCATAGCTTCATTGAACATGGAACTTTTTTTTTTTTTCCTAATGCTTTTTAATATATCAAAAATGTGGTGCTGGAAAAGACTCTTGAGAGTCTCTTGGGCTGCAAGGAGATCAGACAAGTCGATCCTAGAGAAAAAAAGCCCTAATATTCATTGGAAGGACTGGTGCTGAAGGTAAGGCTCCAGTACTTTGGCCACCTGATGCAATATACCGACTCACTGGAAAAGACCCTGATTCTGGGAAAGATAGAAAGCAAAAGGACAAAGGGGTGGCAGAGGATGAGATGTTTAGCATCATCGATTCAATGGAGATGAGTTTGACCAAACTCCGGGAGATAGTAAAGAAGAGAGGAGCTTGGTGTGTTGTAGTCCGTGAGATGGCAAAGAGTTGGATATGACTTAACAACTGACAACAACTCCCATGAAGGTACAAAAAAAGGAAATTGGATTATGAACCCAAGAAAGTGAGCAAACAGTTCCAATGATGTATTCTTCATTTGCAGGTACTTTTGGGCCAATAATGAGCAGTTTTGGGTCCTCTAATTGCAAGTTAATTGCAAGTAAATATAAAATCTCAATACTATTAGAGACAGGCCTTTTAAACTAGAGAAAGATAGGCTTTGGAATGGAAAAAGAAGAACCTTTTGAATGTTTTGTTGAGTAATTGGTGACTTTTTCTAATAGGAAAAAATACCCTTTGTAATTAGGAAGACATCATATGCTTAATTTCCACAATCTCATTTTTTTAAACTTTTCTAATCCTCCTGGCATCTTTCTTTCATTATTTATTTGGTTGTAAAGAGTTTACTCACTGATTCAGAGTATGTGGTTAATTATTACCCTACCTCCGTTTAAAGCATCAGGAATTTAAAATTAGTAATGCTCATAGGATTGAATGCATTTTACCCTGGGACACCCATAAACAATTTCAGAAACAAAAACTTTTCCTTCCATTTTTGATATAAATGCTGTTTTGATAGACAATGTGTTGTCTATAAGTGATATTTTTGATAGATTGCAGAAAATACAAAGTTAACCAGATCTTGGTTGGATAAAACACTCTGTCATACATTTTTTTTTCCCTACTAGCTGTAAAGAAGCACATACAAATTTAATGAATAGAAGTTGGAATCACATTGCTTCTTAGTTTGTTCTTTTATTCTCTTTCTCCCTTAGGCTCAGTTTTAAATGAGTAGAGACACACATATGGGAAATTTCTTTTTTTTCTTCCTTAGAAAATGTATAGGTCACTAATGTCATCATTTTGTGTCTGAAGTAGCATTGTGCTTGAATATGCCTCTAGTAAGTCATCATCAAAGCACTGGCTCCAGTTTTGCAGTGACTGAGTCCTTGGTGGAGCAGTGTGCTAGGATGTCACATTATATTTGCTTTCTATGTTATATGCCTGGCCTCAACATAAGTCCGGTCTTTATTAGTTCAGGAGAGAGATGAATCAGGTCTTAGCCAGCATGCATTGATAATTGCTCTGAACTCAGGACTGCATTTAACAAGTTCTTTAAATCTTTTGCCCAAATTTAGGGGGTGTGTTGATCTTCGCACTCTCCCAGAATATATTATTGCTCAGCTGGTAAAGAATCTGCCTGCAATGCTAGAGATCCGGTTTGATTCCTGGGTTGGGAAGATCTGCTGGAGAAGGGATAGGCTATCCACTGTAGTACTCTTGGGCTTCACTTGTGGCTCAGCTGGTAAAGAATCCTCCTGCAGTGTGGGAGACCTGGGTTTGATCCCTGGGTTGGGAAGATCCCCTGGAGAAGGAGAAAGTCTACCCCCTCCAGTATTCTGGCCTGCAGAATTCCATGGACTGTATAGTCCATGGGGTTGCAAAGAGTTGGACACGACTGAGTGACTTGCACTTTCACTTTTTCACTTTCAGAATATATTAGGATTTTTTCCCATGAAAGTAGTGTTAGTCATTCAGTTGTGTCTGACTCTTTGCCACCCATGGACTGTAGCCCACCAGACTCTTCTGTCCTTGGGATTCTCCAGGCAAGGATACTGGAGTGAGTATCCATTCCCTTCTCCAGGGAATCCTTCCCACCCAGGATCTAACCTGGGTCTCCTGAATTGCAGGGGGAAATTTTACCATCTAAGCCACCATGGAAGTTCATAAAAGTTACTAAATTGTGCCATCGACAAATATGATATCAAGGATATTTTCAAATATCTATCCTGTTTTAAATACTAATTAGTTTCAGAAAAATTGATTTTGCTTTGCACACAAACTCTAAGATCCGTATTCATTAAACAGATTGGTTCTTTCTCTGCAGGCTACACTAAGTGTCTAGGATAAAAATATATAGTGCCCTAGAAAATGTATCTAAGATTATTTTAATATAAATTCTTTGTATGACTAATTTGCCAGGCAGCCTATATACCGATATTTCTGATCTGGAAATATGCCAACGTTTAAATTTTTCAAAGGAAAGTGTTTATAAAGTTTCAGTTAAATACTATGTAATACACCAGTCTTCTAAGACTACTTGCGTAAGTACTAAAGAAGCTTCTTCGCTTTGTACAGAAAAATATTTTAAATCAAGTGACCTTTCTTTCCTTCTAATCTTAATCAATGTTCCTTATATCAAACACTCATTTTAATTTTTTCCCTTATAATATATTGCAATATTTTTGTGCTACATGAACTTAAGCTAATATAAAATCAGTGTTAATTAGTAAATCAAATTCATTAGATAAATGAAAGCCATTAGATAAACATATAATTTATGTCAGGTATTGGTTTAAATGTGAGCAGATAAAAAATGCTGACTTCATTGAAATTTTTAATGTTATGGTGTTTTTACTTAATTTTAAGAAAAAAATTAATTTTAACAACAACCTTATGAGGTAGTATTTATTCTAATTGGCTACTTTTCAGATGAGGATATAGGCAGAGTCTAATGAATTAGAACATAATTTATACTGTAAGTGATTTCATTTTTGGTTTTAAAAGAAAAGAAACCTCCAGTATCTCAATATCTATCACTGATTGAGTATTTTTGGTTAAAGTTTCTAAACAAATATAGGAACATGCACGTTCATAGCAGCACAGTTCACAGTAGCCAAAAGGTGGAAACGACCCAGATGTACATCAGGGATGAAAGGCTAAACCAAGGGTGATATATTCATTCAATGGAATAATATTTGACTGTACAAAAGAGTGGAGTACCGGTACATACTAAAATGTGGATGAACCTTGAAAACATTATGCTAAGTGAAAGAAGACAGACACCAAAGTTCACATGTTGTGTGATTCCAATTCTATGAACTATGTGGAGTAATAAGTAAATCCATAGAGACAGAAGGAAGATTGGTGGAGTTGCTGAAGATTGTAGGGAGGGGAAATGGGTAATAATCTCTTAATAAGCATGAGATTCCCTTTGGGGTGATGAAAGTATTTTGAAACTAGACAGATATACTGGATACAAAACATGTGACTGCACTAAATGTTACTGAATTTTCCACTTTAAAATGCTTAATTTCACGTTACCTGAGTTTCACCTCAAATTATTTTAGAAAACAATGGGTGTGGCAGTATTCCAATAAAATTTTACTTGCAAGCAATTTGTTTTTAAAATAGAGCACTGTGCGCTTGATAAGTTAATAATGCAGCATAGAGTCTGTAGGGTCACAAAGAGTCCAGCATGATGAAGCAACTTAGTATGCAGCACACATGGGGATTATTTAAGATAAGATTATAATAATTTATAATTTCTTAAACAAAGTCCCTATCTAACCCTAACCCTAATATTTTGAATGATTGAAATATTATTTGGCTTAGTGAATTCTAGCAATTTACCTTTTACAGACTTTTTGGTCAGAATTGAATTTGTTGACTTTAAAGGTTTTGAGAAGTCTCCCAGTTGGAGGTTCACAGTGTATATTCCTATACATTTTCTTGCTACTGTGCATTTAATCCTGGTTGGTACTGAGCCAGCTTCTTTGCATGAATTATCTAATTTATTCCTGAAAGCAGCTTTATGAAGTATACTATTTTACCTAGTTAATAGCTGAGGAAGCCAAGGTTAATATTCAATTGATCTGCACTGATCCCAAAGCCTGTTCTATAACCATTAAACTAGGTTTTCTCTAATCCAGTGCATCCCATAAAGATGAATTAGTCTCAGTAGAGTCAGTGTCGCTACTCTAGCACCAAAAGAAACAAAGTGAAAAATAAGATGTTTCTTCATGGGGGCAAAGTGTTTGTTACTGAGTTTGCTGAAGGAGCCATACTGAAGTTAATTCAGTGGCATGTTTTGTTGGAATATGTTAAAGTCTTATTATATTGTAATTAAAACATTAAATATACAAGGGAGTTGGACAAAAATGGTAGAACATAGTCCTTGAGACTATCTTTTAAAATTTACCTGCTTACACTGTATTCAAAAGTATGTTATTTTATTCAATACATATTTACAGAGTCCTAATACACTGAATGGGCTTCCCAGTTGGCACTCATGATAAAGAACCTGCCTGCCAACACAGGAGACTAAGAGATGAGGGCTCAATCCCTAGGTTGGGAAGATGCCCTAGAAGAGGGCATGGCAACCAACTCCAGTATTTTTGCCTGGAGAATCCCATGGACAGAGGAGCCTGGCAGGCTACAATCCACGGGGTCACAAAGAGTTACACACAACTGAGCGACTAAGCAGAGCAGTACATGATAAATAATATTTAATACACTATTAGATAGTGATGAGAAAACTATAACAAGGTAAAATCTGGAAAATAGATGTACGTATTACATATCTGTGCTGCTTGCCAAGCTGTAGACAGTATGTTCAGAGTAGAGCTTGTTGAGAGGAGACTGGCCAGAGGCATGAAGAAAGTGACCAAAGAATTCGTGGGGATATCTGGAGAAAGCACATTTCTGACAGAGGGAATATCACATTCAAATGGCCTGAGGTAGGAGCGTGGTTGGCATTTTTAACAGACTGACATTTGAATGGCATTTTGTCTGCACTGGAGTGAGAAAAGGAGGAATTTGGAAAGCTGTACCTACTAGAGCTAAGCAGGTGCCAGATTTTACAAAACCTGCAGGCCTGATAGGACCTTACGATTTTATTCTAAGTGATATAGCAAGCTTTCAGAGTGTTTGAGCAGGAGAGCATCTTAATCAGATTTACATCATAAATGTGATTGCTCTGATTGTTGCATGGAGAGGCAGAGATGGAATAAGGAAGACAATTAGGAAGGTCTTGCAGTTGTCTCCAGCAGCATCAACATTACTTGGGACCTCCTTAGAAATGAAGATTCTCAGGAACCACCCTAGACCTACTGCAGTGCATCCCCAGGTGAATCTCAGACTTTCAAGCTTGAGAAGAACTGATTTAGACAAGAAATGAGGCTGGCTTGAGATAAGGTTGTCCAGGCAGAGGTGTTATCCAGCGGTAGGATACTGGGTATATTTTAAAATTGTGATTTGCTGATGTATTATATGTGGTTGTGAGATAAGAGAAGGGTGAACTGTGTGCCTTGTATTGCAAAAAAGAAAACAGAGTGTCAGAGATTTCTTGGAGGGGTTGGAAATCAAGCATCTAGGTGGAGGTGCCTTTAGATATACATGGAAGAGGTTGGACATGTGCACCTGAAGACTAGAGATAGGGGCTAGAAATTGGGAATCTATCAGCATAGAGATGGTATATAAATACATCAGACTAGAAAAGATCACGTGGAAAATGAGTACCTGGAGAGAGGACGTCCAAGGGCTGAGGTCTGAAACAGTCCTACACTGGGCTCAGGAAGAAGAGAAATATAAAAAAAACCAACATTTAACAGTGGATTCCAGGTGAAGCTATAGGATGATAATCAGGAACATTTGGCATCTTGGTGCTCCTAGCATCAGATAAAGACACCATCAGAAACTTATGAACTGCTCATGAAATCATTGGTTTACTCATTTATTTCCCCCATTACACTCTAAGCCCTTCAAAACGGTGTCAGAATAATGTCGAGCATTGGAAAGGTGTTAAAAATAAGCCACTGGATAAATGAAGAAGGATCGCCTGTTTTATGTTAGTACATTACTTGGCATTTTTAGGACTCTCAGATTTATGGGATTCCGAATCTCGTCAGGCTCTGGGTCATCTGGTTTTTTGCACATGATTACTCACCTAAGTGCTCTTGGTAACTTGGGTGGAAACCTTTGCTATTATGTTTAATGTCCCCTGCCAGATTCACTGCTTTAGCATTCCCCCCTTGCTGTTTGGATGTAAATATTCACAATCCTCCCTTTTCTTGCAGCGCTTTCTTATCTGTCTCTGACAAAATTCACATACATTTTTACAAAGAAGGAATATTTTATCCCCTAATAGCTTTTAGTCACAAAGGTATGTTTCTTGATAGATAATCTGAAAAGCAAAAAGTAGAACTCTTGATGTTTTGCAAACAACTGATTTGGGAAATCACATTTACTATATTGTGATCTATTTTTCTAAGAACCAGACAAGAACTTAGAAGCAAGACTCATAAGTCAAACTGTAGCCTTTTATTTGAAGCATCTTTGCTTTGATCATTAGAAGATCAACCTGGAGAAGCGAAAGGATACCCACTCCAGTATTCTGGCTAGGAGAGTTCCATGGACTATATAGTCCATGGGGTTGCACACAGTTGGACACGACTGAGGCCTGGTGTGCTGCTATTCATGGGGTCTCAAAGAGTCGGACATGACTGAGCAACTGAGCTGAATTGAACTGAGCGACTTTCACTTCACTTCACTTCCTTCCCAGAGGTTTAGGCTTAAGGTCCCAGGTCTGACACAATTGGTTGCAGGGATCATGGAATGGCAGGGTGGGAGCGGCCTGTGATTACGAATATAGGATGATATAGGGGTTCATCACTGAGTAGTCAAAGAACTGGAACTCTTAGATTTTGTTTGTCAGTATCAGCTTAATATCATGTGAAAGGCAAGTCACAATCAAGTGCTCTTGTTGGTGGGATTTAAAATAGAAGAACATATTCCAGCATGTACTCTATATTAAATAGCCAAGCTTGATTTAGAATAAAGAGTTTAAGTATATTTGCTTTCACATCACTCACACTGGTTCTGGTTCCCTGAATGCATGCTTAATCGCTCCAGTCGTGTCTGACTCTTTGGGACCCTGTAAACTGTAGCCCGCCAGGCTTCTCTGTTCATGGGATTCTCCAGGCCAGAATACTGGAGTGGGTTGCTGTGCCCTCCTCCAGGGGATCTTCTGGACCCCGGGATGGAATCCCTGTCTCCTACATTGTCTGCATTGGCAGGCAGGTTCTTTACCACCAGCGCCACCTAGGAAGCCTCCCTGGGAAGAAGGCAGCACTGACATTTCTGTGTCGGGCTGTTGGTGTGTGTGTGGAAATTGGGTAAAGAGTAAGAGGACCTGCGAGGGGAACCTTAAGAGGCAAGTGGGAACTTTCAGGAAAAAGAGGAACCCAAGAGCAACTTAATCCCTCTTTCAGTCCAGTTCAGTTCAGTTCAGTTGTTCAGTCATGTCCCCATGAACCACAGCACGCCAGGCCTCCCTGTCCATCACCATCTCCCGGAGTTCACCCAAACCCGTGTCCATTGAGTCGGTGATGCCATCCAACCATCTAATCCTCTGTCATCTCCTTCTCCTCCTGCCTTCAATCTTTCCCAGCATTAGGGTCTTTTCAAATTAGTCAGCTCTTCGCATCAGGTGGCAATGACACCCCACTCCAGCACTCTTGCCTGAAAAAATCCCATGGATGGAGGAGCCTGGTGGGCTGCCATCTATGGGTCACAGAGTCAGACATGACTGAAACGACTTAGCAGTAGCAACAGCAGTAGTCGCATCAGGTGTTCAAAGTATTGGAGCTTCAGCTTCAACATCAGTCCTTCCAATGAACACCCAGGACTGATCTCCTTTAGGATGGACTGGTTAGATCTCCTTGCAGTCCAAGGGACTCTCCAGAGTCTTCTCCAATCTCTGGTTTTTATCAGTTAAAACATTAATAATACCAGTTATATTCAACAAATTCAAAGAAACAATTGTTGATCACACAGTTGTTCACACAGTTCTGGACGACGTAGGAGCTATAAAGAGCTGTTCATCGTAAGCCCTGATCTCAGGCTGATTACAGGAAGTAGAAGTGATTGGTTGTCTTCCAAAAATAAGCAACTGATATTTATATCTTGATAAATATTAACCTTTTTCTTCCATTTTTTCTTTTCCCTTTCTTTTCTCCTTCACAATTTGAGTTGGCATAAACATTTATTGTTCTCAGGATAAAAGCATTTCCAGGGAATATACAGCCATTTTCAGCAGAATGGTATGACTGTTACTTAGAAAGGAATGAGGTGGGTGGCCATACTAAGGGTGGAAACATACAAGACACGAGGTGAAATATGATGTGACATAAACAGAGTGATAGACTCAAAAAAGGGCAGCCATGTTAATCTGGGCAAGTCAGGGAGAGGCAGTCTTTGGATTAGCCTCAAAGGATAAACAGGGTGAGCGTGCAGGTGGCTGGGTCAAATGAGCAGTGAGCTGACAATAGGAGATATGGCGCCTGGGATGTGAGTAAGAGACGAGGGTGTCACTGGAAGTCAGTTTAAGGTGGAGTTTTTCTTCACCCTAGGGACTGGCGCATTCCTGGTGGCTCAGAGGTTAAAGCGTCTGCCTGGAATGCAGGAGACCCAGGTTCGATCCCTGGGTTGGGAAGATCCCCTGGAGAAGGAAATGGCAACCCACTCCAGTACTGTTGTCTGGAGAATCCCATGGAGGGAGGAGCCTGGTAGGCTATACAGTCCATGGGGTCGAAACAGTCGGACACGACTGAGCGACTTCACTTTCACTTTCACTTTAGGGACTGGCTTGTTAGAAAATCTTTGAGCAGAGAAGTGATGTAATTAGAACTATAGTCTAAGAAGATAGATGGGGAAGAATTTACAGAATGGAGTCTGTATGAAAGTTCAAAGAATTGATGCTTTTGAACTGTGGTGTTGGAGAAGACTCTTGAGAGTCCCTTGGAGATCCAACCAGTCCATTCTAAAGGAGATCAGCCCTGGGTGTTCTCTGCAAGGAATGATGCTAAAGCTGAAACTCTAGTACTTTGGCCACCTCATGCGAAGAGTTGACTCATTGGAAAGACTCTGATGCTGGGAGGGATTGGGGGCAGGAGGAAAACGTGACGACAGAAGATGAGATGGCTGGATGGCATCACCGACTCAATGGACGAGAGTTTGAGTGAAGTCCGGGAGTTGGTGATGGACAGGGAGGCCTGGTGTGCTGCACTTCATGGGGTCACAAAGAGTCGGACATGACTGAGTGACTGAACTGAACTGAACTGAACTGATGAAAGTTTGAAACAGAGAGATAGTGATATTGGTCCAGTCTGGAAGTGGTGAGGTCCTGAGTGGTAGGGGGCTGATGGAGGTTATTGAGTGGGATGAAAATAGAAAGGACATGGGAGGGATGGATATATAGAAATATTGGGAAGAAGAATATTAGGATGTGAAAAATAGGACTGAGTAGTGATTGGGGTATATGTCAACCCAAAGGAAGGGTTCTGGGGCAGGGAACTAGAAAATGAGGGTGTCTTACATAGCACTAAGGATGCCATGAGCAAGAGCTGGTGTGAAGAGGAGGGAGGTGAATTTCAGTCTGCATGTGTTCCTGAAGCAGGTACAGGTGGACATGTCCTCCAGCCAGCTGCAGAAATGGGCCTAGACTTGGGAGAAGTACAGAGAGGGATTTGGTCCTTATCTGTTGCAAGGTAACCAGTGAAACTGGATGATATAGTAGCATCCTTTTAGGTAAATGTATATAATTAATCTTCCAGTCATTAAAAGAAAGCTCAGATTTTAACTAAGCAATATACGGAAATACAACAAATTTCCTTTTGTCTCCAGTAGAGCAAGGATTCAAGATAATTTCCTTGAATGAGGTTTGTTGCAAGAACTCTGTTGAAAACAGCTTTGTGACTCTAAAGGCAGACTCTTCTGTAAGTGTGAACCATGATCCAGGGAAGAAAGCATTTCCCTTTCAGGCATGACACGTGTTTGATTTCCAAGGGCAAGGCTTTCTCATTTGATTGCCAGCCTCCCTAATTAGGAGGCCTTGAAGATCATTGCCTCAAGGTTGTTCAAGCTGAAAAAGCATTCACAAGCACAAACATATTTTATGTCCAGTCAAAGTCGCTCTAGTTGACTGAACGCCGTTAGTTATCATAGAGACTTACCCAGGAGCTCCAGGCAAACATTGCCAGCAGCATTGGTATTCAGGACAAAGACAGCCATCAGTGTAAATTCTTGTCTACTATGCAAGGTGTATCTTTTGATCTTTTCAGAAAGAGCTAGAAAATTGGATGGTATTTGCAGGAGCCTTTCAGCTGAGAAATGTCAATAATGTAATCGTGTTGAGACCAGTACATGGAATTGACTTGTTGGGAGATGGATACAGGTGCAAGGATGAAATGTATATCTGATTATTATATAGAACTGAGTTTGGGTGGGAGATCCAGGGTCGCCAGGCTACAGCAGGAAGCGCCATTGGGAGAATGTGATGAATCCTCTAAGCAGATTGCTGTTTTTAGAAAACAGAAAGAAATAAGAAAGTAAATTTCTCCCTCCTATTTGCATGTGTAGACTATAACCCTGTTTCTTCCATTTGGAGGATAATGTGGTGGCTAGAAAACTCTCTTTCCTGCAAACAGAGTGAATCACCTTGACTGTGTACTGAATTTCTGCAAGTGGAACAAGTGGGGGATTTTCGTTGCTCTTTGGTGGTTTATGAATGCTGTGGGTTGTGTCTGCCTACATCGAAAGCAGTATGCAAAATAGACAGTGTCCGTAAATAAAACCGTCAGTTTTGTAATTGCATCAATGTACTTTTTATTTTACTTCTCCCCCCTCTCTATTAAGTCCTTTGGAATGATAATGAAATGTGTTTCTCATTACCCGCTATTGAATTATCTGTGAATAGAAAGGAGATAAAAAATAATCCAGAGAATCCTAACAACATCAGCTTGTTTCATGCTTGACTCTGTCTCTCTCGGCAGATAATGGTTTTGGCACTGCAGTATTCTTTGGACAAAATGAGTATTTTATCTTAAAAATGTTAGGAGTTCTATAATTGAACACCACAGTTCTTTGAGTCACACTAGAATTTGAACTTACATATGTTAATGTAATCTGACAATCTCTGAGATGTTACTCATGTATATCTTGGAAGATCTAGGAGCTGACTAGCTGGAAGCGACCTGTGAGTGGCTTTTTCATGGGACACTGGGCACCAGTAAACCTTCTCCTTCCTAGAAAGATGCCCACGATTATAAGCCTCATGGTAATCGTGAGCATTTTTTGTGTTAATAATGTACCTGAGATTGCTGTCAATGCTTCTTTGCATTCTCTCATGTGGCATATGAGACAGTCAATATTATCATCCTTTTTTTTTTTTTATTGCCTGAGAAAAGTGAGACAGAGAGAAATTCAGAAGATCCCACCGATTTTAAGTAGCGGCAGCTTGGCTCCGGAGCCTGCACAGAACTCACCTCAAAGCAGTTAATAATGATTTGAGCCACTAATTTTGTCATGTAGGAATATGCATTCATCATCCAATCCACATTTCTTGAGGTCCTAACACTAATTGATCTGTGTTTTTTCTCAAAAGAGAGAACATTTTAGAAGGTGGATACCTTCTGTTGTTTCTATGACTTCTGGGAAAAGAAATTTAACCATTTATTCATTTTACATCATTTGGCTTCAGCAAGTGTGAAGACTTCCTAAGAGTAGAGGTTTTGATTTTTCTGGTCGTTTCTGCCCATCCCTGTGGTTTTCAGTGCATTACCAGGTAACAGATGCTGAATCACTCCCAATGTTTTAATTTGAAAGTGCAGTTGGTTGATTGTAAGACTGTGGATAAAATAAGTTACATATATGTCTTTGTGTGTATGTGTACATGGACATATGGCTGTGCATTTATAATAAAAATATATTTGAAAAAGTACTTGAGTGCACAAGCTGCAATAATAGGTTACATATGAAAATGGTGTCACTATGCCTGGAATTTAAATATCATTAAGTATATTTTGAAGTGCTTTTAAAATCTGGAGCATGTTTCCGAGGCATTGGAGACATGAATTGAAAAGTTGATTGCTAAAGTGAGTAAACAGTTCATGATAACGCCATGGGACTGAGAAGAGGTTATCTGGTTTACCTGGAGGAAGGTAGGGTGAACCAAGGACACGACACCCAGAGAGCAGGGTCTCTGTTCAATGCAGACTAGATGCTGGACATCTTGAACACTTGATTTCTTGATGTCTGTGTTTTACTGTCTTGAGTAAATGATAGGTAATTGGGCAAGAGAAACATTTTAAAACTTTAAACATGTTGTGTGAAGAGAAACCATCAAAATGCAAGCTGTTCTCCCTCCCCGGCTCCTGGATTAAACGTAGACATTTTAAACTACTTACCCCAAGTTACTGGGAGAAAAGAAATTTTTTTCAAGAAGAAATTTAGAATCACTATTATACAGAAAATCTTTTTTTCCTTGAGAGAGTCTGAGAAGGAACATCATTCCAGATGTTACTGTTTCCCGTTTAAAAACATCAGAACAGGATAAAGAGTATCTCCTACTGAGAAGAAAGTGGAGACCAGGAGGATTAGTGAAAAACCACTGAGAGAATCAGTTTAGTCAAGCCTAAGGGTGTGCTGGGCATTTGGAGACTGGATGGGAACATAGACCCTCTACTCCATGGCAGTCCTAAAGGAAATCAGTCTTTAATATTCATCAGAAGGACTGATGCTCAAGCTCCAATACTTTGGCCACCTGATGCAAAGAACTGACTCATTGGGAAAGACTAATGCTGGGAAAGATTGAAGGCAGGAGAAGAAGGGGAGAACAGAGGTGAGATGGCTGGATGGCATCACTGACTCAGTGGACATGAGTTTGAGCAAGCTCTGGGAGTTGATGATGGACAGGGAAGCCTGGGGTACTGCAGTCCACGGGGTCGCAAAGGGTCATACCTGACTGAGTGACTGAACTGAATTGAAATGACTCCATGTAACCATAGTGGTGGGCTAAAAAACAAAAACGGGAGTCAGGGGTGCAATACAGGACATGGCTCTTAGGGATCTATAGCCTGAGAGTGGATTTGTGAGTGCATGACAAAAGAACAGCCCCCTGAAAGCAGACACACAGAGCACCACAAAATGAGAGGACAGTTCATCATAGCCCCAGTGTCAGTGCATTCGAGGCTTAGGAGTGCATATAAAATAACATAATGGATTTATGAAATATGAGACTATTGTTGTGCAGTGTATGTATGTGTATCTGAATAAAAATGGAACCCCTTCACATTAGATATGCAGGAAAATAGAATCTTTTGTTTTCTGTAATTGATACTAATCTCTTCTTGCCCTACTTGGTAGAGATGGTGGAAGTGGGATGGAAGCTTTTTGAATTGATGTATTCACATTGTATCAGTCTCCTCCAAAATACCTTTTTTATGTCCAAGCATTTTCTACCAGATAATTATCCAGTGAGTTCATAGTTTTACGTCCTATAATAGTTTCTCTCTCTCTTCCTTTCCATACACAGGGTGAGACCTAGGGCTCTCTGTGGTAGTCGATGTGGAGGTCCTTTGATTATGTCTTGCCCAAGGTGGGGGTAGTGCTCTGGTGCTGGGTTGTGAATGCTGCATCTACTGAAGGATTTGATCTAATTGTATCCTCTGAAATCTTGCTTGTGTGTTTTCTTTAAATCTGCAGATTGGATCACTGTCTTGCTGACCACCTCTGACTTGGTCACACAGACTCCCTCTCAAATCTGGCTGTGATTATATTTGTTCATCAACTCAGGTGGCCCATCCTTTAACCCTCGGCTTCAATGCCCTTGGTTCCTACCAGTGTTCAGACCTCATGGATCCTCCTTTCTGCTTTCTTGAATTTCTGAAACTTTCCTGCCATGCATGGGCCAGAGGAGCCAGGAGGAGTTTTCCTCCTAGAGTTCTAAACATGGAAAATGTTCAAAAGTACATGGCTTCTGTCTGTTCCCACCCCATTTCCAAGGTATTAGGCCAAAGTGAAGAAGATTCTGCCAGCCTGATTCTCCTACCTTTTTCTCTCCTTCCCACAAGCTCCTGTTACAAAAAGCATTTCCTGCTGTGAAGACTTGGCCTCTGACAAAGAAACCTCATCCAAGGAAATACACATCACATCATAGAGACTCATGAGCTCCAGATCAGACTTGGGTTATGGGACAACAGGAGATTAAATACATTTTTTTTCTTTTCTTAACTTTTTTGGGAATATTTTCCAAACCTTCTACCATGAACAGGTGCTGTATATATTAAGAAAATAAAAAATAGTATTTAACAGTTACACAGAACATAACTGAAAAAAAATAACATCATTTTTCTGCTTATAGAATTACCCCCTCTTCTACTGTGAAATGTAAGACTGTGCAAATGCTAATAGACTGAGATGGATGAAACATACAGGACCAGCAGTACTGGTTGAGCAGAAAACTTTGGGCATTAAAAATCCGACTTCAGTAAGTGTCCAAGGAGTGCACAGCCTCTAGGTCACTGTTCTTTCAGAGATGTTGCCCATCGAAGCAGACAGTCTCCACTGGTAGAATTCTAAGAGAAGACAAAGATCACTCACTTGGAGGAGTGTCTCTGAATGTTGTGTCTACTCTCTACTGTTTTTCTTCCACCTAGAGAATCATTGTTGTTGTTCAGTTGCTCATTCGTGTCCCACTCTTTGTGACCCCATGGACCTTCACCATCTCCTGGAGTTTGCTCAAACTCATGTCCATTGAGTCAGTGATGCCATCCAACCACCTCATTCTCTATCGTCCCCTTCTCTTGCCTTCAATCCTTCCCAGCATCAGGGTCTTTTCAAATGAGTCCATTCTTTGCATCAGGTGGCCAAAGTATTGGAGTTTCACTTCAGTGTAAGTCCTTCCAATGAATATTCAGGGAGAATCATACCATGTCTCAATAAATGATGGATTAATAGTGATAGAAGAGCCTTGTTTTTGTTAGAAATAAGGTGACTTTCACAACTTCTGTTTGGGGGATGCAGTCAGGGGTGGTATTTGTGGGGATTAGTTAATTCTGTAATATCTCTGCTAATTCCCTTCCACAAACCACTTTGAATAAATAATCAAAGAGAATCTCATGGGCTTGCTATGTCAGTTTACTGCCACCTCCAGCTCTTCTGTACTGCAGGTTACCTCTGCTTAGCTCTTCTGAGAGAGAAATCTTGAGTTGCCAGTGTTTAAGTAGCATGTTTTGGTTCTTCTCAACCAACCCTTTTGCTTTTAAGTTTTCAAATGTTGGACCCAGTATACTATCTGCTTTAGTATTTGTGACTTGAAAGATGTATTACCTGTGGCTGGATCTCTTTGATCAGCAAGAGCTGTAAACCCAACAACGGGGAGAGCAGAAGGATGGAAGGAAACATTTCCGACTGCATCAGGACCAAATAATGTTATGAGAAAGGTGCTAAAATGTGTTAAATATTGTCGGAATGGTTTTACAAAAAAACTGTATGATGGAGTTCAGCTATGCATACTGTTAGGTACTTAATAAATTCCAAGGAAATAGGGGTAGAATTGGATTGACTAAACTGACAGGTAATAGGAATTTGGAAGTGACTGTATCAGTGTGTAGCCGTTCCCTTCTCCAGGGTATCTTCCTGACCCAGGGATCGAACCCAGGTCTCCTGCATTGCAGGCAGGTTCTCTACTAGGGAAACCTTACTTTATCAATAGAGTGTGAAGTTTGCAGTCTTATGTAGAAGGGATTTTCCTAATATTCTAACTTACTTTACTAATCTTCAGAAAGCAACCGTGGTACATTTTGTCTTAAATAAATATTTCTCAAGGGAGTACTCAAGTGGCTATTAAAATTTTAAGCGCCCTGCATCTTTTTAAATAAATGCTTTTACTTAGCAAGTACAAATGCAGTCTCCAAGATTCCCTCGCCCCACTGACTTCTGCCTAACAGAACAAGTATTCATTTTTAGGTGAAAAGAGAGGTCAGGACAGTTAGAAGTCTAAGTAATACTGATTAATGGCTATTTCCTAAATGGCTGCAGAATTTATTAGCATCTCTACTGAGACATTTCACAAGTACTAAATGATGTCAGTGGGTTCTGTGCCTTGGTAAATATCACTAATAAAGTTGCCAAAGAGATAACTCTTGTTGAATGAAGAAAAAATAATTTTTGTCTTAATCACCATGTGTAGAAATTAGAATGGAAAGATCAAGTTCATGGAGAATTTATGTCATATAGCTAGAGTAGTGAGAAAAAAAACACCGTGATGCATGGTAAGTCAGTAATTTTTTTTAAAACACTAAAGCAATCTTAATGTTTCCACATTTCATGAAGGAAATACTGTATTAATAAAACTGCTATTCAGGGTTAATTATTGGTGCTACACACTGCTGTGATATGGCATTTAGTAATGTTTTTCCCCTTTTTTTATTCCATTAGCCAGTGATATGATAGTAAACACTATGAATTAAGTGAATCTTGTTTGAAATAAAAGAAGTACATGTTCCTGAAATTTAAAACAACTTCCCGTATCTCACTTCTCCTTATAGTGGGGTCAGGCACATACAGTGAGGTCAATGACAAGCTCGTCTGTGGTTAACTCTCATTTCTGACCTTATTAATAAACCCTAGACCAGCACGTTTGACATCCTGCAGCATGTCTTCCTTTGGAGAAGGCAATGGCACCCCACTTCAGTACTCTTGCCTGGAAAATCCCATGGACGGAGGAGCCTGGTGGGCTGCAGTCCATGGGGGCGCGAAGAGTTAGACACGACTGAGCAACTTCACTTTCACTTTTCACTTTCATGCATTGGAGAAGGAAATGGCAACCCACTCCAGTGTTCTTGCCTAGAGAATCTCAGAGACAGGAGAGCCTGGTGGGCTGCCGTCTATGGGGTCGCACAGAGTCAGACGCAGCAGCACGTCTTCCTAGGACTTCCTAGAGTCTCCTGAAGTTCAGGCTTTCAAAGATGAACTTGTCATGTCTCTTCCACTCTCTTTGATGTCCTTCCTTGATACTTATCAGGAAATAAATTCTTCAGATATTGCCTGATCTCTGTTACTGGCAACAGAATTCCCCTGGATCATTCCTTCCCATGACTGGTCATGTGTCAAGTTCTATTGATCTGGCTTTCCAGATCCTCTGTCTAATCCTCAGTCCCTCATTTCCAAGCCCAGTCTCATTACTTCAATGCTAGTAGTCAGGTATTTTGCCTTTTAAAATCAACAGCAATACTTTACACACAAGTATGATGATACAGAGAATTGTTATGTTATAGCATGAATACCCTTATCTTAAAGTACATGTACATGTGTGTGTTTTAATGAAACATAGACTCTAAATTTTAGAGAAACCCTTAACCTAATTATTTTATGAGAACAATTGTGTTTTCTACTTCGCAGGGAAGTAGTGATCTCTGTTAATGAACAGATGACTATGGTGGCATTGCTTCTGATTTCTTCACCTGGCAGATTCTAACACATTTTTTTTTTTCTTGGAGAAAGCTGATATTATGTACATGTGATAATATAGAGACTGATTGGCTCTTCTCCTGATTCATTTAGTTCCAGGGAAAAATATGATTCTGTATATAATAAAGACTTAGTATGCTGTGTAAAATATAGGTGGAACATATTATTTATACTTTATCTTCTATCTTCAAGATTTTAGTGTTGTGGCAGTATTTTACAAACTCAGACTAGGGTTCTGAATCAGGGGACAAGGCAAAAAAACAATCCAAGTTGTGGAGCAAGAGATAACACTATATATCTCTTGTCAGATCGACAACCTGATTTGTCTGCAGCAAAACACAATCTGTGGCTGCGTGGATCCCCTTGTGATTATGCCTCCTTCATGCCTCCATTTTTCCTTGGATCACCATTTAGTTAAAGCTTTGTAGTTACAGAATTCTGTAAATTCTATCCTACCTAGAAAACCTATCCTATTCTGGAAACCCTACCAGGGTTTTATATCCTTGAAAGCCCCCAGCAAAAAACAGAGAAATTCTTGAAAGCAAGTAGAAGTGCTAGACAGCACATTTGGATGTGTTGTCATTTGGTGTTAGCAAAACAAAAAACAATCAGCTAAACCTGATGGAGCAGCATGTCATCAACAATGACATTTCCAAACCTGATGTTACAGATAGGGGTTTTATTAGTTAATTAAATGTGTGCAAATTACATGCACTGTTGCGGATAATGTAGAAGAGGGCATGCATGCTTCATTGAAGCTCAATTTCCTTTTTAGAAATTATCACTGAATTAAATCACTTAACTTTCTAAAATCAGCCACCTGTGTTTCTCCAGTCTTTTTATTCTATATTCCTGTGCATTTTCCCCTAAAAAGTTTAATTTGTTTACTGCTCAGTAAGTCTTATAATATTTTGGTGGGAAATGTTAGGGGAAAAAATTCTGATTGAAACAGAGCAGAATGCCAGTGGTCTGTGATCCATGTATTTGAGTGGGTTTGAGATATAGCAGGGACACTGAAAAATTTGAGCAAGAACTTCTGTCATATTGATTTGTAAGCCAAATTTCATTCCCCAATTTTCTACCACTCCCATGACTTTTGCTCTGATTTATGGATTTCTTTTTACTAAAATCAAGTAAATCAAACATTTATTTAAACTTCTAGTGTGTTTTCTAATTTATACTGTTTGTACCTTTTCCAATTTCTAACTCCCTCACTTATTCATTCAGCAAATATTTACTGTCTCTAAGATACAGTGGACACTGTTCTTGATGCTGGGAATGTGCTGGTGATTACAAAAGAAACACTGTCCCAACCCTTGGGGAGCTTATTCATTATTTGTACTTTTCAAACTTAAAATTTCGTCATCACTAAAAAGCATTTCATTGCTTACTTGAGGTTGCAGTAGTGGAATCTTGTTTTAAAAAGAACTGTACATTCAGAATTTTGCTGCAGAAGCTTGCCTTTTAAACTACTATCAGAAAGAAATTCAGCCCTTCTAAAGACAGCATTAATTGTGCAACAGTTAACCTGATACTAGTGATTACACATCACAAAGAGAAACAAATGCTATCCTCTGTTGATACCCCCTGTTACACTCTTGGTCATAATAACTTACATGTTCTCCCAGAAAATTTCCTTTTTTAATATTGCTAGAGGATTCTTTTCTATTCATCTTTCCAAGATTTTTCTAGTTCTAATTGTTCTACCATTTGTTGAGAAATAGTTGTTGAAGTCTTCTAACTGTGGTTGCTAATTTGTGTATTTTGCCTTTCTGTTTTTTTTTTTGGTGGCTCTGTTGTAACGTCTTTCTCTGTCTTTGGTAATTTTCTTTGCTCTGAAGTCTATTCTATGTAATATTAAAATATATACTCCTGCTTTCATTTGGCAATATATGATGACAGGAAGCTCTGGCTCCCTCTGTGGCCTCTACTGGCACTATGGAGGGAAGGCTGATGGATAGTGGTGGAGTGCTTATTCCTTTCTAGATCTCCTCTGGCATCACCCACTGAGGAATGAAAGGAGTACCTTTTTACTAGTGGGTGAGGGTGAAGGACAGATTTGTCACATATTCTCCACTGATAACACAGATTAAGCCCTAACAAATCAGTAGTTATATTAAATGTAAACAGTCTAAACATACTAACTAAAAGACAGAGATTGGTAGAATGGGTTACAGAACATTTCCCAACTCTTATGCTGTCTCCAAGAAAGCATCTACAAATATAATGATAGAGAAATGTTAAAAGTAAAAGGATGGAAAAAGATATATCATGCAAACGTTAATCAAGAAGAAGCATGAGTGTCTATATTAAGGAATAAATCCAACAGAGAAAAACATAGCAAATTTAAATGTGAATGTATCAACCAATGGAACGTTAAAAAATTATATTGTGGTTCAAATTACATTTTACTTTTCTAAAGCAGGAATAAAAATGGCTTTGTCTTTATAGTCTATCATTTTTATTGGAATGGTATTGATATCATGTAATGTTATTAATAAAAAAATACTAATTGATTATAATCTATTTGGATATTCTAGTCTGAGCAGAATTATAAACCCAAAAGTATGCTGATTTTGTTCAGATTTGCTATTATTTTAATGACATTTTAAGCAATAGTTTAAACGTTTTTGCCACTTGAGAAAACTGTCAGTATTTTACAAGAAGGAATGAAAATACCAGAACTATAAAAAGAAATGTTCAAAAGCTTCAATCAGCCCTTTTGTTAATATTCCTAGCTTTAAAATTATCATCATTAAATCCATATCTATGAAGACAGTGTATTTCAAACAATCAGTATTCTCCATGGCTTGCTGTACCCAAGCTAACTGACAAGTAATTATGCAGATTGTGTCATTATTGTATTTTTTTTTTAATGCCAATAGACATTCCCTCCAAAGCAGCAAAAAACTACTTTTCAAATTCACTTAAATGACACATATTATTCTGCCTTTCTCTGGCAGTCCTTCAATCATGCCCAGAGACCTATGGGTAGATGCCTTTAAATTGTGGCGGAGACAGGGTACAGTGTTGCATTCATTATTCTAGATAGTTGTCATCATACTGAAATGAAAACTCTTCTTAAAATTTTAATTACAGTTCCAGAATTGGTATGCTCTTCTGGTTTCTAGATAATATAAAGATTTTGGACATGAATTTGAGTAAACTCTGGGACTTGGTGATGGACAGGGAGGCCTGGTGTGCTGCAGTCCATGGAGTTGCAAAGAGTTGGACACGACTGAGCTACTGAACTGATATGGCAAACAGAAACACCTCCAGATCAGAGTCCCCCTTTTATTCCTTGAGTAAAGCAGACTTATAAATAATTTCATAATTTGAAGTCATAATGCCTAATTAAAGACAATGATTAAAAATAGTTATATTGTTTCAGTAAGAGAAAAATAGTGCCAAGGTGTTCTGTTAAAATTATAGAAGATCAAACTCAATAAAGGGATTGATTGTCCAATCATTAGAAACTGAAATGTAGTGATGTTCTAGAGTTACTCATGTATAACTTCTTCAAGAACCAGGTTTTATTAAAATTTGCCTCTGTTGTTGAGGAAAATGCTGGTGGATGATTGGGATAACCTTTGGTTGGGCATCTGTACAGCTTGACACAGTTAATGAATTAGTGTTAGTCAGTCATGTCTTGACTCTTTGTGACCCCATGGACTGTAGCCTGCTAGGCTCCTCTCTCCCTGGAATTCTCCAGGCAAGAATACTGGAGTGGGTAGCCATTCCTTTGTCCAGGGAATCTTCTCAACCCAGGGATCAAACCTTGGGTCTCCTGCACTGCAGGCAGATTCTTTATCATCTGAGCCACCAGGGAAGCACTGCAGCCTGACACAAGCATCAGGCAAATTATCAAGGATTACATTAAGTGGATTTTACAAGCCAAATCTGGTTAGTTTAGATGATTGGGTACATTTTTAATGTAATAATGAAGGATAATCTTGTTTATTGTTTTACAAAATATTTCACATATAGATATCATAAGATTGTTAATTCCCTCTCTAGAAAAAATTGAGAATGGCTCAGTGCACTTCAGTGTTTAGAGAGATGGTCTTTATTCCCGTTTGTATTGACTTTGATGTAGTGAAAAGAGGATCTGTGAAAATAAGAAAATTAGAACACTAATGCATAATAGATGATCTCATAATTTTGATAAACTAGATCTACAGCAATGTGGGTGGTCATAACAGATCTTTTATTCTATTTTTCCAAGTCTAAGTTGAAATTTAAAATAACTTTTAGTGTCTATATTACCTATTCCAAGGATAACAGAAAATCAGTTTCATGGCTAGAGCATGTAATGATTCAGGATACATATATATATATATTTTTTTTTAATTGCAGGATAATTGCTTTACAATACTATTTTGGTTTCTGTCATACATCAACGTGAATTAGCCATAGGTATATATATGTCCTCTCTCGCTTGAACCTCCCTCCCTAGGGATATATTTAGTTTGAGAAAGAAGCTTGTGGGGAATCGATTGTGAAACATCCTTTGGGTGGGCATCATACAACCTGCCACATACACCAGGCAGATTGCAAAGGATTATATTAATGGATTTTATCTGCTAAATCTAATTAGCTTAGATTTTGAGCTAAGTATTTGTGCAATAATGAGAGACTATTATCTCTTATTGTCAAACTTTATGATTTGAGTGATAGGGAAACAAATTAATGAAAAGTTTTATCAGTTATGAAGTATAATAGATAGTTTGATGGAAAAGTAACATCTTAAAATTGCAAGTTTTTTTATGATTGAATCTATCAATGGATCACTTCAGTCTGATTGACTCATTCAACACCTGTGTGAAAACTCAGTCCACAGAATGAACAAGATAACTCTTTGCTCTACAAAGCTCATGTGGTGGATGGGTGGCAGACAGTGAGCCAATAAACACATAAAAATATAATCCAATATCAGGTAACAAGTCTAAGAGGGAGACTGGATGCACAGGTGGAGAAAAGTGTAATGCGGTATCACACAGCAATAAGTCCATCAGGAGTCAGAAGCTGATGGGAGCACATTTAGGTATGGGCTGCGTTGGTCTTACACTGGTAAAGCATTCCATTGTGTTATTTGTTGGCCTGTTTCTGGATTGATGAAAGTAAGGACTTACTTTGGTACTTGGTTAACTTGGATGAGCTTTGCTTTCATTAATTCATTTATTCTTTGTTTTTAAAATTTAAATTTATTATTTTAATTGAGGGATACTTGCTTTTCAGAATTGTATTGGTTTCTGTCAAACATTAACATGAATCAGTCATAGGTATCTACATGTATATTTATATATATCCTCTATATCCCCTCCGTCTTGAACCTCCCTCCCACCTTTCATCCTTTCAATTTACATGTATGTCAAACACCTACTGTACATAAAAAGCTTTATGGTAGACATGTAATTTGGACGGAAGCACTGACCTCTAATTGGTAAGATACAATATGTAAATGGTAGTTTGTAGTAATAGGATAGAGCATTTCCGATCCCTTGAGAGATGTCAAGAGTCTCCTCCTTTGGGGGAGATGGTTTGTCTACAGTGAGTTTGCTTGCTCTTTCTTTTCTCCCATTCTCTCTGGTCTTCAGTGTTTGTGAGAAGAAATTCTTGAAAAAATTCTCGGCTGAGTTGCTTGCACGTTGATATTGAGCTTCAGGTTTCAGGAAATGTAGGTTCACTCTTTGGACTTTCCACCAGTCAGTTAACCTCTCTGCACCTCATACTTGGCTACAAAGTGAGGAGTATGGGGTAGATACTATTTTAGATCCTTTGCAATGCAGCTGACGATGCATTCCATTATTTTAGCGATTCACACACAAAAAAAAACAGCCACAGATAACACTGAAATGTAGACATGTGATTTTTCATTTTGCGTCTCCTAAACGTTCTCCCCCCCCCCCCTTTTCTTGAATTCGGCCTTTACCCAACAGAACAATATTCTCTGTTCGATTTTGGAATCTATTAGAAGAACTTCAGTTGACGCCTTAGGATATCGGATATATTATTGTTCATAAAATAGATAGAAATGATGACCAGCAGCCTATATCTGAGAGGTAGGTGATAGAATGTGTATAATTGGAAAATCATTCTTGAAGGACACACTGAACTGCGGCTAGTACTTGTGTGTAATTCTGTTGTGACCAGACAGATGGGTGACTATAAAGAAAATATCTTTCTATTCCCTTCTGAGACATATGCAGGGTCGTCCTTCCCTCGTACTGTCGTGGAGCTACGTGCAATTAGCTACAGAATGTTAGCCACCCTGCTGGATGCAGCTCAACATCTCTCTCTGTGGTTTATAATAGTATGAAAGTGACATTAAACCTATCAAACAATGGTATTCAGGCAGCATGGCGTCACACAAACCCAGCTGTTAGTGTTGGTGATTTTGTTTTTCACCAGAGGAGATTTTGGGGGGAAATTTAATGAATGGACAGGCTTATGTTTACTTTTAATGAACCTCAAGTTAATGCTTGGGTCTTTTTCTGTCCGTTTAAATGCAGAGGAGCACATTTCACATCATTACAAAATAAACACACTAATGCTCAACCTCTGTTCTTCATTCTGAGTCTCTGCTTCTAGTATTAATAGCTTCCTAGTAGGAATGTTTGACATTGTTGCTAAACTCTAAACAGGGATCTAATTCAGAGGCAAATTAACATCAGCTTATATTTTGACTTTTAATTCCTCTGGCAACTGAAAAACAAATCAAGAAAAAAACAAATGACATAATGAAAAAAATGACCAGTGTTGAATCCATGAAGCCATCTCTTGTATGTATGCTCTGTTTTGCTTAGATTAGTATGTTCTCCGTGACAATGAACTCTGTGAAGGCAAAAGATATAGGTCAGGTTAATATTATTAAAATGAATGCTAAAACCACTGCCTAGAAGAATGAGCCATTCAGAAAATTGTATCAAATAAAAACTTTTATTTTAATTCCATAGTTAATTCCTGACTTATGATTTATATATCTGACTTTAGTTGAAGCTGAGGTCAGGTTTTATGAGTTTATAATTAGGGGACATTAGATAAACATACTATTTGCCTTCATAATATATCCTCTTTCAGTATGACCCAATAACAACAAAAAATGTCCAAGTTCTGTTTAGCAGTTATTTAATCATCAAGCCCTCAAAGGGCTTGATTTAATCATTTGCCGCCCTCGAAGGGTTTAAATCTAAGGTAGGGATCTAATGCATCCCTGACATCTTTGGCATCCTTCTGGTGATGTCATCAAATTCACATGGGAATCTTTTATAAAATAATCTCCTGGTCATACCAGGAGATCTGATCCAGTGGGTCCAAGTTAAAACTCAGAAATCAGACTTTTCTAGAGGTCCCCTAATGATTTCATTAAATGTTCAGAACTGGCATTTTTTTTAAAAAAATTGACATTTAACATTTAACATGTAATATTTTATAAATTTAAAGTGTACCTGTTAATTTGATACATTTATATATCATACCATTGATATTGTAAGAAAAGTTAACATCTGTATCATGTTTCATAATTATTGTTTCTTTCTAATGGTTAGAATACAAAATTGGGAACTTCTGAAATAAGTCAAGTATTTTAGATCTGGAAGAAACTTAGAGAATGTATATTCTAACACCTTCCCTGTATGGAAAGCCTAGAGATTCCAGAGCTGGTGGTAGAACTCATAGAATTATGAGTCCTGATTAAGAATATTCCATGTTCAAATACAGTTTCCATCTCTACAGAAGCTGGGAAGTTGATGGTAATAAGGTCATTGATTTGTTTGTTTCTCTACATATCTGTCCAGGGCATCTTCTCCTTCAACAGAGAGTCTTTTCCTTGTGCTGGATGTGGAAGTGACCCAAGATACCAGGGAATAACTACCAGTAATATTGTGTCATGGAAGTGATGATAAGAAGGGCAAGAAGAAGTTCAGATGAAGCGTAGCTTAAATATATTACTAGTATGGATTTTGCTGCTGTTTGGAAACTTGTAGTTAGTGTCACAACCCTGCAATAATTCAGCCTCTTTTAATCTCATCCTCCTTTATTTTAGAAACAGGCTGAAAAAAAAATAACAAAGAAAAGAGAGATAATGAAATAAAAATATTTAGCAAATTACTACTCTAGTAATTCCTAGATTCCTATCTTTGTCATCAGTTAAGTTTGGACGTGGTAAGCCCATTTTTTTTGTTTCATTGGTTGTTGTTTAGTCATTTAAGTTGTGACCCCATGAACTGCAGCGCACCAGGCTTCCCTGTCCTTCACTATCTCCTGGAGTTTTCCCAGGCTTATGTCCATTGAGTCAGTTATGTCATCATCTCATTCTCTGTTGTCCCTTCTCTTCTTGCCCTAAATCTTTCCCAGCATCATGTCTTTTTCAGTGAGTTGGCTCTTCGCATCAGGTGGCCAAAGTATTTGAGCTTCGGCTTCAGCATCAGTCCTTCCAATGAATATTCAGGACTGATTTCCTTTAGGATGGACTTGTTGGATCTCCTTGCAGTCCAAGGGACTCTCAAGAGTCTTCTCCAGCACCACAGTTAGAAAGCATCAGTTCTTGCTCAGCCTTCTTTATGGTCCATCTCTCACATCTGTACATGACTATTGGAAAAGCCAAAGTGAACATCTTAGCTGCTCAGTTGTGTCCAACTCTTTGCTACGCCATGGATGTAGCCTGCCAGGCTCCACTGTCCATGCAAATCTCCAGGCAAGAATACTGAAGCGGGTTGCCATGTCTTCTCCAGGGGATCTTCCCAACTCACGGATCAAACCTGGGTCTTCTGCATTGCAGGCAAATTCTTTACAGTCTGAGCTACTAGGAAAAACAATACCTTTGCCTAAACGCAGCTTTGCCGGCAAAGTGATGTCTCTGCTTTTTAACACGCTGTCTAGGTTTGTCATAGCTTTTCTTCCAAGGAGCAAGCATCTGTTAAATTTGTGGTTGCAGTCACCATCTGTAGGGATTTTGGAGCCCAAGAAAATGAAATCTTAATTTTATTGCTATATTAAGCTTAAAATGAAGGTAAGTTTAGGTCATTTTCATCATCCCATGAGTAAAAAATTATTCTTTTACTCAAAATTAAGCCTGTGTCCAGAGACATGTTATGATGCATTTGGTCTCTGATTTTATCTTTAACTGCCTTATGTTTGAGGCGTGCAGTGGAATGCAAACAGTGATGGTCTAGTCATTGCTAAGCAATCAGTTCTCCCATCAGTCAGCCTCTTTAATTGCCACATGCCCCTTCTTCCTTTGAAACCCATGTTATCCTGGCCTTTGTCAATTAAAAATAGCTCCTCTCTAATATGGCATAAGGCCTAATTAATTATTCATAAATTACTATTTTCCTGATGATTCTTCTGACTCTGATGTAAATGACACTAAAAGTCTAGGCTATTTCTGGAACGCATAAGAGCAGACAAAACAACGGCTATAAGAGAGGCAAACCAAGGCTGTATTTGTGCGCAGAAGTGTAATAACAATACGGGC
Source organism: Aepyceros melampus (assembly GCA_006408695.1). Classification (NCBI taxonomy): domain Eukaryota; kingdom Metazoa; phylum Chordata; class Mammalia; order Artiodactyla; family Bovidae; genus Aepyceros; species Aepyceros melampus. The sequence continues at coordinate 834,124 of SJXQ01002568.1, read as the reverse complement.
TCTGAGTAGGAGAGAGATTTTTCCATTAACATTGAGCACTGCTTAAAGAACTTGTGTTTCCCAATGTGCAGAAAGAGTATTTCTGTTTTTCCGCAGCTGTACTTAAATATTCGATGGAGTGATGAGGTTACACATGAGTGGAAGGCTGTCTGAGTGTATCTGGCTCTTCCTGTGCACTGCCCTCACCCCCACCAGCACATACAGGGAAAAGGAGAATGTGGGTCATCATAAATCCTCCAGTGTGCTCCTGCCGCTGTTTTACAACCGCAGGGAAGAATGAGTCTTTCTCATCCTCCCTTCTCCCAGGGCAGCTTCAGAGGACCCTTGGCCTGATGGCCATCCTGTCTGTACAGCCTGTATGTGGAAGGGACCTGAAACTGGTCAGGAGCTCTTTGGCAGTCCTGCTTGTTTCCCCTGACCCCTCTTTCATAACAGCTTCCTGTGCCAGAGCCATTTGTTTTAAAACTTCCTTGCAGTGGACAGCAGAAGTTGGAGAGAATGGGAAGGGGCCAGAAAGGTGGGTGTTCCCTCTTTGCTACTTCCCGAGAGTGTAACTGGTGAATCTAAGAATCTTTCCTGCACTTGAGAGTGAAAATTAAAACTTTATAAAAAAAAAATGTTTGTACATGCTGAAATCTGTAATAGGTGGTGGATTATCTCAGAGTATGACTGACTGCATCTCTGATTATTTATGGAAGAGATATACATTTGGGGGGTATGGACTGAGGTTGGTGAAGAGAAGAGGATACAGAAAAAGCCTTTCCTGGTCCTGCTTGCAAATGTCTACATGGGTAGTAAGAACAGAGACCCTTCCCTGGAACACTGGCCTCAGTCTTGGTTGTTACTGTGAGCTCTAGAGCTAGGAAAAGCCATGGTGTCAAGATAGTGTGGGCTGCTTTCATTGAATTCATGTAACCCAGCCTCTCTTAAACATAATAGCTGATTATAAAGCATATAATCATTAAAAAGAATTGAATGAGTATAGTACTGGACATGGCCTTCCCAGGTGGCTCAGTGGTAAAGAATCCACCGGCCAATGCAAGAGACGCAGGAGACTCAGGTTCAATTCCTGGGTTGGAAAGATCCCCTGGAGGAGAAAATGGCAACACAGTCCAGTATTCCTGCCTGGTAAATTCCATAGAGAGTGAAAAAGTTGAGAGAGTGAAAAAGTTGGCTTGAAGCTCAACATTCAGAAAACAAAGATCATGGCATCTGGTCCCATCACTCATGGCAAATAGATGGGGAAACAGTGGCAGACTTTATTTTTGGGGGCTGCAAAATCACTGCAAATTGTGACTGTAGCCATGAAATAAAAAGACACTTACTCCTTGGAAGAAAATTTATGACCAGCCTAGATAGTATATTAAAAAGCAGAGACATTACTTTGCCAACAATCTAGCCAAGGCTATGATTTTTCTAGTAGTCATATATGGATGTGAGAGTCAGACTATAAAGAAAGCTGAGCACCAAAGAATTGATGCTTTTGAACTGTGGTGTTGGAGAAGACTCTTGAGAGTCCCTTGGACTGCAAGGAGATCCAACAAGTCCATCCTAAAGGAAATCAGTCCTGAATGTTGATTGGAAGGAGCGATGCTAAAGCTGAAACTCCATTACTTTGGCCACCTGATGCGAAGAGCTGACTCATTTGAAAAGACCCTGATGCTGGGAAAGATTGAAGACAGGATGAGAAGGGGATGACAGAGGATGAGATGGTTGGGTGGCATCACTGACTCAATAGACATGAGTTTGAGTAAATTCTGGGAGTTGGTGATGGACAGGGAAGCCTGGTGTGCTACAGTCCATGGGGTTGCAAAGAGTTGTACATGGCTGTGTGACTGAACTGAACTGAACTGAAATTCCATGGACAGAGGAGCTTGGAAGCCTGCAGTCCGTGGGATCACACAGAGTTGAAGATGATTGAGCAACTGAGCACACACGAGTACTGAACTGAAAATTTTAATTTTGAAAATGCATTCAGGATTGCGTTTCCCAACTTCTTGGTGAAATAAAATCAAGATTTACATAATTATCATCAAATAGGGTAATTCTGCTCAAAAGCTGCCTTGGTCTGTATAGATAACACCAGAAGTACTTTATTCCTGTTAGCCCTTTGTTTTGTTTGTCCTTTATATATCATATATTCTGTTATACTATTCTAGCAGCAATACAGATAACCTTTGACAAAAGAAAACACTTGACCACATTATGCTTGCATGTTAAGTCACTTAGTTTTGTCCAACTCTGTGCATCCTATGGACTCTCTCTGTTGGATTCTCCAGGCAAGAATAGAGGGTATGTGGACCTCTCTTGTGGCTCAGTGGTAAAGAATCCACTTGCAATGCAAGAGACGCAAGTTCAATCCCTATGTTGGGAAGTTCCCCTGGGCAGATGAGACAGGTTGTATGTAGTCCATGGGGTTACAAAGGAGTCAGGCACAATTTAGTGATTACAGCTTATATATATATATTATATAAGGTATATAGGGTATATATAATATATGTTATTATATAAAATATATATGTATAATATTGTGGCTCTGCTTATTTTAGGCATTTCCAAACACTTCCATGTGCCCAATGGTTATTTCCAGCTTCATTTCAATAAATACTTATACAATAAATAGATCAATGTATTAACAATCATTAAGAATATGAATAAGTTTAAGTGAATGTCTTCAGAAGGATATCTTGTATTAATTTGTTTTTCTTGCTGAATTTTTTCCACTTAAATAATTTCTGTTCCAACATGTAGCCTTCAAATCAGTTTAATCCTTATAGCTGAGCTAGATGGTCATGTAAATATATTTAAATACACACTCACACATGCACAGAAGTCATCTACAAACCTCATTCAGGCTACAACTGCAGAAAAGACAAATGTGTCTTTGTTAGTAGCTCTGAAGTGTCAAAGGACACTTTACGTTGAGAGTCAGGATGGGCTGTAGAAACATCAGAGCTGGAAAGTAAATCTCCCATGACCTCCTTCCTAAGCCAGAATCTATATAAAAGTTCAAGAAGTCAAGAGCGCAAACTTGTGATGACCCACATCACGGAGGGTAGGAGGAAGCTCTGTGTCCTGGCCAAGGTAGATGAGGAAAGAATGTGGAAGTGGTTAGTGTCAGCAAAGGGGCAAGAAGGTAGGGAGGGGTCCTGCACGATTCTTTCTGCTGAACAGCTGTTGAAGTTTACAACTAGCTTTTATGAGCCCTACGGAGATTAGTTTGTGGAGGGTCAGTGCAGTGTAAAGGTTAGGGGTGGAGAGTTCATTGGCTGGTTTGAGAAAACAGTGATAAAACAAAAGGAATCCATCTCTTTAGAACTCTCTTTGTTAGCAGCAATGTTCCAATATCTCCAGATAAAATTCTGTGAAGCAAAAAAGAAGGTCTTCAGATCATATTGTAGTTCTCTAACTTTAATTTGCTTTGATACAAATAAATTGTTATATGTGTATCTCTTTATTAAGAACTTGATTTGAAGTGGGGCATCCTCACTGCTCTCCTGTCTGAAATAAGAGATTCAAAAAAAATCTATGCTAACTAAAATGGAATGTTTAATAAATAATTTCATCTGGAAACTTCAAGGATGAAGGCTATATAATTCGAAAGGAGCACGTTTTGCTACAAAGGAAACAACAGGAAAAATTGAAAAGTTAATCAAACGAACGTATATTTTAATTTAAGTAAACTGGTTGCATTTTCTTTTGGAATAGCATTCTCAAAGGCATGTTTTTGAAATAGCACTGTAGATTAAAACTCAATATTCCTTTTCTGATTTTCATTTGCATTCAAAATCATGGTCTCTCTTTGAACACTGTAAGGTGTTTTAAAAACCTGTAGTGGAATAACTAAGGTTTTGAAATAATATAGTAAGCAAAATATAAATATCAAGGTTCTAATAATTATTTCTCCAGGCAAAGGACTGAATATAATTGTATATTTTTGAAATCAGAAATGACCAGAGAAATTAATCTGCAATTTGATGGCTTCCTGCTGCCTACTTGATAAACTTGAAACTCCTTAGTGTGAAATACAGGTACTCACTTCAGTCAGATATATTAACTTCATCATCCGACTCAATTGTTTGCTCATCGTGTTTCTTCTGCTACAGCTGGTGCCTATGTTGCTGTTCCCCCAACCCAGGCCAGCCTTGGCATTTCTCCAGCTGGAAACCTGTATTTAATTTTCAAAGCTCAGTTTCAATGTCACCTGTCTGGTAATACATCTCTTAAGCCCTTAGTTAGTCACTCCATTTTTCAGTGTTTGTTTGGCACTTTGTATACAATGATGCTTTAGAGGTGGTATATTTCACATAATGCTTTTATAGGTTGCAAATCTTTGTAGATTGTGGTTCTTACTCTATAGCATGTGTGTGTTCGTGTTAAGGAACTTCAGTCGTGTCCAACTCTTTGTGAGCCCAAGGTCTATAGTCTGCCAGGCTCCTCTGTCCATGGGATTCTCCAGACAAAAATACTGGAGTAAGTTGCAATGCCCTCCTCCAGAGCATCATCCTGATCCAGGGATTGAGTCTCCTGTATTACAGGCTGATTCTTTACCACTGAGCCACCGGGGAAGCCCCCACTCCTACAGAATAAGTCCCCTTTTAATAACAATCATTTTATAATGCCCTCATTATCTGTACATGAAGTCTTTAGAAGTATGACTTACCCATCTGTATTATTTTTTAAAATCCATATTATCCCTCAACTGTAATGGGAAATAAAATAAAACTGTTTTATATTATACTTAAATCAATGGTAAGTGCCAAAGAGTAATTCTGTTACAAAGTAGAAATGACCTCTACAAATTTTCAACATGTAACCTGGGGAACAGTATCTTCCATATCAAGGACCACGGACAGGAACTCTGAGCTCTGTTAGCCTGGACTACATCTGAATAGCTTATCAATTACCCTACAACCTATACAGTAAGTAAAAGATTATGTCTGTAATACTACACTGAGAGTTACCTGAAAATGAGTAATTAAGATGTCATATTATTTTGTATCCCACACGTGTAGTACTCACTAGTTTTAGTCGAGTATGTCTTAAAACACATTAGAAATCTATTAAGAACTTAAAATAAGTGGAGGCATGAAAATAAGTGACTAGTTTTCTGAATTTCAATGCATTTATATTTTTTATATATGCATCTCTAGCTTTTTCAAAGAAGGAAGGAGTAAATGAAAAATATCAAAATGCACATGTTGAATTGTCATTATTATATACTTGTATGTTCTGGAGTTTGTTATATATGTGTATACCCTGAGGTTTAGAGAACTTGGGATCCAATCTTTTTGAGCCATTTTTTTAGTTCCCAAAATATGGGATAGGATACCCTTCAAAATGTTATTGGATGCCATAAAACTGTTAAGGATATTTGAATGGATTGTTTTTCTAGTTCAGTTGCTTTTTTTTTTTTTCATGCTGTTATACCTTCAATTTTTTAAACAGTGGGAAAATACATGTAGATTTTATTAATCCTATATATTGCCTATAGATCATGAAAATTTGGTGTACACTCTTGAATAATGAAACAAAATAGTGTCATAGTTTCTAAAATTAATAGGACTAAATAATTAAAGAAGCAGCCAAGAAAGTTTGAGTTATAAATTACTTACCCACCACTTTATGGCAGATAGATGGGGAAACAGTGGAAACAGTGTCAGACTTTATTTTGGGGGGCTCCAAAATCACTGCAGATGGTGATTGCAGCCATGAAATTAAAAGACACTTACTCCTTGGAAGGAAAGTTATGACCAACCTAGTGGGCTGCCGTCTATGGGGTCGCACAGAGTCGGACACAACTGAAGCAACTTAGCAGCAGCAGCAGCAACAGCAGACAGCATATTAAAAAGCAGAAATGTTACTTTGCCAACAAAGGTCTGTCTAGTCAAGGCTATGGTTTTTCCAGTGTATGGATGTGAGAGACTGTAAAGAAAGCTGAGCACCGAAGAATTGATGCTTTTGAACTGTGGTGTTGGAGAAAACTCTTAAGAGTCCCTTGGACTGCAAAGAGATCCAACCAGTCCATCTTAAAGGAAATCAGTCCTGAATATTCATTGGAAGGACTTATGCTGAAGCTGAAACTCTAGTACTTTGGCTACCTGATGCAAAGAACGGACTCATTTGAAAAGACCCTGATGCTGGGAGGGATTGAAGGTGGGAGAAGGGGCGACAGAGGATAAGATGGTTGGATGGCATCACCGACTCAAAGGACATGAGTTTGGGTAAACTCCAGGAGTTGGTGATGGACAGGGAGGCCTGGCGTGCTGCAGTCCATGGGGTCGCAAAGAGTTGGACACAACTGAGCAACTGAACTGAACTGATAGAGTACTTGACAATTTAGAAAGCTTAATGGAGAGTGTTGGAAGTCTCCCTTTGTTGCTTTCCTAGCAAGCATAGAACTTCCCTTCTGGCTCAGATGGTGAAGAATCTGTCTTCTCTGCAGGACACCCAGGTTTAATCCCTGGGTCTGGAAGATTCCCTTAAGAAGGGAATGGCAACCACTCCAACATTCTTGCCTGGAGAATTCCATGGTCAGAGGAGCCTGGTGGAGTTCATGAGGTTGCAAAGAGTCAGATTTGATTGAGCGACTCACAGTGACTGATTGACTAGTAGGGGTAAGTTAATGTTGAATGGTATTTAAGTGGGAAAGTGTTGGCAGTCAGTATTTACATATCCTTTATGCTTTTGATATCCAGGAGCAAGAATCTCCTGTGTTTATTGCCTAAGTTTATCAACTTTAGCTTAAAAATTGATGATGAGAAAAACGGGCAAAATAGATAAATTTAAATCACAGATATTATTACAGCTAATTAAATTAGAAGCATAAAAAATTGTGTGGAAAATCCATTGCAGGAGAGTTATAAAGACTGGTTTCATTAAATACCCAGACATCAGTTTTGTAACTGAGCACTGAGGTGCATTGAAAATGAGGGAATGTTGGGAAAATTGACTTGGGATAAATTCTGAATAGACTGATTTTTTTGGTATGTTTAGAAATACAGATACCAATATAAGAATATGCAGAGTCATATAAATGTACTTAAATACATCCCAGGGTAATGTGTAAGTGTAAGTGTCCTCATTCAATTATTCCTCATGTTCTCAAAGATCTTAGAATATTAAGTGGGTTTTTTTTTTTTTTTTACTTATAGGACAATCTTTTTGAACACTTACAAAAAATATTGTGATTTCCCTCAAATGTAGCAAGCCTTAAGGGTAATCAATAACCAGGGATGCGTTTGAAGAAACTCTCAGCTGTGGTTAAGAGAAGGGGAACTTGAGTATGGCTGTCAAGAAATGTCAATGGGGAAAATTGTTGATGACATTAATGCTCTGCACTTCCTTACTTTTTTTTTTCTTTGTTCTCTCCTTGCTTCCTCCTTAGTTTTCTAATTTCATAGTTGAAGAAACTAAAGTCTAATGGATTTCAGTTACTTTCCCAGTGTCATTTCATGGGATTAATTACAGAGGTGGCACCAGACTGAAGACATCCTAATTTCTAATCCTGAGATTTTTTTTTTTTTTTTAACCACATCACACTGCTTCATTTTTTTTCCCCCTCTGTCCAATCAATCTACTGATTCATACATTTTAGTACTTACTGTTTGTTAATGCCTGCCAGGTAGAAGGTTGTACCAGGGACTCATCACTTAGAAGGTGTTACTTTCTTAGGTATTCTTCAGTGAAAATGCCCGAAATGCTTCGGAAACAAAGACATACCTTCCAACTTGAATTTATTTAGTGTGTGTTTGTGTGTATATATATGATATACATATGCATGCATATATATGTGTCTATACATTTGTATATATATGTATATATACTTGATCAGTAGATATATATTTTAGAACTTTATTTAGTGAAGTCACATTGAAGGAAACGCTTTCACTTTCCATTGTTTGGACAAGCTTTTCAGGCAGTCTTCCAAATGATGTTTTGATTGATTTCTTACTGATGCTGATGTTGACCAGCATTGTAATCTAACTTGACATCAGCAGGCATGTCTGTTCAGTGAAGTGTAATCGACACTCAACTATAATGTTTTCTAATTAGCTTGAATCCTAGAGATGATATAATGGGCCATTCTTTTTCATTCCTCATTGAATGTTGTGATTAATTATTGATCAAGTATGAATTTTTCAAACTTTTTATTTCAAATTAAGACAATCAAATTAAACTTAAAATTTGACTTTTAGCTTTTTTCAGTTGATTTAAAGTAATTCTTCATGATCTTTAATACAGACATCTTCTCTATTTGGTATTAATTAATCTAGTACCACAGATTCATTTAATGTCTGTATTATTATTAGCTAGCCTGTGATTCTGTGGAAAAGTCACTGGCAATTACATTGTTGTAATTTATTAAATAGCGCTAAGAAAAGAAAAATCTAATCCAATCCAATTTTTTCCAGTATTAAGAACAATTATTTCATAAAGCAAAAAAGTCACAAAATGTGTGAAATTCCAACATATCTTCATTGTTTACTGTTAAAGAAAAAATTGCCAAAATTCATAGAAGAGTAGACGTGGGAGATAAACAGATGTTTTGCCAAAGTTATATAGCAAGGATATTTGAAAACTGCTCACCATAGATCCTTAGGGAAATTTAATTAAAACAACAGTGAGAAAGCATGACAAACTTAGAAGGGTTAGAATTAGAATGATTGACCAATCTATGAATCTTTTGTTTTCTTGAGCTTTGTTTCCAGTAAAATCATCTCCTAAAGACATAAATGGTGCTGTGTATTTGTATATTTGAAAAATTGCCATATTGTGCTATTTCTTTTATTAGTCTGAATATTATTCATATTTCTTAGAAAATTCAGTTTCTATGTCTAGGACTAGTTAAAAGAAATGGTTAATGAAGCAAGCTTATCTTCAGGATTATTCCATTTCCTTCATTATCTTACCCTTACTCAATCTATCTTTACCCACATAGTGTCTCTATGGGATTCCTCCAATACTAGAATAATATTGGTGTCATCTTTCCACATCAATTCCTAATTGTTTTCTGGATTCATGTGTTGGCAAAGATCTCAAGATTACAGCTCCGATCAATGGGAACAATTGTCATGATGAGATGGTGTTATCTGTCCTGTGACCATCTCACCAGTGTATTTGGTTTATCTGTTTAACATCTTGACAACTAACTAATCTGAAAAAGAAATCTCTATTAATGTATTGAGAATGGTTGACTGCCAGCTTCTCCTTCCTCTTCCTGTAACCATAGCTTGTGTATAGTTTAACCATGACCTTCTGAAGGGTATATGACCTATTTGTTTTTAATGTGTTTTTGGCTAGTGCTGGGAAATTGAATTTCCCCAGTCATGCCACTTTGAGAAAAATCTTCCTGTTGGTCTTATAGATTTTACCTTAGGTATTGTGCAGACTAAGAATACTTTTATATAGTACCTGAACACACTCAATAACTTTCCAGTATTTTTTCCTTGGGATTTAATATCTCCTATGATAGTTTATTTAATCATGCCAAATGCTTATAATTTACTCTTTCTGAATGCTCCAGTATCATGTCTTCCTTTTGGTTATTTTACTGCCGACATGTAAACAATATATATAATCATTACTCTTAAGAAACTAATGCTGGCAAATAATTGTGTATCTTGGTTTGGTGTTTCCTCTCATTTACAAAAGGCTGGAAGAATAACACGGAAATATCAGTTATCTTATGACATTTAGATTCAGTCATCGACTAACTGAGGGGGAAAAAAAGTTAGAAGTTGATATTAAAGTTAATTTATATGAAAAGTACTTTAACACCAAAGCACTCTCTAGGTTCACTTATAGTATTAAGTATTAAAACATTTACAGGTGCTATTCATTCAGGTAACTTTGAGAGTTCTTAAAAGTGTCTATGATTTGCTTTAGAGACTGAAATGAGGTCAGGAGAAGGGAAGTCAGTTGCCTGTGTGATGGGCTGGAGTCTGATTCATCTTTGTTTCAATCTTGAGATGTATGGGGATGTTTTCCTTTTAGATATCTTACTGTTTATGAGTTTGGATTTGTACAATGAGATTAATGTTGTTTTCATGCCTACTTACAAAACATCTATTATGCAGCCCAGGGATCAAGAAGTAATTTTGACATTCAGGTCTTATTCTTTAAGAAATAGTTTGCAAGGCTCTAGCTGTTATAGATAGTGATTTCTCTGATGGATCTGGGCAAAGTAAATTAAAAACTTTCTGGAAAGAATTCACCATTACTGATGCCATCAAGAGTATTTGTGATTCATAGGAAAAGGTGAAGATAGAACATTAATAGGAGTTTGAAAGAAGTTAATTTCAACCCTCGTGGATGTCTTATGTGGAGTTGCTTCTTATGGGTTTCAAAAAAGTGATTTCTTGAGCTGAGTTCTACTCTTGGTGAAGATGCTGTGAAGATTGTTGAAATGACAATAAAAGGTTAGTCTATGATATAGATTTATTTAATAAAGCAGAGGCAGGGTTTGAGAGGATTGACTACAATTTTGAAAAAAGTTCTACTGTGGGTAGAATATTATTTAGCACCATAGCATGTTACAGAGAGATTGTGCAAAGAAGAGTCAGTTGATGCAGCAAACTTTGTTGTTGTCTTATTTTAAGAAATTGTTTCAGCCACCCCCACCTTCAGCACCTACCAGCCTGATCAGTCAGCAGCTATCAACATGGAGGCAAGCCCCTCCACTAGCAAAAAAAGAAAAAGAGAAACACTTTTTGAAGACTCAGAGGGTAGTATTTTTTTTTCTTTTAGAAATAAAGTATTTTTAATTAAGGTATGTGTGTTGTGTGTGATTTTTTTTTGGATATAATGTTATTGCACACTTTACGGCTTCCCTGGTAGCTCAGATGGTAAAGTGTCTGCCTACAATGCGAGAGACCTGGGTTCAGTCCCTGGGTCGAGAAGATCCCCTGGAGAAGGAAGTGGCAACCCACTCCAGTATTCTTGCCTGGAAAATCCCATGGACTGAGGAGCCTGGTAGGCTACAGTCCATGGGGTTGCAAAGAGTCGGACACGACTGAGCGACTTCACTTTCACTTTCACAATGGACTACAGAATACTATGAACATAACTTTTATATTCCTGGGGAAACCAAAAAATTCATGTGACTCACTCTACTGTGATATTTGCTTTATTGTGGTGGTCTGGAACTGCTCCCACAGTATCTCCTAGTGTACCTACCTAGAAAAATAGAATGATGAAAAAAAAATTATTCTTTAAGACATTAAACTGGTTTGAGTAACTCTGCATATTATGTTAGACTTAATACAAAATTAGCTCTGATTTGCATATTGAGTTTCTGAAGGTTTGAATGGTGAATGAGAGGAAGAGTTGTGTATGCCTGTGAGCTTTACTGTGACACCAGACAGACAGTGAACAAGCTGGGTGTGTTTTTACTGTGCAGTGAGATACCCTTCTGTGGTTTGGAAAGACTGCTTTTTTTCAGCATTGCTCTCCTAAATTTGAATCGTATGTTCACCCATTTATTCATTCATAAAATATTTGCTGACCAGGCACAGTGCTAGGCATTAGATATACTGTGTTGAGGTCATTGCCTCCAAGGAGATTCTATTCTACTGGAGAGACCCAGAAAATAAACAAGACATGCAAACTATTATATGAAAAATTGAGAAAAACATTAAGGAATGCACAGGGAGCTATGATAGGAATGATACCAAGAGGGAGGAGGGGTCATAGAGATCAAAAGGAATTTGAAGAATATGCAACCAGCTACACAAAGAGCTGGTGGGTAGCTCTTGAGTTTGGCGTGATCCAGAAACCGAGAGCTGGCCAAGTGTGGCTAGAGCACTGGAGAGGGGAAGGATGTGAAATGGGAGAGGTTGGCAGGGACCATGTCATTCGGGGTTTCCTAAGCCATGGCCAGGACCTCAGAGTGTGTGCAACAGTAAGGGAGGTCATACTAAGCTTTAAGCAGGGAGTGACTTGATCCATATGATCTGTGCTTTGAAAGGCAACTGCTGTGGAAAAATGGATTAAAGGAGCACCTAAAGAGAAAGTGGAGAAACAAGCAATCAAGCAGTGCAAATGGCAGTGTGGATAGACAGAGCTGCACACAATTCCAAATTCATTCATTTTTAACTCAACAATCTGAAAAATACAGAGAAAAGGATGTTTCAGGACACAATTTTCAGTCCATAATCCTTAATGTGGCTCCTCCTCTTTAAACATCTAAAACTTGTGCATTTCTAATTAACACTTTTTTGTTTTCGAGTTGTTGATTCTAAGAGAAATTCCCCTATTTTAATTATAGTTCACATAGTAATAAGTAAAGTATATTTTTTGTTAGATTGTCATTTACATAGTTGCCATTTTTGTGGGTGACAGTGGTTGAGTACAGGCTGGTTCATGTGGTTCAACTTAAAAGACTCAGAGTTTGACTGTTCTCATTGAAACACTTGTCTACTGTCAATGTGGTCTCTAGTAAGAGAAATATTCTCCTTCCTTGTGGAAAATAAATGAAGGGTCCAGATGGCATTGCTGTGATGGAAGATGCATTATGGCTATTCCTCAGTCCGTAGACACATAGAGCACCCTCTCTGGATAATCCAGGATAAAGGGGAAAATGAAATGGCCACCTTATTGAAAAAGTCCACCTTTCCACTGTAGTCAGTCAAATGCTATTATCCTTTTATTACTCTGTAATTTTGAGGGCAAGTTCAGTGAATAACTGTGGAGGCTATTAAGAGCTGTCATGGAAAATTTATCTGTCTTTAAATGGAAGGTAGAAACATTACTGCAGGAGCAGTGCTGCTTGGATACAGATAATTCTCCTCTTTGAGCCCTTTAAAACGCTGTTTATTGTTTCTTACTACATCTCCCCAGACTGATCTAACACTCATAATTGTGATCCTGCCTTTTTTTTTCTCTTGTCAGGAATAAAATTTATGGAAGAAGCGTGGCCCATGGGAGCCAACCCTGTTTCGTGTTAGTGTCTGCACCAATAATACACAGTGAAGGTCAATAGTAACTTACAGAAAACATGATTAAATCCACCCATCTGCCTAACGGGTAGAAGTTCTAGAAAGGGCCTCTGCCATCCTCTACACTCTAGTCTTACCCTGGGATTATGAGAGTAAAGCTCGAGCCGGTGGATACCATCATAATGATAGAAAGAACTGAATATTTCAGAACATTACTGTTTTATTGATCTGTGAATGCTGCACAAGCCTGGTATCTTAAAACAACAGAAATTTGTGCTCTTACAGTTTGGGGTGCCAGAAGTTAAAACTCAAGGTATCTGCATGGCCATGCTCCCTCCCAAGTCTCTAAGGGAGAATCCTTCCTTGTTTCAGCTCTAGCCTCTGCTTGGCATGTGACTGCATTAGTTCACTGTCAGCCTCTGTCTTCACTTGCCTTTTTTCGCTGAGTCTCAGTGTATCCTTTCTGTCTCTTATAAGAACATTCTCCTTGGATTTAGGGCTCTCCTTAATACAGCATTTTCTCAGCTTCATCCTTAACTTAATTTCATCTGAAAAGCCTTCCAGATAAGATTATATCCTGAGGTTCTTGGTGGATCTGAATTGAGGGGACAGTGTTCCTCCCCACTATAGTCACTGACTTGGAACACAAAGCAAAGACATGTGAGTTGGCACTTTTATTTTCTCATCTGAATTTTATCAACTTTCATCAACAATAACATATTCTCAATGCTTTGCTGCAAGAATAAAATGGAGTAAATTCATAGGATTGTCAGAAGATCAAATTGCCAAAAATCTCTACACATTTTTAATAGGAGTAAAATTCAACAAAGAAATATTTTCTTTTAATTGTAAAATGTTAAAAATTTGCTCGGTTGAACTCATATAAAAGAGACTTTGAAAGAAATTCATTTCCAAATACGATTTGCATTTAAGACTTTTTCATTTTACTGGGTTTAAAGTATTTGTTCTTGGACATAGAATTAGGTTCTAGCTTGGGGAATATTTGCCTTTCATATATTCATATAAAGTTCTAGTCTTTCAGTTCTATTTATATTGCCAATTTTTATTCAGTCTCAGTTCTGGTCATCATAGTCCTGTATAGTTTCTACTATAGGATAAGAACTCTGCCAGATACCCATTCATTATTTTATGCATTTTGCATCACAACAACAGTCTGGAGTAGGTATTATTGCTCCTATTTCACAGATGATGGAATTGATGGGCCAATGACTTGCTTAAGGACATACAAGGTGTCAGCAGAAGAACTGGTTTTCTAATCCAGGTCTGTCTAGGTCCAGGGTGCAAGCTTTTGACCACCGCCCAATGCTTTGCTGAGAATACCCACTGTGAGTTTGGGAGAAGGTTGGTACATTTATCTACTGTTAACCCAGTATCACCTGGAGCTTGTGTTCCTGAATCCGAGATCTTTTGGCAGATGCGGTGTGCCCTGCCAGGGAGTTCACTGGAGAAGAGGGCAATGGTTAGACATAAGGGGCTCATGTCTGTCCAGACTCCTGGCTGGCAGCTTGAACTACTAGCAGCCCATAGTGAGTGAGGGGCAGAGATTTCTTTGCTTGAGACATCTTTCCCCTTTATCTCCTTCCAGAGGCAGTATTTGTTAGGATGCAGAGCATCTTGCCAAGCTCAGTGGTGTTCCCCAGATTGGAAGGTTGCCTTATACTCAATTACATGTCTTGGGAACTCCTTCTCATCAGTTTAATGCCCACAGCCTCCTCTCACACTCCCATCCCTCCTGTCTGCTGTGTCTCCTCCATCTCTCCCCATATCCCTGCTTGACACATTTTACATGTTTATTCATTCCTTATTTTCTGCCTTTCACTAGACTGTAAGCTTCATGGAGGCAAGAACTTTGTCTTTTTTGCTTCTATGTGAAAGAGCTTGCTACAAATACAGTAAAATGGTGTGATTGAGTGAGTGTGTGAGCATTCCCTGTCATCATGATTAAACTAGTGATTCATGCCTACTTAGTTTTTTCCTTGCTGATTTTGAGGAAATTATAGGACTTCAGTGAGCCCTAAACACTGCTTAATTGTTGGTATTGCAGTATCTATTGAGCAGCAGTATTCTCACTTGGTATAATAATGTGGGTTGAAGGTTATGATTACTTTTGAGCAGGATTCTACATGAGAGCTGAAAAATAAAAATCCTAGGGTGAAAGTAGAAGGAAGACTAGTGGGTAAATGTGTTGGACACAGCCGTGTGTGTGCTTGTGTGTGTGCTCAGTCGTGTCTGACTCTTTGCAACCCCATGGACTGTAGCCCGCCAGGCTCCTCCGTCATGCGATTTCCCAGGCAAGAATACTGGAGTGAGTTGCTGTTTCCTTCTCTAGGGGATCTTCCTGACCCAGAGATTGAACCTGGGTCTCCTGTGTCTCCTATTCTTTACCCAATGGACCAGTGAGGAAGCCACTATATATATATATATACACACATATATATATATGTGTATGTGTGTGTGTATATATATATATTTAATGGCCTCATAAATATATTTACCACAAGCAGCATATATTTATGTCTAACCATTGCTGTATATGGGGCTTCCCTCCTGATGGCTCATGAGGTTAAGAATCCTTTGCAATGCAGGAGACACAGGAGACCCCAGTTCGATTCCTGGATCAGGAAGATCCCCGGGAGAAAGAAATGGCTACCCACTCTAGTATTCTTACCTAAACATTCCCATGGACGGAGGAGCCTGGTGGGCTGCAGTCCACGGGGTTGCAAAGAGTTGGACATGACTGAGTGACTAAGCACGCACACACACACACACAT
>SJXQ01002568.1:773118-817779 GCA_006408695.1 Aepyceros melampus | reverse complement strand
TATATATATATATATGAATCTGAGTGAACTCCAGGACTTGGTGATGAACAGGGAGGCCTGGCGTGCTGCGATTCATGGGGTCGCAAAGAGTCGGACACGACTGAGCGACTGAACTGATACTGTGTATATATTTATGATGCCTTTAGTGTATATTACATATACATTTTAAAATGCATATATATATCTTTAATTCCTTAGTTTCCCTTTTATGAAAAGGAAATCACCACAGAATAGTGCTAAATTATGTATTAATACCTGGGCTTCCCTGATGGCTCAGACGGTAAAGAATTTGCCTGCAATGAAGGAGACCAGGGCTTGATTCCTGGTTCGGGAAGATCCCCTGGAGATGGGAATGGCTACCCACTCCAGTATTCTTGCCTGGAAAACTCCAGGGACAGTGGAGCCTGGTGGGCTATGGTCCACAGAGTTGCAAAGTCGGACACAACTGAACAACTAACACACATGTCTACAATCAGAAAAAACAATGGGGATAAATGTTGGACCCATTAGATAAAGTCCAGGCTGAGGATATTTATTTAAATTTGATTATTTATTCCTATAAAATATGAGTATGCAATGATTTTCTTGGGAAAAAGACCCAAAAAATGGTGATTTTTGTTTGCTTTTACTATTAGTGATTTTCAAGAGTCCAAGAGGTTGTGTAATTCTAGTGAGAGATTTAACAGTATGGAAGGAGATTCAGGCATTTCTTTTCTCCACCCGATGCCTGAGTCTCTAGTATAGGACAGGTTAAGTTTAAGGAGAGATTGGGAGGTGATGAACAGAGAGGGAAAATAGGACTTATTTGGTTGAGGAGAAGAGAGAGGAGATAGGAGAGGAAAATTCTATTTTTTTTCTTTTTCCCTTGACTAGAAGACTTGGCTTTCCAAATTGCCTTACAGGATTGAGTGGAGATTATTGATAACCAGTTCTGAGAGCAGTAATAGAGTAGGAGGGTCAGAGCATCAGAGGTGGCTGATGGGAGAGAAAGGAGACATTTACTTAGAGTTCAGCTCTGCATCTTGCTACTGGTGAATTTCTATTCTATTACCACTTCCTCCTTTTCAGTAATGGAACTTACAGAGACAATGAAAAAGGTAATAGAGCCATCAATATAGTATATTCTGGAAACCCAGCTGAGGTGCTAAAGTAGTTCCTAACGCTTACAAAGCACATCATAATGGATCAAGTTCACTGCCTTTCAGAGCAGTCTGGCCAGGAGTGGAAAGAGATTGGCAGTGTGTTCAAGCACAGCTCCAGGAACTTGGTGTGTGGCCTTCACCCTTGACATTTCCAGAATGGAGGGAGGGAGGTGGTCTGCTAAGCTGTGATGTATTAATTTTTCCTTCAGAATATTAATTCTTTGCTAACTGGTAAGGATATGTGTTCTAAATATGTTCTTAAAAATAACTTCATCAGTGAAGTGTTTTTTGTTTGCCTTTCTTTGATTGATGAGTTTTTTTTTTTTCTTGTTAAGCATATTCACTTTGTTCTCTTCTCATGCATATTCAATAACACTCAGGTTACACTATTTTTATTTACTATTTTCTCTGGAAAGTCACTAGAACATCACACTTCTCTTGGTCTCTTTGGGTTCATTTTGTGATCCGTTAAATTAAAAATGTCTCGTTTCTTTTGAGGGAAGTATCTGCTTTATTATGTGCAGTGTGTTTGATGACTGAGAAAGAACTTCTTTCAACTTTTGTATCACTAAGCTTATTATAATAACATAGGCAAAGTGTGGCTCATTTTAGAGTAGTGCCAATATACCAGAAATAAATCACCATCTCAGTAGGGAGCTGCATAATTTAGAAACAAGAGGACTATGAAATGTTATTAAGAGAGGGACCACTGGCTCCTACAGCTCTAAAAACTATCTTTATAAGCTATGACTTTAGTATAAATTTAACTTGTCCTTTTTCAGGGACATAGTGGAGAGATTTTAAATGATACAATTACAACCAGTGTCACTCCATATAACGAATGTCTACCTACATCAGATTGATTGTAAGTCTTGATGACAAATGCCGACTACCTTTGGTCATAGAGAGAGACAGTATTTCTCAAGTGTGCTATGGCTTTCAAAAATATAAATCCATTACTGGATTTCACACTAACGTAAAAGTCTTTGAGAGGAAATATCTCTTTGTACAATATAGGTTTTGAATTTGATCTCGGTTGCAGATACAAAGATACACACGCATGCACATGTATTTGGTAGTTGCTCTTTCTGAATTTCAACTTTTCTTGTGATTCTACCACCCATTAGGGTGAGTTTTCATTTCTTGGGTTTCTTTTTCTTAGCCCTACGGTTTAATGGCTTATCCTAAAAGGCACTTATGTTGCTACTGGCTAGCATGGTTCATGGGCTACATTCACTCTGGCAGATGAGTTATAGCAGATTCTTTAATATATATATTTTTCTTTTTTCCTATAGATGGACCCTCGTAGTGTTTTGACAGTTAAAAAGGATGGGGGGTTATTGAGAGTCTAGTTGCTCAGCTGCTCAGCTGTATTTTTTGAGCTATATATCAGCAAAATGACCCAGCTCTCTTACAGAAGGTGTTCTGTTGCCAGATGGTGCTCTGCAGGAAAGAGCTTCTTAGTTTTCTTAAATCAGGACTTATGGTAAAATGGAATAACACTCAGATATGGAAGACTTCGGTTTCTCTGGCAGTCTTAGGGTCTCAAATATCTGTCCTTTCTCTGTCTTCATTGCTTCCTATTCAATCAAGCTGATAACAAAATGTCGACCCTGCTATTCAATAACTGAAGGGCACATTCGGAGCAATTTTCCTTGTTCTGGCTGCCCAAGGCCCGATTGAAAGTTTCAGCTTCAATCGCACCATTAGCCTGGAAACTGCAGCCAGTTGTTACCAATGACTTTTTGGTTGCTCTAATTGTTTTTTACTTTATTGAGCTTATTCAGAAATAATGAAACTCCATCCTTTCTTTTCTGGAAAGATAGTTGCACAAAGTGCAGTGGCTGTTTCTTTTATAAACTCATCAACCTTGCCTTAAAGATTGCCCTTAACTATCGATTTTCTGGGCTGGCTAATAGATCTCTAATTCGCAGAAATACCCGCAACGTAAGATTTTAACAATTTGAAAATTACGAAAGGAAGTCCCAGGGGCCTCCTCCCAGCTTCTGCATAGACTGATGGCTCAGCATCCGTCTCTCTGCTGGAAGTGGTAAAGCTAAATGGAGAGAAAAATACAAATATAAATAGGAGGGTAGTTCTTCCTTATTTTCCAAGTTCTGCAGCTTTTTCAAAGAAACATCTCACTTGGATTGATTCAGACTTATGGACATGGCTAGGGGGAGGGAAGAAGGACAGGGTGGAAAGTATATAGAGAGAAACATATGCATTGCCATAGGTAAAATAGATAGCCAATGGGAACTTGCTGTATGATTCAGGGAGCTCAAATCAGGTCTCTGTGACAGCCTAGAGGAGTGAGATGGGAGGGATGTGGGAGGGATGTTCAAGTGGGAGGAGACACTGGTAAACCTTTGGCTGATTCATGTTGATGTTTCGTAGAAACTAATGCAGTACTGTAAAGCAATTATCCTTCATTTAAAAAATAAATAAATTAAAACAACAACAAACAAACAAAAATCAAAAAAGAAAATGGCACTGTTCAACAGCCATACTGAACCACTCTTTACTTCAAGTCTTTCAGTACTTGCTATAAATCCACATCCACAAAACAGGGAAGACCAAGATCAAGTTTTGCTAAACCCTTTTGGAAAGGTACCTGTGATCAACTGTTACGTGGGGAAAATCCCCTGGAGGAGGAAATGGCAACCCACTCCAGTACTCTTGCCTGGAGAATCCCATGGAGGGAGGAGCCTGGTAGGCTACAGTTTATGGGGTCGCAAAGAGTCGGACACGACTTAGTGACTTCACTTAAAAAAAGAAAATGGCACTGTTCAACAGCCATACTGAACCACTCTTTACTTCAAGTCTTTCAGTACTTGCTATAAATCCACATCCACAAAACAGGGAAGACCAAGATCAAGTTTTGCTAAACCCTTTTGGAAAGGTACCTGTGATCAACTGTTACGTGGGGAAAATCCCCTGGAGGAGGAAATGGCAACCCACTCCAGTACTCTTGCCTGGAGAATCCCATGGAGGGAGGAGCCTGGTAGGCTACAGTTTATGGGGTCGCAAAGAGTCGGACACGACTTAGTGACTTCACTTTCAATTTTTCTTTCATGGTTTAAAATCTAAGCCTTTATATTTTAAGCAAAAGTTAACAGGTTTTCATAATTTAAAAGTTGTCTTTGCCTGTCGTCCTAATAGAGAAGTTTCTTGCGGATTAGGGCATATGCTTCTATGCGGCCTTATCACTTATTGCATATTAAACCTTTGTTATAACTTTATGACCCACTTGACAGTGTTAAAATTGCCAGATTATTAAGTGTTTTCATAAACCAACAGGCAGTTTTGACATCTTCTAGAATGGCTAGTTTGCTTGTGATTAATTCCAAAGCTTGAAAATATATATTCAAGATACTAAAAGTTGGATGCACAAATATGGACTTAACCCTTTTTTCTCTCCTATTTTTGTCCATCCCTGGGTTCCCTCAATTTTCTTCCTAGAATTTGTTATGTTCATAGCTCAGTTGTTAAAGAATCTGCCTGCAGTGCAGGAGACCCTAGTTCAATTCCAGGGTCGGGAAGATCCACTGGAGAAGGGATAGGCTACCCACTCCAGTGTTCTCGGGCTTCCCTTGTGGCTCAGCTGGTAAAGAATCCACCTGCAATGCGGTGGACTTGGGTTCGATCCCTGGGTTGGGAAGATCCCCTGAAGAAGGGGAAAGGCTACCCCCTCCAGTATTCTGGCCCGGAGAATTCCATGGAGTGTATAGTCCATGGTGTCGCAAAGAGTCAGACACGACTGAGCAACTTTCACTTTCACTCTCACTTGAAGATTTTCTGACCCCAGGGAAAGGCTTACAGACCCCATAATATACTCTTGCCTATGGAAACACTCTTCCCTAATTCATCTATATGCCATTTTCACTTTGGAAATCACTTGTTTCCAACCCACATTTATGCTACTGCTCCTACTAATGTCTCAAATGGAACCCCTTTCTCCAGTTTTCCAAAATATTGATATTGAGACCCCAGGACTTTGTTACCATCTCTATGAAGCTTCATCTCTACTGTCTTCATTCTGGTGACTTGAGTTCACCAGAAAATACTGTTTTCTCTTTTTATATTTGCAACTCTTATAGAACTCATTACATGTGCTCATCAACATGCATTTACACGTGAATTTTCCACATTGAGCCAAGAGTTTCCATAAAGAAAGAGCTCTGCCTAACCCATTTTTGGGTTCCTTATGTCTGGCTTTGCACCTCACACACAGAAAAGGTTCAGTAAATGCTTCATGGAGGGAATAGGACTGCAATGAACCTTGGAGATTATCGGGTTAATGTCCTTACTATTTTGTAAGAGAATCAAAAATGTGGCTTATAGAATTCATTTGGTTATTAGACCAGGGTCATTGTCAGTACCTGATAATTCTCCTTTTGCATTATTGGTTTCTTATTACCTAAAAATAATAAGAATTAATAAAAAGATGCCCTGTTTGTATGGTGCTTTTTATTTTCAGCATACTTTTGTCTTCTTCAAATTGGTGAGATTGACAGGGCAGAAATTATTTCCCCCATACTACAGATACAGGACAAAAGGCTTAAGTGATTCAGTCAAGATCGTAGGTGGAAAGGCAAGTGCTTGAATTAGGGCCTGTCTTTCTCAAACCCTTCATGAGTCCTTCAGTCATCATTGGAAGTTGAATGAACAACCTGGCTTTGTTTCACTATGTGACATTAGGCAATTTCAGATGTCTACTTGGAAGAGCTTATGTTTTACTTATTTCCCAGCTGAAAGTAGAGAATTCTATGTTGAACTGTTCCTGGGAAAAAGTACCCGGGGGGGATTTATTCTCAATCGTTTAGAAGAGGAAGTTCAGACTTTAGATCCAACTTTACATCCTGGGGGTAGAAATTATTTGGAAGTGAACTTGAACCTTGTTTATTTCCAGAGCTAAACACACAATCAAAGGTCATGTGAAGTTTTTAAAAAATTTTTTAGTTATAAAATGGGATGCATGTTTATTGCTGGTATTGTAGAAAACATCAGTCAGTTCAGTTAAGTCGCTTAGTCGTGTCTGACTCTTTGCGACCCTTGAATGCAGCATGCCAGGCCTTCCTGTCCATCACCAACTCTGGAGTTCACTCAGACTCATGTCCATCGAATCAGTGATGCCATCCAGCCATCTCATCCTCTGTCGTCTCCTTCTCCTCCTGCCCCCAATCCCTCCCAACATCAGAGTCTTTTCCAATGAGTCAACTCTGCATGAGATGGCCAGAATACTGGAGTTTCAGCTTTAGCATCAGTCCTTCCAAAGAACACCCAGGACTGATCTCCTTTACAATGGACTGGTTGGATCTCCTTGCAGTCCAAGGGACTCTCAAGAGTCTTCTCCAACACCACAGTTCAAAAGGATCAATTCTTTGGCACTCAGCTTTCTTCACAGTCCAACTCTCACATCCATACATGACCACTGGAAAAACCATAGTCTTGACTAGACAGACCTTTATAGGCAGTGTAATGTCTCTGCTTTTGAATATGCTATCTAGGTTGGTCATAACTTTCCTTCCAAGGAGTAAACATCTTTTAATTTCATGGCTGCAATCACCATCTGCAGTGATTTTGGAGCCCCCAAAATAAAGTCTGACACTGTTTCCACTGTTTCTCCATCTATTTCCCATGAAGTGATGGGGCCAGATGCCATGATCTTCATTTTCTGAATGTTGAGCTTTAAGCCAACTTTTCACTCTCCTCTTTCACTTTCATCAAGAGGCTCTTTAGTTCCTCTTCACTTTCTGCCATAAGGGTGGTGTCATCTGCATATCTGAGGTTATTGATATTTCTCCCGGCAATCTTGATTCCAGCTTATGCTTCTTCTAGCCCAGCGTTTCTCGTGATGTACTCTGCATATAAGTTTAATAAGCAGAGTGGTAATATACAGGCTTGACGTACTCCTTTTCCTATTTGGAACCAGTCTGTTGTTCCATGTCCAGTTCTAACTGCTGCTTTCTGACCTGCATACAAATTTCTCAAGAGGTAGGTCAAGTGGTCTGGTATTCCTATCTCTTTCAGAATTTTCCACAGTTTATTGTGATCCACACAGTCAAAGGCCTTGGCATAGTCAATAAAGCAGAAATAGATGTTTTTCTGGAACTCTCTTGCTTTTTCCATGATCCAGCAGATGTTGGCAATTTGATCTCTGGTTCCTCCGTCTTTTCTAAAACCAGCTTGAACATCTGAAATCTACAAAAGGATATTTAAGATATCTCTAATTTATCACTAGGAATCTGCTATTAACATTTTAATATAAACTCTGAACTAGATTGCTTGGGTTTACATCCTGGTTCTGCAACTTAACTAGTTTAAGGGCAAGGGAACAGTTATCTCATCTTTTGAGTTCTGAGTGTACTTAGTTACAAAACGGGAATCATAATATTGGTTACATCAGAAGGTACTTGTGAGCATTAAGTGAATGTATAGCTTAAAGAACTTAAAAAAACACTTGATATGTTCATGTCATATGTACTCATGTAATATTATATCTCTAGTCATTTTATTTGAAAAAAAATCTGGAACATAACACTGGTGTACAGCTTTTTACCTTACATTTTCTACTTGGTATATCATAAACATTTTTTACACCCACTTTATTCTTTTAACCATGAATTTATGAATTACATTATCCCATTGTTCATTCCTATCATAATTGGTCTAACCATCCTTAATTATTTGTTTCTAATCCTTGACAATTTTACATTACACTGTAAAGTAAAGCATGCTATATATTGTGTGAATGGCCCTGATAATTTCTTTGAGATAGATTCCTGGAAAAAGAATTAATGTTCAAAAGAGCCTAATTCTTTAAAAAATTTCAAATTATTTACCTTTTTAAAAAAGTAGCTTTATTGAGATATAATTTATGTATCAAACAATTTACACAACTGAAATGTATAATTCAGTGGTAATTAGTATCACTGAATTGTACCCTTAAAATCATTAAATGGTAAATATTATATTATGTATATATTACATGTGAGACTTCCCAGGTGGTGCTTGTAGTAAAGAATCCACCTGCCAAATCAGGAGATGCAAGAGAAATGGATTTGATCCTTGGGTTGGGAAGATCTCCTGGACTAGGAAATGACAACCCCCTCCAGTGTTCTTGTCTGAAGAATCCCATGAACAGAGGAGTCTGACATCCTACTGTCCATGGGCTCGCAAAGAGCTGGAAACGACTGAGTGAGCACACACGTGTATTACATTACTGTAAAATTATTGTAAAATATGAGTAATATAATATTTATCATTTTCATAATTTTTAAGTGTATAATTCAGTGGTATAAGTTATGTCCATGATATTATGCAAACATCACTGCTATTTCCAAAGCTTTTTCATTACTTCAGACTTTAATCATTAAGCAGTCTCATTCTTTCTTTCCCCTCAGACCCTGGTTATTTCTAACTTCTGCCTGTATAAATTTACTTATTCTAGATATCTCACCTAAAATGGAATTATAAATTGTCTTTTTGTGTCTATTATTTCACTAAGCATGATGCTTTCAAAGTTCATATCATGGAGTTTATAAGAACTTCTTTCCTATTTATAGCTGAATAATATGCCATTGTATGTTGATACCATATTTTGTTTATCCATTCATGTGTGGAGGGACATTTGGTTTGTCCTGTCTTTTGACTGTTTTCAGTAGTGCTGCAGTGAACCTTGGCATTGAGCTATCTGTTCCATGTCCCTGCGTGCAGTTCTTCTGGGTATATACCCACGTGGAACTGCTAGGCCATATGGGAATTCTGTGTTTAGTGTTTTGAAGAACCACCAAACTGTTTTCCATAGCAGCGCCACCATTGTACTTTTCTACCATCAATGGATGAGTGTTTCCATTTCTCCACACTGAGGGTGACCCTTGTTATTTCCCTAGTCCTCTTGTTATAATTATCTAAAATGTGTGAAGTGGTATTTCACTGCGGCCTTTACTTACATTTCAGTAGTGATTAATGATGTTGGACATCTTTCAAGTGCTTATTCACCATTTGGAAATGTTCTTGGGAGAAATGTCTGTTCAAGTCTCTGCCCATTTTTATACTAGGTTGTTTATTTTTTGTTGTTTAAGTTATTTGCCTTTTAAGAGATGAGTTTCTAAATTTGTGCTTGTAAAGATTTACCATGGAGGAGATAATTTAGGCTCCTTAGATTTTGTATTATAATCTGTTTTGGTGGTAGTAGAATGACCTTTCATTAGAATCTTTTCTTCATATAAAGAGCGTGGTTGTGTGCCAGGCTCTGTGTTGGGTTGCTTGGTACATACATATGTGTCCTGCTCTTAAGGTGTCAGTTTTATCCCCATTGCTGGCTGGAATCCATGTCCCCCCCCCGACCCCGCGCAGAAGCTATTTCTTTACTGAAAAGTCCTCTTCAGCTTGGAAGCATGTCCTTTGCCAAGTATAATTATATAGTATTTTGTGACCCTGTACAGAGTGTGAAATGTATATTCTTAGCACAAACTGACAGCATTCCCTAGCACTGTGAGATGCTGCTAAAGTATCTGAAAAGGCTTCTGTGAAACCAAAGGAGAGTTTTAATGCTTTGGATCCAATGTTGATTCTGTCAATAATACATTTATTTTGTGTTTCCTTCCAGCTTGCTTTACTCCAATCCCCATTTTAACACTTTGAAGCTACATGGAGGTGTATTTTTCAATACACCTTGAATTAAGTCCCCAAAACACGCCAGAACATAGAGTGATATTGAAATAATATAACCAGAAGGAAAGATAAACTTGTTAATAAAACCATCCACAAGAAAGCCTGAGTCCACTGAAGCAAACACCTGTGTGTTCCTCTTACTTTTAAAAATCTCATCCGCAGTTCTCCCCCGTTAAATTTGCTGGCAGGGTTTTCCAGCTAGGAGTCAAATTTGGGTCTTGTCTGAGCCTACTGCACCCGAGGCTCAGAATGAGTAATGGTGATTGGAGAAGTGATGTGCTTTTTTTTCCTCATTTGTGAACCCTACTGGGCTTTCCCGAAACTAACTACCCGAACAGGAAGTTAGTCCTGTTTTTCTTTACGGTTGTCATCCGGCCGTAGCAGGGCAGGAACATTGAGGACAGGAAAGTCTGGGTGATACTGAAAGTCCTCAAAGTCTGATTCCATCTGTGGGTCTGACCCCTTGCCCTGAGCTAGAGTAACAGCCAGGTGAGTTCAAGTGTGTTCTCAAGCAGGACATCGGATCATGGGCTGGTCCCACATACATGGGTGTGAGGATCATAGTCATGGCATTAATTATTGTACTGAGCTTTTTCTACAGGTCGAACCAGGTGCTGTGCTAAATGTCTGCATGCTCTCTCACTCAGTCATGTCTCACTCTTTGCGACCCCATGGACTGGAGCCCGCCAGGCTCCTCTCTCTCTGAGATTCCCCAGGCAAGAATACTGTAGTAGGTACCATGTCCTACTCCAGGGGCTCTTCCTGACCCAGAGATTGAACCTGTGTCTCCCGCATTTGCCTGTGGATTCTTTATCACTGAACCACCTAGGAAGCCCACTGTGCTAAATACTTGACATGAATTATTTAATTCTCGCATCAACTTCAAGAGGCAGACAATTACTTCTGTGTTTTAAAGACACGGAGACTATCAGAGTGACTAAGTAACGTTCCCAAGACATCTGCCTCGTAGGTAATGCGGTTGGGATTCTGACTATGTCTTGACCCTTACTGAAGAGGTTTCTTAAGAATGAGTACTTTTCAGAAACAGAAAACAAACTCGTGGTAACCAGTGTGTGTGTGTGGTGGGGGGAACAATATAAGGGTCGGGGGAGTAGGAGGTACAAAATCTTGGGTGTAAGATAGGCTGCAAGGATGTATTATGCAGCATGGGAAATATAGCCAATATTTTGTAATAACTATAAATGGAATGTTGGAGAAGGAAATGGCAACCCTCTCCAGTATTCTTGCCTGGAGGATCCCCATGGACAGAGAAGCCTGGCAGGCTACAGTCCGTTAGGTCGCAAAGAGTTGGACATGACTAAAGCGACCAAGCATACACATCAATGAAGTGTAACCTTTACAACTGTATAAAAATGTTTAAAAAATAGAACACAAAGGGAGAGTGCTTTGTCTATTGCCACATCAGTTCCCACTGGCCGCTGATGGTGTTTCCTGTTGATGATGTTTTTCTGGTGTTGCAATTAATTGCCTCGGGCAAGAAAGAGAAAAAGAAGCCTTTCTTTAATTGTTACCTGGATCTGTGCCCTCTCCTGACACCCTCCCCAACCCACGTGAGGCATTACCCTCTTGTCTGCTCTGGGCCTCCTGTTCTTCCTTCTCATCTCATATGTGGAATCTTTGATGCTCAAGAGGAATATCTCTGGTGATGCTTGTTTCGATGGGTAAGCATTCAAGTTCTAGACGCCGGGAATGAAGCTGACAAGTACACGCACTGCTTCTCTTCATCACTCCCATTGCATTTTGTAATAGTACTTTTTGTTTATTTTGCACTGATCTGGGAAGATGAGAGTTGCAAGATGGAGCTTGGTTAGACTTGTTTGGAATTGAGAGGCTGGTGGGGGCCAAGCCTGTACATGGGGCAGCAAGAGGTTAGTTCCTGGTAGTGACTGAAAGAAAAGCACCCCCTGCCCTGCTCACGTTGCTCCCAGCTCTTTCTTCATAGCACAATTTTGTGTCAGACTCAAGATCAATTGAATATATTTAGCTCTTTTTCCTATCTTTTCCCATGAATTTAAACATTCTAAAGGCAGAGATATTTTTTTGTATAGTCTGTGTCTGCGTGTTGTACTTTTACTCTTGTGTCTATGGTACCTAGAATAGCACCTGACAAACAGTAGGCGCCCAATATTGTTGCAAACCAGGAGGACTAGCCCACAGAGAGTCCAGTGAGCCACAGAGAGCAGGGCTCATGGTGGTGACGGAAGAGTGTGGAGCCTGGTTACCTGGGATCACTTCAGGGTATGCTCCGGATTTAGGATTATATGTGAAGTGCAGTAGAAAACATTTCATTCAATGTGGAATGTGATGTAAATTACCACTCTTTATCCCCCAATAGGGAATTACTACAGTTTCTCTCTGTAAATTATGTTAGATTGCACTTAAAAAAATAATAGCCATATTATTCAAACAATGGCATTTATTCTCTAACACAGTGGATTAGAACCCAAAGAGAGAGAGGGGGTTAGATAGGTTTTACTATGACTTTCTACCTGTGTGTTATAGAACTGCAGAAAAATCAACTTCTGCATGATATTTCTGCCTCTTTTTCAATGAATGGCCTTTTTTTTTTTTTAAATAAAAAGGCATGCCATTACAAGCTTTAAAAAAGCATCCGTGAGTTTACTGTGTGTGTATATTTGAGATGATTATGCTGTTTCAGTTATTTATTTTTATACCTGCTCTTGGGTTAATCCCCATTAACAAGAAACACTAGTCAAATAGAGCAGTTATTTTGCACATGAATAAATGAACAATTATGTTGTAGGTTGGAGACCATGTATCAGACATTTTGCATATTCTTCGTATTTAATCTGCACAGAATAATCTTTGAGAAAGGGGGCATTATTTTCCCCTTAAAAAGATGAGAGTATGAATCACACAGATGGTAAAAAATCTGCCTGCAGTACAGGTGATCTGAGTTCTACCCCTAGGTCAGGAAGATCCCCTGCAGAAGGAAATGGCAACCCACTTCAGTATCCTTGCCTGGAAAAGCCCATGGACAAAGGAGCCTGGTGGGCTGCAGTCCATGGGTCACAAAGAGTTGGGCACGACTGAGTGACTAACACTTGTATGAATCCCACGTAGATTAACAAACCCGCCATCTCTGAGGGCAAGTGCAAGGAAGAGTCTGGATGCAAGGCCAGGTGTCCCTAAAATCCATGAACACTGTAGCTACATCTTCCAGCCTCCATGGATCTGGAACAGCAGTGCTCATCAGGAGTGCAAGTGTTCTGAAACCCAGGTCTTCTGACGCCTGAGCCATTTCTGCTCTTTTCCACTCTAAGAGGATGCATCAGTTATTGCTTTAATTAATTCTCCAAGTGCTGAGCCAACTTTGTAAGCACCAGGGCAAAGCAGGAGGGAGCACTCAAAAACAGACAATGAGCGTCCTGAACCCTCCTGTCCAGATGCACAGTGTGACCTTTCACCTTCCTATTCATAATGAATGATTTTTTAATCTGGGAAACGAGGGCCCTAGAGAGGATGCTGGCCGGGGTCCCTTTTATCGCCGGTCTTCAATGAAACACAAAGTTAATTGCATCTGATGCACAAAAAATGTATTAGATCTGGGAAATGTCAGAGCAAATGGGCGGCCAGGTGAGGGTCTGAATTCACAGTCATGTACTTAGCACCACACTCTCCTGACTGTAGCCATCATGGGTCTTGATTTTCGCCTGGGAGGCTCTACAAACCTAGAAGTTTGTATCATCCCGTGGCCAATTCACAGCCTTCAAATGCATGTGGAATGATCCCCGGAAAAGATCCAGAGGAGGATCACTGCTTCCCATGAAATTTCCTCTCTGAGAAGTAAGTTGAAGCTTACTTATTGAACTCATTTTCCAACATGAAAGAAATAGAGAACTTAATTGCTTCCCACCTCTCTGGCTTCCCAGATGATTTGATTGGGCTTTGGAAGTTGTGTCCTTAGGAATATATGTATCTTAAAAAATAAGTCATGGCTTGGAGATCATGACTTTTTTTTTCTTCAAGGCAATTGGAGCCTTCTTTATCAGCTTTTTCATGCTAATTGTTCTTTTTCTGTCTGTAGCTTTATCCTTTCAGGAGCTACATACATATTCAATTAACTCAACATGAGCTTCTCAGTTGAAAACAAATGTACCTTGAAAAAATTTCCCTTTTATTAAATAGACTTTTGTCTACATATAACTTTCTTATGAGAGATTCTGATACATTATAGAATAAAAAATGCTTTTTGTCTCCATGGAATCATCTACATATTATGAAGTCATATTTGGGTGTGGTGGGAGAAAAGCATGTTTTGGGGAAGTGGTTATGATTTCTCTTGTGAGCTAAGAGACAGGATTATTTCCTGTTACCTCAAATGACAGCTTTGTGGTTCAAAAGGTTTCCATTTAGGCTTTTCTGGCCCTTTTTAGCAGGTAAACTTTATTTTTGTTTTTGAGTACTATTAAGCTTAATAGTGGAGAAGGCAATGGCAACCCACTCCAGTGTTCTTGCCTGAAGAATCCCAGGGACGGGGGAGCCTGGTGGGCTGCTGTCAATGGGGTCACACAAAGTCGGACACAATTGAAGTGACTTAGCAAGCTTACCAGACTGAACACACACACACACACACACAGAATGAAGATTTGACTTCTGGGATTTGATATATTTTGGGGGAGAGTTAGGATGTTCAGAGGATGTGAGAGGAAAAAGGCAAACGAAACTTCATGCATCAAGAAGGACTTATAATGCAGGAAGACTGAGGACATGGCTCAGGGCACAACAAAATCTGAATTAAGCTTTAACTTATCATAATAGCTGCCATCAGAAAAAGTGCCAATTCTTCCTATATTTCTAATTCCTTGCATTGGTATAAGGTGAATTGTTCCTATTAATTTTTAAAATTAAATTACATTAGAAGAGGCTTCTTGAAAATAGGAATACCATCTTATTACCTCTTGTGTAGAAAGGCTGATTTTTGGTAGATTGCTTGCTTAATTGGCTTCCTTAATCACATTTTTAATCAGCCTGATTTTCTACTGGGCATACTTGTGATCACTACAATGATTAATCATTTTCAGGAAAAAAACTGGGTATTCACTGAAATCTTTGTCAGATCTTTCATATGGAGTTAATACAGCTCCCCTTCTCTATGAAACTTTTTTTATATAATAAGCAACTTGGGTTTGGAATTGATCAGATTGGTGAGATTCAATAATTTTAACCATTCATTTGTTAATTTTTTAGCAGCAGTAACATTTCTGACAGTCTTGGTTTCTTTACAAAATTCAGTTGCATAGAAGGTATAAAGCCCATTCTGGTTAATCACCTCATTTATCGAATAATTAAACGGGAGCATAACAAGACAAAGAAGAAGCATGGGAAGATGAAGCATCTTTAATGAAAGATGGAAATGAATGAGTACTGAAAGAAACCAGTGTTTCTGCACGATTTTCAGTGTGGGTATGAAGCAAATAGGCAGAAAAGGAAAGCTAGCTAGAAATGCTCATCAGTCTTTAACTGTGTCCTGGCTCATTCATTCCTTCGACCTGTTCTTGTCTTGAGCTCTATCTGTACATGTTCCAAGTGCCCTTTTCCTCCCAAACCTAGTGCGTGTCTCTGTCTCCTGGCACAGACCATTTTAGTTGGGGAGGCTGAGCTATTGAGGGAAGCTGGGCTACTGAGGGAAGCTGAGACATCATCAGCATGAACAGGAAGTAAGGGGATGAAAAATGTATCCGATACAGCTGTGTTCTGGCCATTGTTTTGAGGAAGTTGCAATACCAGAATTTGCCACTAGGTTGCTTATGGTGCTGGACAGATCATTTCAGAGCAGAGACCCTTGGTTCTCTAGACTTTATAATGAAGGGTTTCCACGGTCTTTTCTAAATAGAACATTCTCAACTTCTGCTGTACTCCTTTTGTCCTCTTGGCCCTGAACTCGGGGTGTGGTTTCCCTTGAATGGAGCTGAGAGTGCCAATTTAATTCTAGCCTGGAATCTTCCTCCAAAAGACTCCTTAATCTTAACAGAAAAAACCTTGTTACTTCATAAGTGAGTAAACTGGTAATTGGTAGAGTTAAGGGAGATGCTGACTAGGGTCAAAAACAGAGGCTTCTTATGGCCAACCTGGACAGCATATTCAAAAGCAGAGACATGACTTTGCCGACTAAGGTCCGTCTAGTCAAGGCTATGGTTTTTCCTGTGGTCATGTATGGATGTGAGAATTGGACTGTGAAGAAGGCTGAGCGCAGAAGAATTGATGCTTTTGAACTGTGGTGTTGGAGAAGACTCTTGAGAGTCCCTTGGACTGCAAGGAGATCCAACCAGTCCATTCTAAAGGAGATCAACCCTGGGATTTCTTTGGAAGGAATGATGCTAAAGCTGAAACTCCAGTACTCTGGCCACCTCATGCGAAGAGTTGACTCATTGAAAAAGACTCTGATGCTGGGAGGGACTGGGGGCAGGAGGAGAAGGGGACAACCGAGGATGAGATGGCTGGATGATGTCACTGACTCGATGGCCGTGAGTCTGAGTGAACTCCGGGAGTTGGTGATGGACAGGGAGGCCTGGCGTGCTGCGATCCATGGGGTCGCAAAGAGTCAGACATGACTGCGCACTGAATGGAACAGAACTATGTATGTTATCTACTGCTATGAAACTTATTGCCTTTTGAAATATCGCAAACTTCTTATTCCCAGAATCCAGAATACTATTGGACTGGCTTTTTTGCATGCAGCTCCAGCTTAGAGTTCTTGGAAGGGAAGACAGAAGTTGCAAAGCTTCTTGAAGCTTAGGTTCTGGGACTTGAATAATGTCAATTATCCTACATTCTACTGGTCAAAGCAAAGGAAAGGACAGTCTGAATAGAAGACTTGGGAAATAGAATTCACCACTTGTTGGGAGGTATGGCAAGGAGTTTGTGGCTGTATTTAATCTACCACACATGGACTATCATCTCATCCTCCAAGATCCATGCCACATGCTGAGTTAAGACACTTTTTTGGCCGGGTCAATATGCAGCCTTAAAATCCTTTTTAACACAGTGCTCCAGGCAGTCACCACAAATCAATCATAACTGCCACAAGAAATGAAATGTATCTGCCATCTGGACTCTGCAGTGAGCTATTGATGGAGGCTGGGCAGGAAATTCAGAGTTCCTAGCTTTCATTCCAGCGTCTTTTCTTTCTCCATTACTCTGTCTCCTCACTTTTGGTCAGTTCTTTAATATATCTCAGATTATTTTTTAAAAGCCACTTATTTCTATCTCTAAACTTTTTAAAAATATGCATCTTTTGAGATTCTGAACAAAACCATCACGTGTTATGTGTTTCCTACATAGATTATGGCATAAACCGCTGTTTTAAATGTTATCAATTTGGATACCACCTTAACCAATGATAAAACTTAGATCAATTCAAATGATGACATCTGGATCAATAATGCAGCAAGGGGGTATTATGTGACTCTCGACATGAAACGATGAGAAAGTTACAATATCTCCCTTGAGCATTCTTGCCAAATCCAATAGTTGAGAAGCGATCAGACAAACACAGATCATGAGGTATTTCACAACAGAGTTAGTTTGAAATCTTAGAAAGGCATCAATTTCTTGCAAAATTCACGCCCCCTCCCCTCCAAAAATAGGTGAAGGACTGTGCTAGATTAAATTCAATGAAAGAGACATTTAAAATTTTCAATTCATGATTCTATATTGGATTTGATTTTGGATTTTACAAAGTTATAAAAGACCTTATTAGGACAGTTGGGGATTACATATTAGGTAGTATTATTGTATCAATGTTACATAATTTTATGTGTGATAGTTTGGCAGTTATATAGGAGCATGTCCTTATTCCTAAAGAAAAAGGATGATGTATTAATATTTAGAGGGGAAGACTCAAGATATTTGCAACTTATTTTCAAATGGGTCAACAGAAAAAAATGAATATTATATATATATGTACATGTATGTATACAGTATATATATATGCATATGAACATATACAGATTTTTTTATTACTGAAGGAGAGAGAAAGAAAATGTGGCAAAAATACTAATTTACAAATGAAGGTGATACATCCATATATTTTCATCATACTTTTAATTTTTTTTGAAGGTTAGAACATTTTCGAATTAAAAGTCACTAACTTGTGTTTTGTGGTTGAGACAATGCCTGACTTTGAGCTATTCTGATAAAGTATCCAGTGCCAACTATATGATTAAATTCTGAGGAATTTTGTTTCAGAATGCTGCATTTCTAAAAGGCACATTTTCTTTACTTACAGACATATGCCAGGAGAAGAATCTCAAGTATAGGCAGTTGTTTGAATATGGAAATTGATAGGAAAAGTTGACCAAGTAGAAAACTGTAATGTGTCATAATAAAAGATGGTGAGATTTGCCTATATGTTCTGTGGGCATCATGGTTCACAGAGTTATATATTATGCTAGAAGCCTAGGATGACAAGGGTTTCATTTCATTCTGCTCATATTCTGTGAATGACTTTGAGCAAGTCATTTTAAGCTGGGTGGAAACTTGGTCCTCCCATAAAATGGAGAGGCAAATTCTGATTTACATTTTGGATTAATTACCTAAGTGCAAAGTTTTGTAAACATCCAAATGTTCAATCTTGAAGACACATGGAGTATTGCCATGCAGGGAGCTTAGGTAACACTTACTGATTCTGCACCTGTTTAGAGGTTTCCTTACGGGATCCTGTGTAAAGTTTCAACCTTTACCTGTGAGTTACTGTGCTGAGAAATCTACCTGTATTTTGACGAATATGTTTTCCTGCATAGCTCTTATTTTTTTCTTATATAAGGCTGGGTTTTGAGGAGGAGGTCTAGATAGAAAAAAATACCCCTGACTATGTCATCTGTGAAGGGGTTGTGCCAACTCTCTGTGCTCTAGAAGTGTAGGTGGTTGAAAATCTACGAAATAATTAGCCACTGTAAACTGTGCTTCATAATATCTAAAAATACAGCTCTTCTTAGAGAAGGATGAGTCTTCTGTAGATTTAGAGGAGGAGAGATTAGCCATGATCTGGGTGTAACAGGGCTGGGAACGGCTTGGGTGGATGAAGGAGATCTGAGAAAGGAAGTCTGGTGTGCATGTTCATCGTGTGCACAGACATTGCGGGAGGAGCTCCTATGCTGACACAGTTATTGTTGTTTAGTTGCTAAGTTGTATTTGACTCTTTGAGACCCCATGGACGGCAGCATGCCAGGCTTCCCTGTTCTTCACTATTGCCCAGAGTTTGCTCCGATTCATGTCTGTTGAGCCAGTGATGCCATCCAACCATCTCATCCTCTGCCTCAGTCTTCTGCTTTTGCCTTCATTCCTCCCCAGCATTGGGGTCTTTTCCAATGAGTCGGCTCTTTGCATCAGGTGGCCAAAGTATTGGAGGTTCAGCTTCAGCATCAGTCCTTCCAGTGAATATTCAAGGTTGATCTCCTTTAGGATTAACTGATTTGATCTCCTTGCAGTCTCAAGAGTCTTTTCCAACACCACAATTCAAAGGCAGCAATTCTTTGGTGCTCAGCCTTATTTATGATCGAACTTGAGATATGCTTGGAGTCCTGCCTGTTGGATGAAACTGAGTGATATTGTTGGATAAGAACAGTGAAGGCAGTGCAAAACTCATGGTAGGCAATACAGATTGTTGAATAGGGCATTGACTGAGAGTGAGTAAATTTGAAACTAAGTAAGGCATGGTAACATCATGCAGAGAAAGAGCAGCAGATGTCTTTCCCTTGGAAACTTTGTGTGAGGATGAGTATTTAGCTCTGAAGTACAGGCCCTAGTGAAGCACCATTAGGGAAGTTTCAGAGAAGGAGTAAGTTCTGTGGAAGTAGCAGGTGATGAGGGTTGTGATCAATTAGTGATGTCTGCAGAGGTCAGAGGTGGAACCATAACAGCACACAAGTCATGTATTTGCTGTTCCTGAACTTAAGGGGTGGAGAAGGCAATGGCACCCCACTCCAGTACTCTTGCCTGGAAAATCCCATGGGCAGAGGAGCTTGCTAGGCTGCAGTCCATGGGGTCGCACAGAGTCAGACACGACTGAGTGACTTCACTTTTACTTCTCACTTTCATGCATTGGAGAAGGAAATGGCAACCCACTCCAGGGTTCTTGCCTGGAGAATCCCAGGGATGGGGGAGCCTGGTGGGCTGCAGTCTATGGGGTCGCACAGAGTCGGACACGACTGAAGCGACTTAGCAGCAGCAGCAGCAGAACTTAAGGGGAGAATAAAACAAAAATTCTAACCTATGTGATGGAAAAAAGAATTGGGAACTGGTTTGGGAGAAAATGGATGATTTGGTTTCAGTTTGAGGACCTTCTATTTGAGGACAACACGTTAAGTACATCTGAGGTCACTGTTGCTAGTTCCTGCCATGGGCTTTGATGCACTTACCAGAGGGTGTTCAGAGTAGAGAGGGTGTAGACACTGGAACTGCTTTGAGGTCAAGTGAATACACAAGTAAGCTGCTTGTTTGTACACACACACACACACATTTTCTTCTAACGATCACTCCCTATTCCACGTATTTGTTTAATTCACGTGTCATTTGGTGAATAGTCACCATGTTGTATGGTCAGTCAGCTGGCAGCTACATTACTCCACTCATTAGTGATGAGAAAGCACAAAGAGTACAGCATTCTTATTTAATGCAGAGGAATCTTTAAAGAATTACAAACAAGATCATTGAAACTTGATGATTATAGCAGGGAGGAATCAGTACTTAATTTTGAGACATTGTGATTGGAACTGGTGCCTCGGACGGAGTTTGGGTTCCATATTTAATTTATAAGCTCTGTGCCTTGGAATCATACTTCCTCCCACTGGGCCTTGGTTTCTATAGCTGAAAAAAGAAAGTACTGTATAAACTAGGGATGGTGAGTGTGTGCTGTCTCTCTTTTACCCTGTGTCCCTGGTAAACAAGGTCTTTGCCTCTGATCTTGGATGAGGTGTCACAGGCATTTCAGTACTTGCCTTGTGACCAGGAAATTTTTGTTGTCTTCAGGATGTCAATCACAAAGGAAAAAAAAAATGAATAAGAATAGTCATGGCAAATACTTGTTGAGTTTTTGTATGCACCAGGTCCTGTGCTAAGCACCTTATTTGTAATATGTTAAGGTGTATATAAACTCGTGTGTGTTTTCAATTAAGAAGGAGGATGGTTAAAAGCAAGTGGAATTTTTGGCTCAAACTATGAGATTAGAGAATCGAAATTAATTGGAATAACTTAAGAAAATGGCCAGTGGTGGCAAGAAAAGAAAATAGGGCTCACTTTTTCATTTCTAAAACCTAGTCTAATAGAACATCACTGACCAAATGTTTTACCAAGGGAATTAATGATTAGGTGAATGAGTAAAATTGTGTGCCAAGGATTGTTCTCAGCTCATGGATCCAGCTTCTTCTTGTCGGATTAAAATCTACTGACCTTGGAGAAGGCAATGGCACCCCACTCCAGTACTCTTGCCTGAAAAATCCCATGGACGGAGGAGCCTGGTAGGCCGCAGTCCATGGGGTCGCTAAGAGTCGGACACGACTGAGCGACTTCACTTTCACGCATTGGAGAAAGAAATGGCAACCCACTCCAGTGTTCTTGCCTGGAGAATCTCAGGGATGGGGGAGCCTGGTGGGCTGCCGTCTCTGGGGTCGCACAGAGTCAGACACGACTGAAGCGACTTAGTAGATAGAGTATTGTACATTCTGCATAGCTGCTCTTCAGCTTGTTGCACTTCCAAATGCAGGGCAAATGAAAAAGCAAAGAAGGTTCTGATACCCATGAGAGGAAGGCTATGTCCTCCGGGACAGATAGTTCGGGTGGAATCCATCACTGCTCTGTGAGAAAAAATTCTTGGTGCACAATGAGTAGCTGTATAGTGTCTACCTATTACATTGTTATTTCAAATAAAAATTAAAAATTCCAAAAAAAAATCTACTGACCTGTTAATACCTTTATTCTGTAGTATTCAGTTTATTCTCTCCACTAGGAACTTTCAGTTTTTAAAATAAGGCCCAGCTGATGATCCTTCATCACATTCTTTCAATTCAAAACCATTGATTATAGACTGTACTTCCTTCATCAGCTACATAAGAAGAGGTTTTAGAAAGTGCTTGCATCAGTATACTCATTTGTCATCAGTAAACAATAAAGCCCAAATTCATTATCCTCATTCCTTAGAGCTAAGGTTTCAGGTGTATATCAAGTGAAAGAGCAGCTGGTAAAGCTTTTATAAGGTAAAGTCATCATCACGGTTCCTAACAGGAGCATCATGCCTGCATTAGGACTGTAACCTGCTTTAAAGAATATAGGCCAATTATTTAAATAAATTATCCCTAGTTTCACCTGTTAATACTTTGAAAAGAAAGTCAGCTGAAGACAGCATTAGTGAATTCTGACAGTTGGGATACAAATTTATTATGACAAGTTAATTTTCCTTTTAGTTTTTAGGACTTTTATAAAATAAATGGACCTACACAGGGTATTGAATTAATGGATTTTATTTTTCATCTGAAGGAAGAAAAAAAAAAAAAAAAAGCTTATGAAGTACTACCCCAGAACTCCAGGATGTTCATTGAATTTCTGGCTCATAATATAGCTTCTAAAAAAGCAATTATAACTTTCATCTTAAACTTCTTCCAGTGACAAATCTCTCTGGAGTGACACTGGATTCCTTCCTTAGAGAGCATCTCTTTTCTCAGGGGAAATGATACTCAGCAGCATCCAAAATAGTTTAGCCAAAATTAAACTATGGAAATTGGATCCAACCTAAATTTACCGTGATTGCATCCATATATGTCAATTACATCTCTCACCCTTAAGACTTTCCCAACTTCTCTTGCTTCCCATATCACATAAACACCTGTCTGCCACAGAGGCATGTTGCCATCTTCTGTCCGAGGACTCTCCATATGAGATATGAAGCTATTACATTTTAGCTAATGTTCTTTCTGGCACACTGTCTAAGCCCAGTGTTGGCTCCCATTGCTTGATACTTGGTAGCTGAGACAGATTACTCTAGCTGCTAATATGGTCCTACCTGTGTTGGAGTCTTCATCAAAAGACACCAAGCCTGCTAGGGATGAGGAAGTACTGAGTGTCTGTTCATGACCTGCCTCCCTCATCATTGCCCACACTGTCAAGCTGATGTCCCACACAATGTGGATGAAGGGATTACTGTGACAGTGTCTGTCCACATCCATTTATTCCCAGCACCCAAGGCAGACTCTTCGGCTGCACTGCATGTCAGTTTGATTATCTTAGAAGCTGGAGACATGGAGCAGAGAGTGAAATTTTTCAAATGCTGATTGAGAAAGACTCATGTAGTGCAGTCAGACAGAAGTGGGCAGATAAGAGTTTCCCAGAGAGTGGGCGCACAGCACACTCTGTGATTATTACTATTATTATTATTCTGTAATCAATGTGATTTCCTAGACACATTCCTAAAAGTTCATTCTTTAATAGAGTTCTCAAGAGAAATAAAAAACAAAGTGAGCAGCTCTATCTTGCTTCTGAAATAAAGATTGTTGCCAAAGCTTCTATCCATCCGTGTAACTGAAAAGGCACTGTGTTCACTTCTCCATTATTCAGGCGTGACCAGATGGAAAAAAACCCTGCACCCAACTACTTTAATATCTTGATGTACTCCTTATGTAGACAGTAAAGGTATATATCATAAGTGGGTAGAACTTAATTTTAGAAAGAGACTGGGTAGCCAGCATCAGGGTCAGTATCCATGTGATGCTTGATTCAGCTGATTTTCAGCGCCTGGCTGAAAGCTATAGAGCCATCATCTTTTCAACATAACCATAATTTCCAGTCCTGTTTATAGCTATCAAAGGTACCACTTAAGAACTCTTTCATAAAAAATGCCAAGTCATTAATTGATGTATTTCTGCCTCATAAAGTAGAAACAAATTTCCCCCAGCAGAAATGAATTTTTCAAACAAAATCGAGCATTGTATATATTGTTATAATAAAGCAAAACCTGGCAGGAAGGGTTGGCTAGTAGAGCGACACCACCAATTAGGTCCTAAATTATTTATTTATTATGTGCGAATCTGAGCGTCACTTTTGACCATCTTTCCATATACCTACAATGGCTAACAAACTGATGCTTAGAAAATAAGCACAAAGTCCTTTTATAAATTTTATCTGGAAACCTGCCTAGATCCTGTAATCTCAGGCATTTAACTGGTTCCTTAATTTCTATATTTATATAAGCATGGATTTGACTTGTGTGGGGATTGGTGGTAGGTGTTAGGTTGTTTATAAGAGGAAGATAAAAGAAAGCATGATTATCAGTGGTAAAATAAATCCAAGTATTGTTTTGGATTTTTTAAGGAAAAAATTATGTATACAGGAAAACCTTAGGTGCTGGATTTGTTTAGTGTGCACTGTGAAGACAAACATGGAATTTTCTTTATATTTGAGGTGATCCTAGCAAATGTGAAACATCAAATACTTGTTTTGCATTATAAAGAGATGGTTAATGAATATCACACTGCAGTGAGTGTTTCAGGGCTTAATAATCAATATCTGTACTATGGAGCCTGTGCTAATTTTATTTAAGTAAATGACTGTGTGTGAGCATCTCAGTGAACGAATTACATTAGCACTGTTTTAAGTACTGACTATGTACCTAGCACTGTGTGTAGCTGAGATTTGAATCATCAGCAAAAGCAGGTTAATGAGCCTCCTATGTCATTTCATTGCAGATGTACTGAATATATAAGGTTTGGCCTGTCATACAAGTTAATAGACACTTTCATCTCCTGGTCTTTTATGAAATAGTGCTTTTTACCAGAAGAGATAATTGTAAAATTGGGAAATTAAAGGATTTTATGCTGTTCTTCATAAATGCAACCATATAC
The DNA here is from genome assembly GCA_006408695.1 of Aepyceros melampus. Lineage (NCBI taxonomy): Eukaryota > Metazoa > Chordata > Mammalia > Artiodactyla > Bovidae > Aepyceros > Aepyceros melampus. The sequence goes on along the minus strand of SJXQ01002568.1, from coordinate 793,085 downwards.
ATATTTTGAGGAAATACTGTGATTTCAGTAGTATGTGTGGTTGAATGCAGGATATTTTCACACATGTTCAAGGATGTAGACTATAGCTAAATTGATAGGGTATTCTTTTATAATCTTCATTCTGATCTTGCTCCTTCAGTTCGCTCTTTGTCTTTTCAAAATAAAAGTTGTTTCAATTCAGTTCAGTCGCTCAGTCCTGTCCAACTCTTTGTGACCCCATGAATCGCAGCATGCCAGGCCTCCCTGTCCATCACCAACTCCCGGAGTTTACTCAAACTCATGTCCATCGAATCGGTGATGCCATCCAGCCATCTCATCCTCTGTCGTCTCCTTCTCCTCCTGCCACCAATCCCTCCCAGCATCAGGGAATTTTCCAATGAGTCAACTCTTCGCATGAGGTGGCCAAAGTACTGGAGTTTCAGCTTTAGCATCATTCCCTCCAAAGAACACCCAGGACTGATCTCCTTTAGGATGGACTGGTTGGATCTCCTTGCAGTCCAAGGGACTCTCAAGAGTCTTCTCCAATACCACAGTTCAAAAGCATCAGTTCTTTGGTGCTCAGCTTTCTTCACAGTCCAACTCTCACATCCATACATGATCACTGGAAAACCATAGCCTTGACTAGACAGACCTTAGTCGGCAAAGTAATGTCTCTGCTTTTGAATGCTATCTAGGTTGGTCATAACTTTCCCTCCAAGGAGTAAGCGTCTTTTAATTTCATGGCTGCAGTCACCATCTGCAGTGATTTTGGAGCCCGCCAAAATAAAGTCTGACACTGTTTCCACTGTTCCCCCATCTATTTCCCATGAAGTGATGGGACCAGATGCCATGATCTTAGAAGTAATTAAAAATTACTATACTTTGAATAATTTTGTACTTAAATGAAAGGAAAAAATTCCTCTTTTCATAATCTCCAAATATCTTTCCCAAAAACATGTATACTAAAAAAGCTCAAATTAGTTTGGATCTCATTATTTTGGAACTTGTTTTATTTCTGTTTATTGAGACAGAAAATAACTTACTGGAAAACATGCTGATGTTGGCAGTTTCCCATTAAAAAGAATAAACCTTTTCTCTCCAGCAACTCCTACCTCTATTAATTTAAAGGTTCATCAGGGGCCATATTCCTCTTCCTATGCCAATTATAAACCATTACTTCCAGGAGATGGAGGAGAGGGGCTGGACTAGTGAGTGCTTACTTGGTTTAGGTGACTACATCAACCGTGTAATTCCTTTGTGCTTTGTTTTATTGCTATGACGATTGTTCATGGTACTTTCAATTTCCCAAACCCTTCTTATGCTCCACTACTAGCTAAGATAGTTCAACCTCTGGGAAATCTACCCATTGTTCCTATTAAGGGGAGATTATTTTTGCACATTTTTATGTTGTAATATTTCTTTTGCACCTTGCTCCGTTAGTCATGTTTCATTGCAAATGTCTGTTTTGCTGTTTTTCTGCTACAAATGTTAGCTCAGCTAGTAAAGAATCCGCAGGAGACCCCAGTTTGATTCCTGGGTCAGGAAGATCCCCTGGAGAAGGAAATGGCAACCCTCACTAGTATTCTTGCCTGGAGAATCCCCATGGGCACAGGACCTGGCAGGCTGCAGTCCGTAATGTCCCAAAGAGTCAGACCCGACTGAGTGACTAAGCACCGCAGTATAGCAGTCTATTTCTCAGAAATCTAAGGGTGGAGAGGATTTCTGATCTTTATATACCCAAGATTTAAGACAGTGCTTGTCACACTGTGGATGTTCAGAAAATGTTCCACAAATAAATGAACAGTGAGTATTCTAGGATAGCCAGAAGTATTTTAGGAAGAGTTCCCTTGTGGCAATGGGGAGGATGCAGAGAAAGAGATTGCAGACAGAGGATTGGACAGGCAGTTACTATCAGAGACCCTGAAGGGTTTGCCAAAGTGGTGATGATAGGAATGGAGAGGTGAAGATAGTGCAGGAATACTTATTTCATAGACTTTTTCTTACAGTTCTTCTTTTTCCCTACTGATAGGATGCTTTGTACAGATACATTAAAGTTAGTACCACGTTTTGACCCAACATAATGTACACATACTGAATAACAGATGATGACAAACGTCAAAGGAACAAAAAGTTGGAGTAGAAAGTTTAGAGCTTATAACAATAACAAAACAAACAAAAAAACAACCCCACACTGTCATTCCATTTGTGAGAAGTAATCATGGTTAACTTAACATTTGGTCTGTTGTCTCTGAGACATTTGTGTCTAAGCACTGAGAGGCAATCTATTAGACTGGTTACCAACACAGACTTTGAACTCTGCGTGCACATTTTGGCTCTGCTGTCTACCATGTGATTTTTGGTAAAACATGCTCCATCATTTTCTTTGTGCACAGTGAAGGTAATAATAATTATATTCCTTTCATGGAATTGTCCTGATGATTATGAAAGCTAATGCATTTAATGAGCTAAGCCTAGTTGCTGGCACATAGGATATTTATAAATGTATATGCTGTTCATATTTATATCAACTGTATCAACTTATAAGCATGATTTATATTCTAAACTTTCTTCCCTTTCATCTTATAATCATCTTCCATAATTGCCAGAAACATCCATTTTAATGATTGTATAATATTCATTTGTATGTCAAAATCCTCATTTTAATCATATTTTGCTTTAAAAATAAAAGTTTAAAGGTATAATTGTCATTGCATAAATGATTGTGCAAATCTAAGATTGCTTTGCTATGATTAATTTCCAGGAAAGGAGTTACTAGGTCAAAAAGCATGAATATTTTTAATGTTTTTGATTCAAATAGCAGTTTGCCTTCCAGAACACTGGTCTTTCAGCACTAAATATTATTTTAAAAAACAAAAACCTCAACTGAGTAATTTTAAAGCCCTTATTGGCGGTACTCAATGATTCATGACTCAGGCAATATCCAGTACAGCAGATAGAAAGGAAATCTGAAGAAGTTAACAAAATGAAAGACAGGAGGACAAAGGAAGAAAAAAGTTATAGAACCAAAAGAATGGATTGGTTATAGCAGTCACTTTAAGGGAGGGCAGAGATCTTTTAGACATTACCTAACTAATGCTGATTATGCAATTCCTAATGACTAATTTAAGATTCCACTTCTGTTAGAGCCAAAGGTGTAATTATGTCTAGGTTTGGTGATATGGGTCTTAGCATAAGGGACTCCATTTTGTTCCTCTTTTCTTGTTTTTAATAATACTATAATTTCTTTCCAGTTTGGGTCAATTTAGTAAGTGATAAAAATATTTTTGTTTAAACTTACATCTCTGAATACAGAAGAAAAAATTGTTAATATTCTTTTAGGTCTTTAGTATTTTTCTTTTTTTGTAAGTGAACTGCTTATCTGTATGTATTCTTTCTGACTTTTCCATTGCTGTGTGCATCTTTTTCTGTATTGATAATGTGAGAGAAACATAATTATCACTAGATTAATTTTTTAGGGTGATGGAGTTCAAAATGTCCAAGATGCCGACATTAAGTATTTGATGTATTTAGTTTTTCACTATGAAATTAACAATATTGTACAATTCTTGACTTACAGAATAGCAGCTGTTAGTGATTTGACCTAATAATTTAAGGCTTTGTGAAACTGTCAAACAGTTGAGTAGACTGCCTCAGACTCATACACGTATTTTGTTATTTGGCTTATGCAAGTCTATTCAACTATTTGCAGTCATACTTTTGGCTTGAAAAATCAGTGTTTTTGAGCACTTATGTCTAAATGATTGGGTGCCATTTCCACTTGACAAAAGATTTTGAATATAGTTGCTAAAATGTAACATATGATCAGGTTTAATTTTTCAACAAACTGTGAATGATGTTATCCTAATATTGCACTATGAATCACAAATATTTCAACTGGAAGAGATGAAGTAATGCTTTATAAGCATTACTGTTTTGAAGTTTGCTTCTAACTTCCATACATTATCTCATTTAATTTGTCATGACAATAACCCAGTGAGGAGCACTGAGTGGTCCCCTGTTATATATATATATATATATATATATATATATATATAATTTTATTTTGTTCATTATTTTCAGCTATATGATGGCTTATCTAGTTGAGGTGAATGGAGGTTGCTCTCTAGTTGCAGCGCGCGAGCTGTACATTGCAGTAGCTTCTCTTGCTTCAGAGCACGGGCTCTAGGGCGTGTGGTTTTCTGTAGTTGTGGCACCAGAGCTTAGCTGCCCCAAGGCTGTGAAATCTTCCAGGACTAGGGATCGAACCAGTGTCCCCTGCATTATAAGGTGGAACACCAGGGAAGCCCCAGTTCCCTGTTATTATAGAAGTGAAGGTTGAAGCTCAGAGAGTTTCCACAGTGACTGAAAACCCTGGTCTTCAGATTTTGAATCTAGTACTTTTTTTTTTTTTTTCCTCTTCCTTGATCATTGAATCACTTGACCTGGAAATATGTGCCTTCTTCACTTTTGTTAGAAAAAATAGAACCACTGGGATTCTAATCCTAGTGAGAAGTGATAATGGGAAGCTCCCAAGTGCCATTGCACTGTTTTTGTTGTGTCTGTCTTATTTTAAGAACATATGTTTTGGAATTTGCTGTGTAAATGCTAGTTTGAGCTGTACAATGAAAAGTGAAAAGCAATGGCATGAGAGCATGTTTATCTTACTTAATGTGTATGGCATTCGTGAGGGCTTGTTTCACTTTCACTTGATTTCACAGTTTGTTTGTTTGTTTTTTAGCAATATAGCCTTGGGATAATGTCAAGTTACTCGTAAAGAAGGGATTTTAATGAATATCTATGAAAAGTACTCTCCTTCTCATTTATTTCTGGTCCCTTTCTTTTCACTAACTAAATTCTATAGCCGTCTCTGGACCTCAACGTGATACTGAATCAGTTTCTCATCACTAGCTCCAATTCTTTCTTTGAGCTCTCATACCCAGAAACCAATATGCAGAGGACCAGTGTACTTGTGGTAGAATGTGTTTCTTAAGGGAGTTACTGTTCCAGTCTGGGTTTTCCTGTGCTGAATTATTTCCTTCATGAAGTAACTTAAATGGGGTGGGAGGGAGCAGTGTGGTAGGATCTCAGTATTCCTTGAAAAATTGTAAAGAAAAATTGAAAATTTAAACAAAGTTGAAGAGAGAAAGCGTGGCCAAGCTGTGACTGGGCTATTATTATAAACTTGTTCATGGGCATGTTGTTAAACATACAGGCAGTGAAGAAATAATGCTTGCAAGAACAGATTGGAACTGAGATGGTTTAAATTAAGTATCATTCTCTTTCTGTATGTGTGTGTACACACACACACACACACACACATCCTCTATTCTCTTATTATCTTCTAGATTTTTGGTATGAAAAAAATCCCATCTTCTCTTTCAGAAGCCTGTTGGAAGACACCAATTTCTCTGGTAGCCATTCATTTCTTATTGAACTATTCACTTTTACCTGCTGATTTATAGAATTTTGATTAGCTTTTATACATTATAAAAATAGGTATTTTATTTGCAAAACACAATTCTATTGTACATAGAAATAAAACTGTTCAAAAGATGCCTGATTGTCAGAGGATATCTAAATTTCTGTTTTATTTTTAATTAGCAGTACAACAAAGCAAAAAATATTTAAAAATTAAAAGATGTAAAGCTATATGTTTTAGTAAATCTAATCAGGATAGGACTTCCAGAAGTCTGTGGAGAAATATTTGACCTTTTTTTTATATAAAGGTCAACATCTGAGTGAAAATGAAGCCAGAAGAATGTGCATATACGGTCTCTGTGAAATTATTTGGGAGCAACGTTACCAAATTAAAAAGGATGGATTCAGTTCTAATGACTTTGAGTGAAGGTTTTTGGGCTTTTATGGCTCAATTTCATAGATAAAGGTATTTGAAAAATAACATTTTCTTATATCAAGAACATTTACTGTAGTTAGAGAAGATATTAATGCCAACTAACACAAAAAGGTAGTATATGCATCCTAGCCTTTCTATTTTGGCTGCCATTTTGAAATCTGTTCCCTTATCCACTTTGCCATTGTGGAACTCGTTCAGTCCCTTAGTCATGTCTGGCTCTGTGACGCCATGGACTGCAGCATGCCAGCCTTCCCTGTCCTTCACCATCTACCAGAGCTTGCTTAAATTCATGTCCATCGAATCAGTGATACCATCCAACCATCTCATCCTCTTCGTCCCCTTCTCCTCTTGCCCTCAGTCTTTCCCAGCATCAGAGTCTTTTCCAGTGAACTGGCTCTTCTCATCAGGTGACCAAAGTATTGGAGCTCAGTTTCAGCATCAGTCCTTTCAGTGACTATTCAGGGTTGATTTCCTTTAGGATTGACTGATTGGATCCCCTTGCAGTCCAAGGGACTCTCAAGAGTTTTCTCCCCAGCACCATAATAGGAAAACATCAGTTCTTTAGTACTCGGCCTTGTTTATGGTCCAACTGTCTCATCTGTACATGACTACTGGAAATACCATAGCTTTGACTATTGTGGAGCTCAGTGCTTGGAATATTTATTGAAGTGAGAGTTTATGTGAAAACTAATGAATACATGCATTTTTGCATTTGCCTTTCAACTGATACATAGCATGACACTTTCTGTAAGGATTTCATCCAAGCCTTTGATATGAAACTTTCCATTAGCAACAGTTCTCTGAGGCTACCTGCCTCCTGGTGGGGAATTGTTCCTTCATGACAGCTGCCCTGCTTTGATGAAGCTGTTCCTTTTATTGTGTTTCTGTGCCTTACTTGTTAAGAATAGTAAGAGCTGAGTTTACAGATGACACTAACTTTTATGTTAAACATTCAAAATTACAGTAAGTAAAAATAAATACAAACACAACTGAAACTGTCAAGCACCTCTACCCTCCTGTGCATACGATGTTGGGAGGGAAAGAAAATTGTGGACATGTTTTACTAAGAAAAACTTAATTGCTTAATTAAAGGCAAATAGAATAAAGTTACATCAGACTCATTGAATAGTGCTCAGTAATACTTCTGTAGCATGCATGCAATGGAAGAATACTGCATTCGCCCAAGATTACTATTGTCAAAAAACATATTAATTGTTATAGATCTGGAAAATAACATTCTAGAAAGATTAACATGTAAGTAGCGCTAACAGCATTGTCAAATATAAGCTGAGTTTTAACCGTCCTAAAAATGAATAGGAGTTTTTCTTACTCATCCCAGTTAAAGTTATTCATCCTGCTCTTTTATAAATATATATATTCAAATAAAAACCATGTCCTGGTTGTTTATCTGATTCCAGATTAGTTGAGGTGGTCAAGGAAGGCTTTTGGGAGGTGCTGTTTGAATTGAGTCCTAATGGGATCACAGGGAGCAGGCATCCATGTCAAGACTGGGTGAATGGCCTTTGAAGCTGAAGGAATCAAAAATATAAAAACTTCAGAGAGACTGAGCTTAGTACGGGATAAAGGACAGTAAAGAAGAGTGGCCTTGAAATGAGGTTGAAGCAGGCATCAGGTTTTGCTGGACCTTGAAGACCAATATAAGGCCTTTAGATTTTTAATTACAAAGAAAATCCATTAAAATGTTTGAAGCAGGAAAATGACATCTATTGTTCAGTGTAGACAGTCATCTTTGTTTTTCTGTGGAGAATGGAATATGGGGAGAAAAGAAAGAGAGAGACATTTACAGTCATTTGAGCAAAAGATGCTGGCTTGTTTATTTATCCTTTCAAGAAAAATCCAGTGAACTCTTACTACATGTTAGGACACAATAGTTTGTCCTGGGGAGGCCAGGGTTGTTAAGAGAGGTAAGAACTCTACTGTCAGAAAACTTTGCCTCCAGTGAAAATTGAAGGTAATGTCAAGTTCTGTGAAGACAATAAAACAAGGCAATGCGGTGGAGGAAGTGTGTCTACTTAAATAGAGTGTCATGGCCATGGTGGAGGCTGAATGATAAGAAGTCAGGCATGAAAGAGTCTTGAGAATGGTGTTCCAAATACAGGAAAGAGCAAGTGCCAGGGCACTGAGAGGAAATAACTGTGGCATAAAAACATCGTTGTGGCTGGAGGGACCACATGAGAAGTTATCACAGCGCCCCCCCACCCCCCAAAGTCAGCTGAGGCCTCCTCACTTAGAATTAGTAGTCAATTTTTTGTGAGACTTTTGGGCAAGTAGGCATGGAGACAGAGAATGAGATGAAGACTGGAGAAGAGTTTAGGGTGCTGTGACAACTATTTATGTCTTTTTGGGCACAAGTATAGGATTATCCACTGGTTATAAGCCCCACACTCCTCTTGTGTTCATTCACTATTTGAAAAGCAATTGATTCATGAACACTCTTGTTGACTCTTTCTATCAGTTTATTAAAAATGATGGTGCTGGCTTTTAGCATCCTTGTCATTTAGTTGTTTTAAGAAACTATTGGTCATGATACTTGTCAGGAATTTGATTTTCTGCTCACCACTTTGTAAATTCCAAAAAGACAATCACGTAGGGGGAAATAGAAATTTCCTTGTTCTTAAAAGAACAAAATGAGCCCTATACACAGGGAATATTTCTCCCACTGTTTAAAGCAGGATTGCTGTTAAAGTGGTGTATAATACAACATTTACTTTACTCTGAAAATCCCTAGTGCACAGATGCATTTGAAATAACCCCAGTGTCTACTTTGTTCCAGTTCGCATTGTCTTTAATGAGAGCTGTGGAAAACTTGAAAGAAGAATGACTGAAATGGCTGTTTTGGCTTTTATTTGAACATGTCATTGTTCCAACCAGAAAGTAAAAATTATTGGAAAGGAAAGTTATTTTTCATTAGCTTGAAGACCTGTTCCAGAACTGTTATGAAAGTGGGTGTTAAGTGGGGTCTTGTGCCATTTACTTCATATGCACCGTGGGGGATTGATTTCCTCAGCCCAACTAATAGAATATTTTTTCCACCAATCTTGGTGCAATTGCATTATATAGTTGCAATTTTCAACATTACATTTTAATAGAATTTTGAGTCTCTGTTACCAATAAAGTTAAATATAATCACAAATGAAAAATCTTTGCTGAAATAGTTACCTTGTCACCTTTCAAAAAGGGGAGACCTTTGTAATCCTCCTGTTTCCTATCACTGCTTTGCCTCAATAAAGGAAAACATACACATTTATTGAATCAGATTGATACTTCTTCCCCAGATTCATTCTGCCTCAAGAATAGCAAGATTTTTTTCCTTCAAATGGGAAAAAAAAACCTGTAAGCAACACCCTCAAAATATGAAATAAACCACAAAATTCATTACTTGAGATTTTTCATTTAGAGAAATGATCATAATGACATACTGTGTTCATGAGTGAGATTTTTTTCTCTTTAAGCTCTTAATGTATAGTTTGCTTTAAAATTAAGTTGCCTACTTTTCTAAATCAAACACAGATTAAACAGACACATAATTACTTCCTGAATTTTTTTTTTTTTTGCCATTGCAGGGATATGGCATATGTTTAACATGGTTGATCTTATTATTTTAATTTTAAGAGATAAAATGAGAAAATATTTAATAAAGTAAAAATTACCTTTAGTCTATTAGGATAGTATAAGATATGTTTCCCTTCAGCCTTTTTTCTATGAACTTTTTAATAAAAGAAGTTTTTGGAGATGAGTGAATGCATGCTAAGTTGCTTTAGTCGTGTCTGGCTCTGTGCGACCCCATAGACTGCAGCCCACCAGGCTCCGCCATCCCTGAGATTCTCCAGGCAAGAACACTGGAGTGGGTTGCCATTTCCTTCTCCAGTGCATGAAAGTGAAAAGTCAAAGTGAAGTCGCTCAGTCATGTCTGACTCTTAGCGACCCCATGGATTGCAGCCTACCAGGCTCCTCCGTCCATGGGATTTTCCAGGCAAGAGTACTGGAGTGGGGCGCCATTGCCTTCTCTGGAGTGAATGCATACAGACATGCTAAGTCACTAAGTCATGTCCAACTCTTTGCAAGTCCATGGATTGTAGCCCACCAGACTCCTCTGTCCATGGGATTTCCCAGGCAAGAATACAGGAGTGAGTTGCCATGCCCACCTCCACATATAAGAAGTTTATGAGGGTGAGTGAATGGATGCCAGCATTTCGTTAGAACAAAAGATAGACCATAGAGCTGGCAGAATATTCATACTTAAGGTGATAATTATCTAAGGTGATAAAACATATTTTATGATAGCATAATATCCCTGTAGGACTTCCCTGGTGGTTCAGATGTTAAAGCATCTGCCTACAATGTGGGAGACCCATGTTTGATCCCTGGGTCTGGAAGATCCTCTGGAGAAGGAAATGGCAACCCACTCGAGGAGCCTACCAGACTCCTCTGTCCATGGGGTTGCAAAGAGTTGGACATGACTGAGCAACTAAACTTAATATCCCTGTACTGAGTAACTGTCCAAAATATAGACCAAAATAAAAAAATAAAAAGAGTACTCAAAGGCATTCTTAGTAAAAACTATCTCCCCTTGACTCGAAGGATCTAGTTAGCATGAGAGAGAATGTGATCATACAAATTAAATGAAGGCCTTAAAAAGCACAGAGTAGAGATTTAATTAAAGACTGTTTTCCATAGAAATTGGTATTAAAAAGACAGAGTAGGTTGTCTGGGATGTGTTTTGTCTTATTGTTGGGGGTCACTGCTGAGCACTGATTAAAAGCTCAAGACATGGTGCTTATATCCACCCAGCTCCCCATTTCTTACCTGCGTGGCGTGGGGAAAATCGTATAACCTCTTTAAGAGTCTTGGGTTTTTCATCTATAAAACAGCCAGTAGTAGTTCCTGCCTCATACGATCTGGTAAGGATGCACTGAGATGATGCATACTTTATAGGTTTCTGGGACATGGGAAGATTAATAATAATAACCATTCAATAAGACTGAATCCTTTCCTGTATGGCCAGTTATATCTAATCACCTAGTTTTGAATATGTTGGAGAATATATTTCTAAGCAGGACAGAAACTTGGAAAACTAAAAGTATCTGAGGATCCCATGTTTGTAAAAAAAAAAAAAAAGATACATCCTTGAATATTGAGTAATAAATTTCTTATTGCTTAATATTGGAAGGATGACTCAGAAACACTGAACTTCAGAAAATATTCCATCCTATTTGCCTTCAGAAATTGCATAAAGTGAAAATGTTTTGGTTATTCCATGAAGGAGTAGCTTGAATTTTAAGCAATATGTACATTCAGTTGTTTCCAAATTTACAGAACTTTTGTTTTTTTTTAATAGGGTGTTGCTAAGTTATTGTGGTTGGACTTGATCATATCTCTGGCAATGATTTCTTCTTGAGTGTTCTTTTCTCTTCCCAGACAGTTTTATCATTTCCACCACATTGGCATCAACAGGCTTCTGATATATCCTTGACTCATGGAGGTGTGGTCATTTCCTCTTCTGACCTTACAAAGTATGAGAGCCGCTGGTGTGCCCTTTCCACTAAATCGAAAGAAAGTGCTTCAGGGTATGATATCTCATTAATCGAGACAGGTAATAGCAGACTTGGGACAGTTTATATAGCAGATAAACAAAGCGCCTGTTCATATTAAAGGGATGGATGACTCATGACCACATGGATGCTTAAGACAGAGTAGAACTTTAACAACTGGTAGCAACCACCCGCTTCACCAGCTGGGATGTTGTGTCTGCCTTTTTCTTCTCACACAGCTGTGTGTCTTCTTCTTACCCTGTATGTTCTAAGGATTTCTGTGTGTTGCATGCTGAGTTCCCTGAGAGGCAAGTTGGCTTGCAGGAAGTCTGTCCTGAGAGTAACACATGTTGGGAAACAGTATCGGAGAGAGGAAACTTTGAACTTTCTACAGCTGATGCAGGGGCCTCAGCTGGTCTCAGCTCTGAGCTGCCTGCAACTGAACTGTCCCTTTGGAGACATTTTGAATATATTAGAGATTTGGACCTGCCAGATTTGGGCCATGGGGCCATGTCTTGGTATCCCTGCCTGGACTGTTTATTGGGTGCAGGCTGCTCCAGAGTTAGAGCTTCAAGGGTGGGCAGAGCAGCTCCCTTAGCGAAGGTCAGGTCCTGGAGAGAGGTTCAGTGGTCAACTGTTGGCCATAGGAATCCCTGATAGTGAAGGAATCCTTCCTATCCACTCCTTCATCCTGATGGGAGACTAGGGGACACCCTGCCATCCCTACCCCACCACGCAGCCTGAGGGTTTGTCTCCAGTCAGGTCTTAAATTTCAATCTAATTCAAAAATCCTGAAAGTTTAATTCTAATAGTAAAAATGATAAAGACACTTATTATTATTGTTGAGTTTAAGGTATAAGTAGTACAAAGATTAATTTGTTCTTCTGCCCATGTGCTTAATTCTCGTCAGTCATGTCTGACTCTTTGCAACCCCATGAACTGTAGCCCATCAGGCTCCTCTCTCCATGACATTTTTCCAGCAAGAATACTGCAGGGGGTTGCCATGCCTCCTCCAGGGGATCTTCCCGACCTAGGGATCAAACCCACATCTCCTGCATTGCAGTTGGATTCCTGATCACTGAGCCACCGGGGAAGCCCTCTTCTGTCCGTACGAAGTGAAACATTAGTCACTTAATCATGTCCGGCTCTTTGTGACTCCATGAACTGATGCCTGCCAGGCTCCTCTGTCCATGGAATTCTCCAGACAGGAATACTGGAGTAGATTGCCATTCCCTCTTCTGTCCACAAGTATAGGAAAATAATGTCTGGTATAGAGCATTTTAGTCTTATTAGTCAAACATTTTCATTGAATTATTTTATTCCTGTTTAGCTTTGCTTCTGAAGCTTAAAATGAAGAAGGCTTGACTTCTATGTCATAACGTTTCATGGGAGATGGCGTGGAAACAGGACTCCATGCACAGACCCATGAAGTGATTGCAAATGTTGGGCCGATCTCTAGGGAAACACTGTCCTTTTTCCGTGACTGGAGGACTGCTTGGCACAGTGCCTTCTGAATCTTGTGCCTCCATTCCCCAAAACAGCCCATCCTGATCCCAGGATGGAGTGTTGGGATGTATTTGCTACTTTCAGGGCTGGAACAAGGGTAGGGCAAGTGAGGCACTCAGCTTGGGTGCCAAATTGAATGAATATCAAAAGAAAAATATTACAATGCAGTATTTTTAGAAAATTAAGGCAAACATTTATATGATGATAAATGTGGCTCCATGGGTAAATACTCTGCCTGCAAAGTGGGAGACCCAGGTTCAATCCCTGGGTCAGGAAGATCCTTTGGAGAATGGCATGGCTGCCCACTCCAGTATTCTTGTCTGGAGAATTCCATGGTCAGGTGAGCCTGGCAGGCTACATGGGGTCACAAAGAGTCAGGCACAACTGAAGTGACTGAACACTCAGATCATTATTACTTCTTTTCCCTTTTGCTTCAGCTTCCACCATGGCTTGGCTGGGTGCTGGCGGCTTGAATTCCACCTTAGAAAGAATCTGATAAACCTGCTCTCAATCCCATGGGCCGATTGAATAAGCAATTCCATAAATGCCCCAAATGAAATCAATGCAGATATTCCTTAGCAATTCTAAGAACATAATAGAAGGAATATATTTAAATGTATGAGCTCAGTGTACACATATCACAACAGCCTGAGGCAGACTGCTGGGAGCTGGGAGCTGGCATCCGGGCTGCAGATGCTGGAGATAAGAAGAGGATTGCAGGATTAAACAGGTTTCACCAAATAATCAATTTCGGGACACAGCTAGTGGTCAAATCCCAGTGTTACTGAAATGTTTAAAAGCTGAGACCCAATTCTGGGGTCAAAGGTGAGTTGGAAGAGCAGAAGGCCCGCAGGCCCTAGTTCTCCCAAAGGAGTGTGTGTTGTGAAAGTGCTCTTGCGTTCTCCTTTCTTGTGACTGATTTCACTCACTGCTAACTTAAAAACTGCCAACCTCTAGCTGTTCCCTATGGAATAAATTCTGAATTTCTCAATAAGGCACCTGAGGCCCTTCGAGCAATCTGGCTGTTGTGCCTCCTCTTGTCCCTAACCCCACCTTGACAAAACTTTACCAAAAGTCACAAGTATGAATAGCTTTCGCTCCAGCCACACACCCCACCCCAACCTCTACTCCCCAGACTTAAGAGAAGCCTGCCCTGCATCCCGTCACATGTTTTGATTTATTCTCTCACTTCATCTAGAGAATAATTATTCCCAAGGCAAGATCACATTACATATCACTTCCCTTTTGAAGCCTTTACTGCCTCTTCCTTAGGTTGGGTTAAAAACAGAAACTTCTTCCTCACTTTGAGCCCATTGTATTGACATAGAATAGTATGTTTACGTGTTATGTCTCCAAGTAGGCTTTTATTTGTTATTGAGTAATGCAATTTACATGAAAATGATTATAACAGAAACTGTTCATATAATATTGTGTTGATCAAAGAATTCATTCAGCTTTTATCATAAAATGTAACAGAAAAATCTGCATAAACTTACTTTCTGGACAACCCAATACTTCCTATAGGCTAGACATTGTGAAAGAGCTTACATAAGATATTGTATGTGATCTTAGGACATTTTATACTATCACATGATCATTTCTTACTGTAAAACTTCATATTATTGCATTTTATCTATAAATAAATCAAGACTTGAGAAGCCTTCAATTCTTCAGGAAGCTGTGTTCATCTTTGTGTCCCCAGCTCCTAGCACAGCTAGCCTCAGAGGCCCACATGGCACATCCCTGAGTGAAAAATGAATGTGTGGATGGCTGTGGCCAGCCAGATCCTTTGTTCATTTCGTGATACATACACCAGTACATTATTGTTGTTGTTTTGGTATCCAAGTCCTGTCTGACTCTTTGTGACTCCATGAACTGATGCCCACCAGGCTCCTCTGTCCATGGGATTTCCCAGGCAAGAATTGTGGAGTGGGTTGCTATTTCCTACCCTAGGGGATCTTCCTGACCCAGGGATTGAATTCCGGTCTCCAGCATTGCAGTCAGGTTCTTTATCATTGCACCATCTGGGAAGCCCACACAGGTACATAGACATGCACATTTGAGTTCACTTTATTTTAGTAAAGATTCTGTGGTTGATAATCCCTGTGAGTAAAACGTAAAACATTTTAGATAAAACATAATATGTTTTCTTTTGCAAAATCATTGTTCACATTGTAGTAATTTTAGCAGTATTCTAGTGGAATTTAACTCAAATATAGCTAAACAAAATTAGCAAGGTTGAAGTTTCCTACCATCCTAGTTTTGGGAACTTTTGGGAACTCTGACAACTTTATTATAAATTGAGGACCCCAAATTTTTTTGTGTGTCAAGATTTTATTTCCATTATTTCAACCAGGTGAAAAGGCTGTATTTAGCAATTAAATTGAGTACAATTCTATTGAGGGTTTATGTGTTATATAATAAGGTAGTAATCACCCAGTCAGTGAGACTTTACAAACAGTTTAAGGTGATATGATGGGGAAAAAAGGGCTTTCTTATTTTATAGAAAGCAGATATGAAAGTGTGGACATATTAAAGAGAGAATGTTGCCTGCCTAGGAGCATCAGCAAACAGCAATCCACCTCCTGCAGTTACAGTTTATCCAAAGATTTCGGCTTTTCTTTCCATCTCTCAGGAATGAAAATCTATATTTTCTTCACTGTAATATCTGTTGAAAATGTTCCCTGTTTGAAGATTAAAAACTTCTCCACTCTGAAGGTAGATTTTTTTTTATTTCCTGGCCTTGGAAGACAGAGGAAAACTACCACTGTGTCATGAATATCATCCATAGTTTTTTACCTGCTACTTAGATTCTTAAATATAGTCTGCATTAGCACCTCTGAGATTCACTGGGTATTACATCATTATTAGACCATCTCTTCCAACGTCTTCCCTCCTGTTCTGAGATTTCCAAGGAATCTCCTAGGGAAGAGAATGTTACCAGGTGTTTCTCCAGCATGAATTCTGCCCACCAACACCTGCCCCTCCTCCACACACGAAGTTTTATAGCATAAGCTTCTGTGCATTCTTAGTTTGAACACATACTTGAAATACTAGAGAGAAAAAAAAATACCATTGTGAAAATCATAATCTAATTCCATTCTACTCATTTTACAGATAAGAAAACTGAAGCCCAGAAGGCACACTATTGGTTGCTAGTGGCCCTGGAAACAATCATTTTGTAACAGGAACCTTTGAGCATTGAGTAGGTATCTTCTCCCTTCAGACCAGAATCCTTCCACTAAAGCTAACCATCTTGTGTATGGTGGTGGGGCTATTCACTAAATGCTGAAGTGACTGGAATCTCAGGCATTACCATTATGTAGATTGGGGAAAAAAGGGAATGAAAGAGACACATATACCCCAGTGTTCATCAGAGCACTGTTTGTAATAGCCAGGACATGGAAGCAACCTAGATATCCATCAGCAGATGAATGGATAAGAAAGCTCTGGTACATATACACAATGGAGTATTACTCAGCCATTAAAAAGAATACATTTGAATCAGTTCTAATGAGGTGGATGAAACTGGAGCCGATTATACAGAGTGAAGTAAGCCAGGAAGAAAAACACCAATACAGTATACTAACACATATATATGGAATTTAGAAAGATGGTAATGATAACCCTGTATGCAAGACAGCAAAAGAGACACAGATGTATAGAACAGACTTTTGGACTCTGTGGGAGAGGGAGAGGGTGGGATGATTTGGGAGAATGGCATTGAAACAAGTATAATATCAGAAACGAATCGCCAGTCCAGGTTTGATGCATGATACTGGATGCTTGGGGCTGGTGCAATGGGATGACCCAGAGGGATGGTACGGGGAGGGAGGAGGGTGGGGGGTTCAGGATGGGGAACACGTGTATGCCTGTGGCAGAGATGATTTGGGAGAATGGCCTTGAAACATGTATACTATCATGTAAGAAATGAATCACTAGGTTCGATACAGGATACAGGATGCTTGGGGCTGGTGCACTGGGATGACCCAGAGAGATGATATGGGGAGGGAGGTCTGAGGGGGTTCAGGGTTGGGAACTCATGTACACCTGTGATGGGATTCATGTCACTGTATGGCAAAACCAATACAGTATTGTAAAGTAAAAAAGAAAAAAACTCTCAAAAAAAATTCATGGATCAGTAAAGTTTGAATGTGCTTGGCAATGCATCAAGAGTTCCAGAGATGTTGTCTCAGAAACAAAACCAAATAAAGGCTGAGGTAAAAGCGTTAAAAAAAAGAAAGAAAGAAAATATCAATTTTTAAACATGTAGATAAATGATTCCCTGGTAGGACAGAAGCCACACTTTTCACAGTAGATCCCTCTGGCGACAAGATTGATGGGTAAGGGAGTGAGGAGGCTGAGGGGAGGAGACAGATGTCAGTTTTTCATGAATAGTGGACATGGAACAGGGGACTTCCAAAGTGGCACAGTGGTAAAGAATCCGCCTGCAATGCAGGAGACATGGGTTCCATCCCTAGATTGGGAAGATCCCCTGGAGGAGGAAATGGCAGCCCACTCAAGTATTCTTGCCTGGAGAAGTCCATGGACAGAGGAGGCTGGCAGACTACAGTCCATGGGGTTGCAAAGAGTCGGACATGACTGAGCATGCATGCACGGACAAGGAACAGAGAGCTTGTTGTTGGAAATCCCATTCAGGAAGGCATCTTGGCTCCAGCCTGCTGACCTGGGGAGGCTCTGCATTCTGCCCCACCAGGAGCTGGTGCCTGCAGCCCAGCCAGCTGGGGGCAGGAGACCTTGATCCTCAGAGCTCCCCACTTTCAGAAACGCAATCTTCCTTCTCTCTGCCCTCACATGGTCCCGCCCTCTAGCAGGCAGGCTAGAAGTGTGGCTAGGCAAAGACAGCTGCACCTCTGAGGCCATGGGTATGGAGCCGTAGGGTCCCCGCTGATGAACAGCTCTGCTCTCTGCTTGCCTGAGCTGGTGTTGCAGTCCCCTTGCCCCAAGTTTCCTTCCTGCAAAAGGACCTGATCATTCACGTTACCATCCAGGAATCTGGTTGTTCTGAACTGTGGCCCCTGGCTTTCTCTTCTGCAGAGCATCTTCCACAAAGCAGGAGACCTTGATCCTCAGAGCTCCCCACTTTCAGAAACGCAATCTTCCTTCTCTCTGCCCTCACATGGTCCCGCCCTCTAGCAGGCAGGCTAGAAGTGTGGCTAGGCAAAGACAGCTGCACCTCTGAGGCCATGGGTATGGAGCCGTAGGGTCCCCGCTGATGAACAGCTCTGCTCTCTGCTTGCCTGGGCTGGTGTTGCAGTCCCCTTGCCCCAAGTTTCCTTCCTGCAAAAGGACCTGATCATTCACATTACCATCCAGGAATCTGGTTGTTCTGAACTGTGGCCCCTGGCTTTCTCTTCTGTAGAGCATCTTCCACAAAAACAGCCACATACAGGCTCCACTGGTGGTCCAGTGGTTAAGAATCCATCTTGCAATTCAAGGGACATTGGTTCGATCCCTGCTCTGAAAAGATCCCACATGCTTTGGAGCAACTAAGTGGGTGTACCAGAGCTACTGAGGCCGTGCTCTAAAACCCTGCTGAGCCTGCAGGCTGCATCTACTGAAGCCTGCGTGCCTAGAGCCCATGTTCTGCAACAAGAGAAGGCACCTCAGTGAGAAACCTGTGCACTGCAACAATGGGTAGCCCCGCTCACCACAGCTAGAGAAAGCCCGCATGAGGCAAAGAAGACCCACCACAGTAAAAAAAAAAAAAAAAAAAAAGGAAAAACAGCCACATAGCGCGTCAGGGTTGCACCCCTAATTTCATCACAGTTATGCCCTCTCTCTGATCCCACGTTGAATATACAACAGACATCTAACCAGACACTTTGGAGAGCCCTCAGCTTGTTGAGAGTGAATTTGATATATCTGGGTTAAAAAACTCTCTTCTGTTTACTCACTGAGCAACTTCAGATGAACGACTTGATTTCTGAGTTTCGATTTGCTTGTCTACAGAATGAGAGTAATCCCCTCCCACAGGGATATTTGTGAATTAAATGAGATAATGGGTGTCATGTGCCCTTTGTGGTGCCTGCCTGTGGTCAACTTCGGGACTTGGAAGCCTGTATGAACCAGCGCTCACCAGAGTCCCCTGGGATTCGTCACTGTCACCTGTGTGCCCTCTCACACACCTTCATTCTCAGTGCAGACGTTCTCTCCCTTACTGGACCCGGATTCCATTAGAGAACATTCTGACTGTTACTCACATACCTGCAGCCCCACCTCTGTTCCTGGCGGTCACCTCCTGTGCCCGAGGCTGTTTTTGTCCCTTCCTCTTTCTGCAAGTGGGGGTTTCTGTACTCATCACTTGGGAGACACCAGCTGTGAATTCCTGTAACTCAGAAAATGCCAAAGCTATGGGAGTCCATCCACACCGACCTCTGAGACCTAAACCAAAGGGTGATCTGTGGGTGTCACCACTGCCTAACTTTGTGTTCCTCAAAGGGGTCCTCCTGGCCTTGCAACCCCAGGGAAGGAAACAGGTTCAAAAGGAAACTAGAATTTTCATAAGCAAACAAAATCCCTCAGCCCAGGAGAAACCCATCCCTGATGGACGTGATCCCCCGTGGCTCACCCAATGGTGCCCACTGTGCCGGCAGCTGGCGTCTCATCAGGATGTGAACCAGGCGCTCTCCCCTGCCCCCAGGGCTGCAGTGGGCAGCTCCTCCCTTCCCCTCCCCACCTGTCACCCAGCCAGCCTGCTGTGGACGTTCCACCCTTGGGTGGCCTCCTGGGACTGTGAGGCAAATGAGGCCCACCCAGCTCAGAAGGAGGTACAGAAGCAGCAGCCCCTTCGGGCTCGGTCTGGGGTCAGCCGTGGTCACTGGGGTTCTGAGCAGCTGCCTTCAGCCTAGAAGGTTCTATTTCTCCCTCATGAAAAGCTCAGGCCTCGGGTCCAGCACCTCTGGCTCAGAGGGCCTGGGTCCTCTCCCTCTCTGCACACCTGCATCCAGCTAGTGTCTGAGTCCTGGCCCATGGAGGTGGAGAGGGCAAGCGTGACCACCTCCCCTCTCCTAACCCCTGAGCTCCCCACCCCCACGTTCTCACTCTTTTCCTGC
>SJXQ01002568.1:709990-762113 GCA_006408695.1 Aepyceros melampus | reverse complement strand
GGTGGGGGGTATCAGCGAGCGAGGGCCCTGGGGTGGTCTTGCCTCAGGTGGGAAGGGGCCACACTCAGGGACTGGAAGGACTGGAGGCCAGAAAGGCTGCCCAGGCTCCCTTAGTAAGCAGAGTAAGCAGCAGGGCAGACAGAAACACAACCTTCCTCACGTACGGTCTGCGGATCACAGGTGCGCTGCAAAGCCCTTGAATTGGGGGGTGAAGACTGAACTGAAGGGACAGAGGAAAATTAAAATGCAGGGACCTCCCTGCTGGTCCAGTGGCTAAGGCTCTGTGCTCCACACACAGAGGCCCCGGGTTCGATTCCTGGTCAGGAAGCTAGAGCTCACACGCTGCAGCTAAGACCTGACACAGCCAAATAAATAGACAGATATTAAAAAAATTAGAATGCAGCTGCTTTTCAATCACCTTGCACAAACTCTCATGAATGTCAGTCCGTGGGAAGGGCTGGGCTTCCTAGGAGATATAGAAGCTACTTTATTTCCTTCTTCCTCACCCTGCCCTTCAAACACCATGCAGAGTCCTTCTTCTCCTGACTCCTGGTTGAAATCTCAGCTTCTCTCCTCATAGCCTTGTTGTCCAACAAAAAGATAACATGAGCAAGCCACATTGCTCCATGCTTAACTCTAATGTTCTAGTAGCCACGGTAGAAAAAGCAAAATGCGACAAGTAGAGTTAATTAATTTTAATAATGGATTTTATCATAATGGATAATGCATGGGCCACCTGATGTGAAGAGCTGACTCATTGGAAAAGATCCTGATGCTGGGAAAGATTGAGGACAGGAGGAGAAGGGGATGACAGAGGATGAGATGGTTGGACGGCATCACCGACTCAATGGACATGAGTTTGAGCAAACTCCAGGAGATGGTGAAGGACAAGAAAGCCTGGCATGCTACAGTCCATGGGGTCGCAAAGAGTCGGACACAGCTTAGTGATCGAACAACAATGATAACAATGTATTTTATTTAACCCAGTATATGTAAGATATCATCATTTAAACAGTTAATGTAAAATAGGAGATGGTTTACACTTTTCTCCCCATACTAAGCCTTTGAATGCAATGTTTTTAAACATTTTATTTTTTTGATGGTTTTCTTGGCTGTACATAAGCTTTTTAGTTTGATGTAGTCCCATCTGTTAATTTTTGCTTTCATTGCCAGTGCCTTTGGAGTCCAATCCAAAAAATTACTGCCAGGAGCAAGGTCAAGGAGCTTACTGCCTATGATTTCTGCCAGAGGCTTTATGGTTTCTGATTTAACATTAAGATCCTTCATCCATTTTGCCTTAGCCTCGTGTGTGTGGTGTGGGGTAGGGATCCAGCTTGGTCCTCTTGCACATAGCTCTCCAGTTTTCCCAGCACCAGTTATTGAAGAGACTGTCTTTGCCCTGGTTTGCATTCTTGCCTCCTTTGTTGTAAATTAACTGACCATAAATTTATGCATTTATGTCAGGGCTTTAAGCTATTCTGTTGATTCATGTGTCTGTTGCTAAAGAAACCAGAACAAATAAACAAACGAAAAACTCATAGCCACAGAAAGCAGATGGGTGGTTATCAGAGAGCCCGGGCCTGTGGGGAGGACAAAGGGTGAAGGGGCCAGTCGTGCGGCGACAGATGGGAGCCACACTTTTGCAGTGGTCACTTTGCAGTGTACGTGAATATCGAACGGTTATGTTGTACACCTGAAGCTAATATAATGTCCGTATCAGTTTTATGTCAATTAAAATGAAGTGCAGTACGTATTTTACAATTCCAGATTATCTCTGTTCAGACTGGCCTCATTTCAAGAGTGCAATAGCCTCATCTGACTCTCAGATATCAAGGAATGGTTTTGTTTCCAGGTATTTAAAAAATCCGGTCCAGTCTGGAACTAAAGCTGTGATTTATTCAATTCAAAAGTCCCTTCCCCACCCTGGACAGATTTGGGCTTGGAAACCAGCAGTAGAAGAAGGTGTGTGTGTCGGGGATGGGGGGATAGGTAGCCTTCCACTGATAGGTGGTTTTTCTGTCCCTTTGCTCCATCCCTCTGCTGCTGCTCAGGGCTAGGGGCCAAGGACGATCGGAGGTCAAGGACAGAATTTGGGCATGTGTCTCTCTGACGATGTACCTGCCGGGGTAACATCCTAGGCTGCCTTCTTCCATCCTGTGCTTCTACGCTGGGGAACAGTCAGCTGCGGTTCCCCGATGCTTGCACTCAGCTCTGGGCTGCTGGCTGTCCTCCACTCCTGCATTCTCTTTGGGGAGGTCATCTTGCCTCTCCAGGCCTCCCGAGCCCTTCAGAGATGCCCATTCCTGTGGCTGCCCCAGCGGCCCCCGCTGCAGGGCCGTGCACGCCCGCCATTGCTCTCCCATTTTGCTCCAGGAGCAGCGCCAGCCCTTTCTTGCTCTTAGACGCTCCAGGGGCAAATCTGGTGCTGCTCCCTGATGCCACTCCCCACCCCCAGGGGACCCACCCAAGTTCTCTGGCGACTCCCTTGATGCCCATTTGTTTGGTCTGCAATCACTGTCCTCCTTTACCCTCTACCTTCAAAGTGGATAACGGAGAATAATAGTGGCAGAACCTCCCTCTGCTGAAACCTACATGATTGGATTTCCTGTCTCTCCATGGAGACGCCAAGACCCCTTTATCAGCCTGTGACTTTTACAAATATAGTCAGGAAGGGTGCGCCCGCACCAAAATATTAACATTGGCAGTCCCCAGGTATAAACATTCCAAAGGATTTTTATTTTTGCATCTTGGAATTTCTTATTATATAAATGCCTGAAATTTATTATTTTATTATAATTTTTAAAAGCATAATAATGAGATTATATAATCATAATAATTAAATTATAATTTAAATTTGTTATAATTTTTTGAGAAAACTGGTGACTCTGGGAGTCCAGTAAGGTAGAAATATGAATATTTAAAGAAAGCATACATCAAGAGTGAAGTGCAGATCAAGTGTTTGTGTTCCAGGTCTGTGCGCACACGTGTGAACAGGACGCTGTGTATTTGGGGAGGAAAGCTTCTCTGCTCCCCTCCCTGACTCTGTTCTGCATCATCTCCAGGCTCCTCGCTGGCTGCTACTGTTTGGTTACCTTTTCCAGGGGCAGAATCTGCCGGACATTGGAAGGTGATGCAAGGAAAGAGGGATTGTTCTTTAACCTCTGCGTCTAGTGGTTGTGTGGCTGCTGCTGCAGCCCAGGACTCCAGGGGCCTCGGGGGCCCCCCTGGAGCAGTGGTGTCCTTGCAGCAGCAGTCACAGCAATGCCTCCTGGCGTGGCCACCTTCCCTCTCTGCTCCCCTGGCACTTGCCCCCTGCAGTTATAGTCTCTGAGTTACCTCTCATTCCCCTCTTCGCTCTTCAGCCCTGCAAACCATGTGCAATGTCAACTACAAACTGGCACTTGCCATCCATCTCCACAAGGATTAAATCATGCGCTGCCACAGCCGCTGATTTTCAACACCCCCTGAAAGGAGTTCAAGGTGGAGAGCAGGAATGAGGCACTCTGTACTCAGGGGGAAACACTGGCAGGACAGGTCTTCAGATAATTAGATATTTTCAGGAGCTGATTTTATGAGCCCAGTTCTTGCATCTCCCAATATCTGTTGTTGTTCAGTGGCTAAGTCGTGTCCGATTCTTTGCGACACCATGAACTGCAGCACGCCAGGCCTCCCTGTCCTTCACCATCTCCCTGCCCCATATCTAGAAAAGCACTAAATCCTTCATGATGATGACTGTGTCTCCTGACTAGCAGAAGCTTCCTGAGACTAGTAGAAACCTTTTGCAAAACATGTGCTTGATTGCATGGACTCCCCTTCACCAAACTCAGATATATACTGACCTTTCCTCCCTGTCTCTTGGGAGCAATTTCTCAGAGCTATCTGCGGTGCTGTCTCCTGGCCAGAGTCCTCGTTTAGCCCCAAATAAAAATTAACTTGCAACTCTTGTGCATTTTTTTAAGTCGACAGAAAAACTTTCTTGAGTTAAATCCCATCTCTTTGAAACACCTAGCATGGCTTCATTTCTCCGCACTGGACCTGGCTGTTTCACAGTCAGCCGAGTGCTTTCCCATCATCAGCCCATGTAGCTGTGTGGGTGCAGCATCACAGTCCACTCTGTACCTCCTGGCTGTGTTCCCACTGCCCGGGGGGACCAGGGGTGTGGTTGTAACATGGCACGCTGGCTGGGCCTGCAGCAGCAAGCGGCCCCTCAGGCCAGGCCTCCTGGCCTCTGTGCCTAACGTCCTCCCTGGGATGTCCCCTCTACCCCCAGCGACAGGGCTCACCTCTGGAGATCTGTCCCATCGACCTGAGAAGCCTTTCACATCTGACCTCGGGTCACGCTGACACCCCAGCTATGACTCCAGACGGTCTGCCCTGAAGGACACCTTTGGGAGATTTAAACCTTCATCTTCTGGATAAGGAAATGAAATTGACACAGAAGTGGAGAGAAATGACCTGTCCAGGGTTACACAGGGACTTGATGGAACAGCCACTGCCAGATTCCAGGCCTCCTACTTCTTGATCCAAACCACTTAAAAAAAAAAACAAAAACAAAACTTAATTTTAGATCATTGTAGATTCCTATGCAGTTTTAAGAATAACACAAGGGAGACCCTGGTACCCTCTGTGCAGTCTCCCTCAGGAATAACAGGTTGAAAACCACGGTACAGCATCACAACCAGGATGTGACATTGACGCAGACCCCTGGTCACGTTTAGATTCCCCTACTGTTATTTACTTATTTGTATGTGTGTATGTATTTAGTTCTGTGAGGTTTTACCATGTGTATATTAGTGTCTCTACCACCACAGTCAAGATACAGAACATTTGCCACCACCACGAGGATCCCTTGTGAGTCCTTTTTTTTATAGCACAGAGAACTGTATTTAATGTCTTGTAATCACTGCAGATGGTGACTGTAGCCAAGAAATCAGAAGACATTTGCTTCTTGGCAGGAAAGTCATAACAAACCTAGACAGTGTGTTGAAAAGCCAAGAGAGACATTACTCTGTCAACAAAGGTCTGTATAGTCAAGGCAATTGTCTTCCCAGTGGTCACATAATGGTTGTGACAGCTGGACTGTAAAGAAGGCAGAGTGCTGAAGAATTGATGCCTTCAAACTGTGGTGCTGAAGAAGACTCCTAAAGAGTCCCTTGGCAGCAAGGAGATCAAACCAGTCAATCTTAAGAGAATTCAACCCTAAATACTTGTTGGAAGGACTGATGCTGAAGCTGAAACTCCAGTATTTTTGGCATCTGATGCAAACATTAGGAAAATCCCTGATGCTGGGAAAGATTGAAGGCAGAGGAAAAGAGAGAGTCAAAGGACGAGATGGCTGGATGCCATCACCAACGCAATGGACATGAACTTGGGCAAACTTCGGGAGATGGTGAGGGCTGCAGTTCATGGGTTTGAAAGAGTCAGATGGGTGACTGAACAACATCAAAACCAGCAAATAACCTATAAGGGGCTTCCCCGGTGGCGCTAGTGGTAAAGAATCCACCTGCCGATGTAGGAGACGCAAGAGATAAGGGTCCAGTCCCTGGGTTGGGACAATCCCCTGGAGGAGAGCACAGCACCCACTCCCGTATTCTTGTCTTGGAAATCCCTTGGACAGAGGACCCTGATGGGCTACAGCCAAAGGTACGATCATAGTGTCACAAGGAGTCAAACATGACTGAAGCAACTGACTGTGCATGCTGTAAGTTAAAAGAATTAGAAAAGAATATATGGATAGGGGCTTCCCTGGTGGCTCAGACAGTAAAGAATCCACCTGCAATGTAGGAGTTCAGTTAGTTCAGTCGCTCAGTCGCGTCCGACTCTTTGCGACCCCATGAATCGTAGCACGTCAGGCCTCCCTGTCCATCACCAACTCCTGGGGTTCACCCAGACCAATGCCCATGGAGTCAGTGACGCCATCCAGCCATCTCATCCTCGGTTGTCCCCTTCTCCTCCTGCCCCCAATCCCTCCCAGCATCAGGGTCTTTTCCAATGAGTCAACTCTTCGCATGAGGTGGCCCAAGTATTGGAGTTTCAGCTTCAGCATCATTCCTTCCAAAGAAATCCCAGGGCTGATCTCCTTCAGAATGGACTGGTTGGATCTCCTTGCAGTCCAAGGGACTCTCAAGAGTCTTCTCCAACACCACAGTTCAAAAGCATCAATTCTTAGGTGCTCAGCTTCTTTACAGTCCAACTCTCACATCCATGCATGACTGCTGGAAAAACCATAGCCTTGACTAGACGGACCTTAGTCGGCAAAGTAATATCTCTGCTTTTGAATATGCTCTCTGGGTTGGTCATAACTTTTCTTCCAAGGAGGAAGCATCTTTTAATTTCATGGCTGCAGTCACCATCTGCAGTGATTTTGGAGCCCAGAAAAATAAAGTCTGACACTGTTTCCACTGTTTCCCCATCTATTTCCCATGACGTGATGGGACTGGATGCCATGATCTTTGTTTTCTGAATGTTGAGCTTTAAGCCAAGTTTTTCACTCTCCTCTTGCACTTTCATCAAGAGGCTCTTTAGTTCCTCTTCACTTTTCGCCATAAGGGTGGTGTCATCTGCCTCTCTGAGGTTATTGATATTTCTCCCAGCAATCTTGATTCCAGCTTGTGTTTCTTCCAGTCCAGCGTTTCTCATGATGTACTCTGCATATAAGTTAAATAAGCAGGGTGACAGAATACAGCCTTGACGTACTCCTTTTCCTGTTTGGAACCAGTCTGTTGTTCTATGTCCAGTTCTAACTGGTGCTTCCTGACCTGCATACAGATTTCTCAAGAGGCAGGTCAGGTGGTCTGGTATTCCCATCTCTCTTAGAATTTTCCACAGAAATGTAGGAGACTCAGGTTCAATTCCTGGGCCAGGAAGATCCCCTGGAGAAGGGAATGGATACCCACTCCAGTATTCTTGCCTGGAGAGTTCCATGGACAGAGGAGCCTGTGGGCTACAGTCCCTGGGGTCATGAAAGAGTCAGACAGGACTTAGTGACTAAACCACAGCAACAAATATATGTGTATATATACAAAACTAATCACCCTGCTGTACACCTGAAACCAACACATTTACATCAACTATAAACAATTTTTAACCAAAAATATGATCCTCTAATAAATACTTCTAAGTGGATCAATAGAAACTTTGCCTTACTACCTTCTGAATTTAGCAGACTCATTTACTATGAAACAAATGGCTTACCTGACTATGAGTCCTTTATAACCACACTCACTACCTGACTGCCCCACCCTCTCCTCAGCCCCTAGTCCACTGATCTGTTCTTTTTTTCTATAATGTTATAATTTTAAGATTTTTTAATAGAATCATATGTAATATTTGGGGATTTTTTTAAACTCAGTATAATTCTCTGAAAATGTATCCAGGTTGTTGTGTGTATTAATGATTCCTTCTTTCTGATTACTGAGCAGTGTTCCATGGTATGGATGTACTACTCTTTGTATAACCAGTCACCCATTGAAGGTATCTGGGTGGTTTCCAGTTTGGGGCTGGTACAAATAAAGCTGCTGTGCGCATGCATGGGCAAAGATTGGTGTGAATGTAAGTCTTCGTTTCTCTGGCACCAGTGCCCAGGAGTACAGTCACTGAATCATAAAGTGATTGCATGCTTGGTTTCACGGAGTGCCATGTCATTTTACATACACTCCCATCAACAACGTGTGAGCGATCCAGTTTTTCTGTATCCTTGTCAGCATTTGGTGTTAGTCATCGTTTGAAATTTTAGCCATCTTGATGGGTGTACGGGTTTAATGAGCATTTTTCTACTGGCGAATGAAGCAAAACAACTTTGCATGTGTTTACTGGCCACTTGTATATAATTCCTTTTTTCTTTCAGATCTTCTGTCCACTTTTTAATGCAGTTCTGTGTTTTTACTATTGACACTACTATTTACTAAATACTTTTTACTATTGTGAAAGTTCTTTATATAGTCTAGATACGAATCCCTTATGAGATATATAATTTGCAAATACCTTCTCCCATTCTGTGAGCTGTCATTTCACTCTTTCAGTAGTTGTCCTCAGCAACTTCCCTGGAGGTCCAGTGGATAAGAATCTGCCTGCCAGCGCAGGGGACACAGGTTCGATACCTGGTCTGAGAAGATCCCACGTGCCGCAGGGCAGCGAAGCCCGTGTGCCACAGCTGTAGAGCTCCTGCTCTGGAGCCTAGCACTGCACCTGCTGAGCCCGTGTGCTGCACCTACTGAAGCCCTGCTCCTGGAGCCTGTGCTCGGCAACAGGAGAAGTCACTGCAATGAGAAGCCCACGAGCCGCAACTAGAGAGTAGCCCCTGCGCAACAACAAAGACTTAGGGCGGTCAGAATAAATAAATAAATAAAAATAAAATCCTCTGAAGCCTAAATGTGTTTAATATTTAGCAAAGCCAGTTTCTTTCTTTCTTTTTTTTTTTTTTTTGCTTGTAGCTTTGGTAACATATTTAAAATTTCATTGCCTCATTCAAGGTCATGAAAATTTATTCCTATGTTTTTTTCTAAGACTTTAGCAGCTAAGTTTTCGCTTTTATATTTAAGTCTTTGATTTATTTTGCACAAATTTTTGTATCTGGTGCAAAGTAGGGATTCAAGTTCATTCTTCTGCATGTAGATAAAGCTCAACATTCAGAAAACGAAGATCATGGCATCTGGTCCCATTACTTCATGGGAAATAGATGGGGAAACAGTGGAAACAGTGGCAGATTTTATTTTTCTGGGCTCCAAAATCACTGCAGATGGTGATTGCAGCCATGAAATGAAAAGACACTTACTCCTTGGAAGGAAAGTTATGAGCAACCTAGATAGCATATTCAAAAGCAGAGACATTACTTTGCCAAGAAAGGTCCGTCTAGTCAAGGCTATGGTTTTTCCTGTGGTCATGTATGGATGTGAGAGTTGGACTATAAAGAAAGTTGAGCGCTGAAGAATTGATGCTTTTGAACTGTGGTGTTGGAGAAGACTCTTGAGAGTCCCTTGGACTGCAAGGAGATCCAACCAGTCCATCCTAAAGGAGATCAGCCCTGGGTGTTCATTGGAAGGACTGATGCTAAAGCTGAAACTCCAGTACTTTGTCCACCTGATGTGAAGAGCTGACTCATTGGAAAAGACCCTGATGCTGGGAGGGATTGGGGGCAGGAGGAGAAAGGGACGACCGAGGATGGGATGGTTGGATGGCATCACTGACTCAATGGATATGGGTTTGGGTGGACTCCAGGAGTTGGTGATGGACAGTGAGGGCTGGCGTGCTGTGGTTCATGGGGTCACAAAGAGTCGGACACGACTGAGCAACTGAACTGAGCTGACTGATGAGTTGTCAGCACTGTTGAAAAGACAATTCTTTCTCCGTTGACTGTCTTGGCACTCGTGTCAAAAAACAATCGACCATAAATGTAAGGGTTTAATTCTGGATTTTCCATCCTGTTAGTTTGATCTGCTTGTCTAACCTTTTATCAGACCCACACTGTGCTGATTATTATACTTTGCATTTAGTTTTAAAATTGGGAAATGTAAATCTTCCAGCTTTGGTTTTTCTTTTTCAAAGTTGTTTTGCTTATTCGGGGTCCTTTACATTTTTGTATGAATTTTGGGGTCAGTTTGTCAGTTTCTACAAAACTGCCACTGGGATTTTTGATAACAATTGCACTGAGTCTGTTGGTTAATTACAGGAATATTGCTATCCTAACAATATTAAGTCTTCTGATCTATAAACATGGAAGGTCTTTTTATTTTTTCTTCAGGTCTCTTAAAATTTCTTTCAACAATGTAAGGAAACTATAAGCAAGGTGAAAAGACAGCCTTCGGAATGGGAGAAAATAACAGCAAATGAAGCAAAGGACAAACAACTAACCTCAAAAATATACAAGCAACTCCTGCAGCTCAATTCCAGAAAAATAAATGACCCAATCAAAAAATGGGCCAAAGAACTAAACAAAGATTTCTCCAAAGAAGACATACACATGGCTAACAAACACATGAAAAGATGCTCAGCGTCACTCATTATCAGAGAAATGCAAATCAAAACCACAATGAGGTATCATTTCACACCAGTCAGAATGGCTGCGATCCAAAAGTCTACAAGCAATAAATGCTGGAGAGGGTGTGGAGAAAAGGGAAACCTCTTATACTGTNATTCCTTCCAAAGAAATCCCAGGGTTGATCTCCTTCAGAATGGACTGGTTGGATCTCCTTGCAGTCCAAGGGACTCTCAAGAGTCTTCTCCAACACCACAGTTCAAAAGCATCAATTCTTCTGCGCTCAGCCTTCTTCACAGTCCAACTCTCACATCCATACATGACCACAGGAAAAACCATAGCCTTGACTAGACGGACCTTAGTCGGCAGAGTAATGTCTCTGCTTTTCTAACGCATGTATATGGAATTCAGAAAGATGGTAACGATAACCCTGTATGTGAGACAGCAAAAGAGACACAGATATATAGAACAGACTTTTGGACTCTGTGGGAGAGGGAGAGGGTGGGATGATTTGGGAGAATGGCATTGAAACATGTATAATATCATATAAGAAACGAATTGCTAGTCTAGATTCGATGCAGGATACAGGATGCTTGGGGCTGGTGCACTTGGATGACTCAGAGAGATGGTGTGGGGAGGGAGGAAAGAGGAGGGTTCAGGATGGAGAACACATGTATACCTGTGGCGGATTCATTTTGATGTATGGCAAAACCAATACAGTATTGTAAAGTAAAATAAAGTAAAAGAAAAAGAAAAAAAAAACAATGTTAGGTAGTTTCCAGTGTGTACAAGTCTTGCAATTTTAAGTTAAATTTATTCCTAAGTATTTTTTTCCTTTTTGATACTATTTTACATGGAATTATTTTCTTAATTTTATTTTGGATTGTAAATTGCTAGGGTAGAGCCAGCAATCACTTCTAATGGACTTTTGATTAGCATGTGTTTTCAATTGCAAACTTAGTTAAGGAAATAACTTCTGGCATTGAAAACTGCGTTTGTAAGTTTAACAGATGTGTTTTCCTTAAGTATTTCAGTGGTCTGATAACAAAGTCATTTTGAATGAATTTGGAATATGATGAAACATATTCTCTTAAATGTTCCAGCACTGTTTATAAACTTAGACTTCAGCCTAAACCACAGATTTAAAGCAACCACACACCAGAGTGTGAGTCCCCAGTCTCTACTTGCACAAAAAAATTCCAGACATGAGATCTCTTTTTGGCATCCAGACCTTAACACTGAACCATTTCTGAATTCATGCCTAGTCCTTCTGATCTGAATATCTGGGTGCCTGCTGGGAAGAACAGTTCCTGCCCCAGTTACCTGCAGACCTTGGGGGCAAATGCACTCACTCAACTGAGGAATCAATTAACAGCCCAGATCAGGAGCTGATTGTAGCCAGTTCAAACAAACAAGCTTACCCCGCAAAGCATGTATGTAAATGCAAAAGCAAGCTTTTTTGGAAAACATATTTTGATGTTTCATACCAATTCCACACTTAATATCTCCTCCAAATTTATCTTTATCTAATTGTTTATAAAGATAACGTGATGAATTTTTTCCCACTAAGCCCTATAGAGTTATTCAGTTTATCCCAATGTGCAAAAAGTTGTATTATTTTCTGTGTTCCATCATGTGGGACTCCCCTGGAGGCCCAGCGTTTAGGACCTCGCCTTCCAACTTGGGGAATGCGGTTTTGATCTCTAGTGGGGGAGCTAAGGCCCAACATGCCTCTGGCCAAAAAGCCAAAATATAAGACAGAAACAATATTGTAACAATTCAATAAAGACTGTACAATTGGTCCACACCAAAAAGTCTTTTAAAAAAAGATTGGGAAGTAAAATGTAAGGAGGTTCTGCTGTGTGCCTGTCAACTGCATGTTACCTTGCTTCTCACCTGGCTGTCAATATTTGCTAAGGAAGGAATGACCCCTGTCTGTCATTTACACTTTCAGCCAGTCAGGTCAGTCCCCAGTTGTGTCTGACTCTTTTCGACTCCTGGGCTGCAGCACGCCAGGCTTCCCTGTCCATCATCAATTCCTGAAGCTTGCACAAACTCATGTCCATCAAGTCAGTGATGCCATCCAACCATCTCATCCTCTGCCATCCCCTTCTCCTCCTGCTTTCATCCTCCTGCTTTCAGTCTTTCCAGCTTCAGGGTCTTTTCCAATGAGTCATCTCTTTGCATCAAGTGGCCAACGTATCGGAGTTTCAGCTTCATCAGTCCTTCCAATGAATATTCAGGACTGATTTCCTTTAGGATGGACTGGTTGGACCTCCTTGCAATCCAAGGGACTCTCAAGAGTCTTCTCAACACCACAGTTCAAAAGCATCAATTCTGCAGCGTTCAGCTTTCTTTAGTGTGAATTTATTTATAAGGTGGAGCGACTGAACTGCTGAACTGATTTCACTTCTCGGTGGGACAGGAAAGGCAAAGGTTCTGTTTACACTGCACCGGTAAGAGATGCCTGTGGGGCTGGCTGGTTTCAATCACACAAGTGTTTAGCTTAGATCCAGAGCTGCAGAATACTCTGAACTGATTCAGCACCAAAACAGAAAGTTTGTCAATTTGAGGCAGATGAATCCACCTGCCTTGGGACTCATGACTGCATTTAAGGCCAAAAGGGAACCAGCAGCTCTGTGTGGGAAGTCCAGCACTTTGCAGACAAGGTTGCTCCTCCCTCATTTTTTTCCCTTTCTTTCTTTTCTGTAATTGAAATATGGTTGATTTACAAAATTATATTAGTCTCAGGTGTACAGCACAGTGATTTAGCATTTTATAGATTTTACTTCATTAAAAGTTATTATAATAAATGTATATTATATAACATAATATATACAGAAGGACTGTACAAAAAGGATTTTAATGACCTGGATAACCACGATGGTGTGATCACTCACCTAGAGCCAGACATCCTGGAATGTGAAGTCAAGTGGGCCTTAGAAAGCATCGCTATGAACAAAGTTAGTGGAGGTGATGGAATTCCAGTTGAGCTATTTTCCTAAAAGATGATGCTGTGAAAGTGCTGCACTCAATATGCCAACAAATTTGGAAAACTCAGCAGTGGCCACAGGACTGGAAAAGGTCAGTTTCCATTCCAATCCCAAAGAAAGGCAATGCCAAAGAATGCTCAAACTACCGCACAACTGCACTCATCTCACGCGCTAGTAAAGTAATGCTCAAAATTCTCCAAGCCAGGCTTCAGCAATATGTGAACCATGAACTTCCACAGTCAGCTCCCAGTCTTGTTTTTGCTGACTGTATATAGCTTCTCCATCTTCGGCTGCAAAGAATATAATCAATCTGATTTCAGTATTGACCATATGTCAATGTCCATATGTCAGTGATGTCCATGTGTAGAGTCTTCTCTTGTGTTGTTGGAGGGTGTTTGCTATGACCAGTATGTTCTCTTGGCAAAACTCTGTTAACCTTTGCCCTGCTTCATTTTGTACTCCAAGACCAAATTTGCCTGTTACTCCAGGTATCTCTTGACTTCCTACTTGTGCATTCCAGCCCCCGTAATAAAAAGGACATCTTTTTTTGAGTGTTAGTTCTAGAAGGTCTTGTAGGTTTCCTGCTGCTGCTGCTGCTAAGTCGCTTCCGTTGTGTCTGAATCTGTGTGACCCCATAGACGGCAGCCCACCAGGCTCCCGCAATCCCTGGGATTCTCTAGGCAAGAACACTGGAGTGGGTTGCCATTTCCTTCTCCAATGCATCAAAGTGAAGTAGCTCGGTCGTGTCTGAATCTTCGTGACCCCATGGACTGCAGCCCACCAGGCTCCTCTGTCCATGGGATTTTCCAGGCAAGAGTGCCGGAGTGGGGTGCCATTGCCTTCTCCTGTAGGTCTTCATAGAACTGTTCAATTTCATCTTCTTTGGCATTAGTGTTTGGGGCATAGACTTGGATTACTGTCATATTGAATGGTTTGCCTTGGAAACAAACAGAGATCATTCTGTCGTTTTTGAGATTGCATCCAAGCACTGCCTTTCGGACTTTTCTGTTGACTACAATGGCTACTCCATTTCTTCTAAGGGATTCTTGCCCACAGTAGTGGAAGGGGATGACAGAGGATGAGATAGTTGGATGGCATGACTGACTCGATGGACATGAGTTTGGGAATCTTCGTTCGGGAGTTGGTAATGGACAGGGAAGGCTGGCTTCCTGCAGTCCATGGGGTCACAAAGAGTTGGACACGACTGACCGACTGAAATGAACTGAATCCCATACAGTAGTTTGTCCCTCCTCACTCCCCTCTCCCACTGGTAACCACTAGTTTGTTTTCTACTTCTGCGAGTCTGTTTCTGTTTTGCTAGATACATCCTTTTTTTTTTCTTTTTAAAAATGTGGACCATTTTTAAAGTCTTTATTGAATTTGTGACTATATTGCTTTTGTTGTATGTTTGGGTTTTTTTGGCCCTGAGGCATGTGCGGATCTTAGCTCACCTGCACCTCCTGTGTTGGAAAGTGAAGTCCTACCACTATTCCTCCAGGGAAGTGCCTGCGTTTGTTTTATTTTTTAGATTCTTCATCAGTACTTGGGGACTAAACAACATGCTACTAAAAATCCAAGTGGGTTAAGGAAGAAACCAAAGGGAAATCAGGAAACACCCTGAGACAACTGAAAGTGGACACATAACTTAAAAAATCTAAAATCTATGGAACTCAGCAAAAGCAATCCACAGAGGGAAGTTTATAGTGATACAGGCTGAACTCAAGAAACAAAGAGCATCTCAAACAGACAACATAACCTACGACACCCCGCTCTCTCTTGCCTTTCTGGGATGTATGCGAGGGGCCACTAGCCCGTCTCTTACACGAGCCCTCTAAGGTTAGCGGAGGAGTCCTGCGCCTCTCCATCTTCCCCTCTGGGAAGAGCCCTGGTGGCGGGTGGCTACACTGGTCAGACCCAGGCCTGAACCCCATAGCCCCACTGGTCATGGGGTGTGGGCTGGTTGTGTCCCTCCTCCCACTTGTCCAGGAGGGAAGCGGGTAGGGCACACCTTTAAAGAATGACATAGCCATAGGGTGTGACACAAACAATATGGTCCAAGAGGATGAGAGACACAATTTCCAGTGAACCCTGAGCTTCAGCATACACTCATTGTAATGCATTACCATCTAAATGACACACCCACAGGTGCCAACACAGGTCTGAAGCCAACCATCAGAGGCCAAGAAGTGGGCCCAATTCCTGGAAATCCCCACCCCTTCCTGAAATAGTTGGAATAACCCTACGACTCATTAGCCTATGAAATTACCCAGCCCATAAAAACTAATCACTCTACCCTCTGAGATGGCCCACACTTTGTCTGTGGAGTGCATTTCTCTCTAAATCCACTAATCTAATCCACTTCTTACCTATCACTTTGTCTCTCACTGAATTCTTTCTGCAATGAGACATCAAGAAACTGAGCTTCATTAAGTCCTGAGACGTGTGATCTCAGTTAAAAGACAGTGGGTTCAAGTCCCAATCAGAGTTACGTGGTTTTACTACCACCCATGGGGATTCCCAGGTGGCGCTAGTGATAAAGACCAGCCTGCCAATGCAGGAGACATAAGAGGCTCGAGTTGGATCCCTGGGTCAGGAAGATCCCTGGGGGAGGGCATGGCAACCACTCTAACATTCTTGGCTGGAGAATTCCATGGACAGAGGAGCCTGGTGGGCCAGTGCCATGGGATTGTAAACATGACTGAAGTGACTTAACACACACGCACACCACCCATGAGCCCTCAGTACAAACTGAGCGAGGCCCAACCTTCCAACAGGTGACTGACTCAGCGGGGATCCCGCCGGTGTCCTGGAAACAAGGCCGTGTGGAGCAGGGCTGTGCTGGGGGCGGGGCTGTGCTGGGGGATGGGCTGTTCTGGGGGCCGGGCTGTTCCAGGGGCTATGTGTCCTTTTTTATTTTTTAATACATTTTTTTATTTTAATTGGAGGCTAATTATTTTATAATATTGTATTGGTTTTGCCATACATCAACATGAATCCGCCACGGGTATACACATGTTCCCAATCCTGAACCCCTCTCCCTCCTCCCTCCCCATACCATCCCTCTGGGTCATCCCAGTGCACCAGCCCCAAGCATCCTGTATCCTGCATTGAACCTAGACTGGTGATTTGTTTCTTATATGATATTATACATGTTTCAATGCCATTCTCCCAAATCATCCCACCCTCTCCCTCTCCCACAGAGTCCAAAAGACTGTTCTATACATCTGTGTCTCTTTTGCTGTCTCACATACAGGGTTATCGTTGCCATCTTTCTAAATTCCATATACATGCGTTAGTATACTGTATTGCTGTTTTCCTTTCTGGCTTACTTCACTCTGTATAGTCGGTTCCAGTTTCATCCACTTCATTAGAACTGATTCACATGTATTCTTTTTAATGGCTGAGTAATACTCCATTGCATATATGTACCACAGCTTTCTTATCCATTCATCTGCTGATGGACATCTAGGTTGCTTCCATGTCCTGGCTATTATAAACAGTGCTGCGATGAGCATTGAGGTACATGTGTCTCTTTCAGCTCTGGTTTCCTTGGTGTGTATGCCCAGCAGTGGGATTGCTGGGTCATAAGGCAGTTCTATTTCCAGTTTTTCAAGGAATTTCCACACTGTTCTCCATAGTGGCTGACTAGTTTGCATTCCCACCAACAGTGTAAGAGGGTTCCCTTTTCTCCACACCCTTTCCAGCATTTGTTGCTTGTAGACTTTTGGATCACAGTCATTCTGACTGGCGTGAAATGGTTCCTCAATGTGATTTGCATTTCTCTGATAATGAGTGATGTTGAGCATCTTTTCATGTGTTTGTTAGCCATCTGTATGTCTTCTGTGGAGAAATGTCTGTTTAGTTCTTTGGCCCATTTTTTGATTGGGTCATTTATTTTTCTGGAATTGAGCTGCAGGAGTTGTTTGTATATTTTTGAGGTTAGTTGTTTGTCAGTTGCTTCATTTGCTATAATTTTCTCCCATTCTGAAGGCTGTCTTTTCACCTTGCTTATAGTTTCCTTTGTTTTGCAGACGCTTTTAATTTTGCAGACGCTTTTAATTTTAATTAGGTCCCATTTGTTTATTTTTGCTTTTATTTCCAGTATTCTGGGAGGTGGATCATAGAGGATCCTGCTGTGATTTATGTCGGAGAGTGTTTTGCCTATGTTCTCCTCTAGGAGTTTTATAGTTTCGGGTCTTAAGTTTAGATCTTTAATCCATTTTGAGTTTATTTTTGTGTGTGGTGTTAGAAAGTGTTCTAGTTTCATTCTTTTACAAGTGGTTAACCAGTTTTCCCAGCACCACTTGTTAAAGAGATTGTCTTTACTCCACTGTATATTCTTGCCTCCTTTGTTGAGGATAAGGTGTCCATAGGTGCATGGATTTCTCTCTGGGCTTTCTATTTTGTTCCATTGATCCATATTCCTGTCTTTGTGCCAGGACCATACTGTCCTGATGACTGTGGCTTTGTAGTAGAGCCTGAAGTCAGGCAGGTTGATTTCTCCAGTTCCATTCTTTTTCAAGATTGCTTTGGCTATTTGAGGCTTTTTGTATTTCCATACAAATTGTAAAATTATTTGTTCTAGCTCTGTGAAAAATACCATTGTTAGCTTGATAGGGATTGCATTGAATCTATAGATTGCTTTTGGTAGTATACTCATTTTCACATATTTCACTATATTCTTCACATAGATTCTTCCAATCTATGAACATGGTATATTTCTCCATCTATTAGTGTCCTCTTTGATTCCTTTCGCCAGTGTTTTATAGTTTTCTATATATAAGTCTTTAGTTTCTTTAGGTAGATGTATACCTGAGTATTTTATTCTTTTTTTTTGCAATGGTGAATGGAATTGTTTCCTTAATTTCTCTTTCTATTTTCTCATTATTAGTGTATAGAAATCCAAGGGATTTCTGTGTGCTGATTTCAATGTTCTTCCAGGTTTCACACTGCTCCTCACCTGGCCCACCCAGCCCCTACCTCTCAAACAGATGCCACCGCAGGTGGAAGCGCTTTCCTTCCTTCAGCCCCTGCAGGTGTCCCCTGCAGGTTCCAGCCAGTCCCCACAACACGGCACTGGGTGACAGTTCTCCTTTGCTTGGGGGCCTTTGCTCGGGGGCCAAACATAGGAAGAAAGGCAGTTGGTGTCCACAAGTGCAAGTTCAGGCTCAGAGATCTCTCTGTGGGCAGCACCCCATGCTGAGGGTGTGTGTGTGCGCAGGTGTGTATTTGTGTGCAAGTGTGTGGGCTTCCCAGATGGCACAGTGGTAAAGAATCTGCCTGCCAATGTAGGAGACACAAGAGACGTGGGTTTGATCCCTGGGTCAATAAGGTCCCCTGCAGGAGGAAACACCAACTCACTGCAGTACTCCTACCTGGAAAATTCCATGGACAGAGGAGCCCAGCAGGCTATAGTCCATGGGGTCACAAAGAACCAGACACAACTGAGCAACTGAGCATGCATGCACACACCTGTATGTGTACAGGGGTGTGTGTGTGTACATGTGGGTATGTGTGAGCTATGCAGGTTGTAATTTCCAAAACTAAAGTGGACTTTTTCCTTCTTGGTACATTCTTTTAGATGAAAAAATTTTACAGAAGCATAAAAATGAAATCATATTTAGCTGCAGTTCCAGTGGATTGCCTCTGAAAAAAAATATAAAAAATTACCTTCCATGAAATTAGGGCCTTCTAAGAAACTCCAAGATCCACAGCAGCAAAGATACCCACTAAAGACAAACTCGGCTGATGGTCAAAGGGCTGGAATGGTCACAGGGCTCACTGTGGTCCAGAGCATGCTGGTCAGGGGTAGTTTCCACCCTGGTGCCCTCCTCAGAGCAAACCCCCAGCTCCTTGCTCAGTGTCTTTTCCCTGGTTTCTCAGAGTCTGTGAGCTTCTCAATAGCAGAGGCCGTTTCTTATTCATCTCAGCATCCAGTGCCCAGACTGGATGCTGTAGGTGCCCCAAACTTGTCTAAGAGCATCTGAGACAGGGTCCTGGGTTGGTGGGAACACAGATGGTTCTCACTCAGTGCTTTGACCTTCCTGAGATTCAAACTCTTCTCACTCTGCTCCTTCACATCTCCAGTGACCTCCAATCAGAGCCTGATGTGAAGAGCCGAATCGTTAGAAAAGACCCTGATGCTGGGAAAGATTGAGGGCAGGAGGAGAAGGGGATGGCAGAGGATGAGATGGTTGGATGGCATCACCAACTCAGTGGACATGAATTGGCACAAACTCCAGGAGATGGTGAAAGACAGAGATGCCATGGGTCACAAAGAGTCAGATTATCGAGTGACTAAACAGCACCAAGGCCTCCCAGCCTCCTTGGAGACTCGGGCTCCAAGTGGACTTGGGAGAGGGCCATATTCAGAGCAACCTCCAACCCGCTTCTGAGCTGAAGCCTCCTGGGAGCTCTGATGTGGGGGTGCATCCGGGAACCTTGGTGGTGTGGCCCTGGTGTGAGCCCTCAC
This sequence comes from Aepyceros melampus, assembly GCA_006408695.1. Lineage (NCBI taxonomy): Eukaryota > Metazoa > Chordata > Mammalia > Artiodactyla > Bovidae > Aepyceros > Aepyceros melampus. Next base: position 742,675 of record SJXQ01002568.1, on the reverse strand, counting down.
CCCTGCCTGGAAGCCCTGGGCAGGAGATGGGACTTCCAACTCACTTGCAGTGAGGGTGGCACTTAATACCTGTCAAGTCTCCTCACAAGGGAGAGGCGGCCATGTGAGGGCTTGGGTCTACCAGCTTCCATGGCCATTATTCTTAATTACTGATATAAATGACCAATTTATTACTAGTATGAAGAGTGTGATCCTCCTTGTAGTTGTACCATGATGGTGAATCCAAGGTAGTAGTAATTTTTGTTTTTGGAAAATTCAAAGATAGAGATTATTTATTTGTTTTGGTCACACCTTGCAGCTTGTTGGATCTTAGTTCCTTGCCCAAGATTGAACCCAGGCCCTTGGCCGTGAAAGTGTAATGTCCTAACCACTGGACTGCCAGGGAATTTCCAAGGATGTTGTTGTTTAGTTGCTAAGTCGTGCCTGACTCTGTGACCCCATGGACTGCAGCCCACCAGGATGCTCTGTCCATGGGATTTCCCAGGTCTTAACACTGGGATTTCCCAGTGTTCTTAAGAACACTGGAGTGGGTTGCCATGCCCTTCTCCAGGGGATCTTCCTGGCCCAGGGATCGAACCTGGGTCTCATGCACTGGCAGGCAGATTCTTTACCACCGAGCCACCAGGGAAGCTCCATTCTCAAGGATATAGATTCTTAATGAAGACACGTCTCCAAAGATGCTCTGGTCGCCTCCTGAGAGGGTGGCCACTGTGGGGACAAGGATCTGTACTCCTTGCTTAACCCTCAGCTCTTCCCCCAGCTCTTCATCTCGGCAGGAGAATCAAGATCACAGCTAATATCTGCAAGCCCAGGCTTGCTGATACTACCCTGGACCAGCTGTTGTTGGCTCCTGAACCACGGCCGCTGTTGGACTCAGAGCCCTTCCTTACACTATTGCCTATCCTGACTGCCCTCTCTGCCTAAGACTGCATCTCCCCTTTAGAACCCCAGCCTGTGACTCCAGGCAGGGGAAGGGCAGGTGGCTGATGGTTCTGATAACTTCCTGGAGGTCCCATTTCCTGGGAGGCCTTTTGTAAATCCCTCCCCTTGCTTCTTCCAGTTTGTGTTAGTGCCCCATTGCCCTAAGACATGAACCCTCTCCCCCCAATACACCCCACTCCCAGTCCTTGAGAGCAGAGCCCCGCCCAGGCACAGAGCAGACACTCAGCAAACACTCAGGCAACAGAACCAAACCTGTGAGATATGCTTTTGGCAAATGTGGAGGCTGCCCCGCAGAGGCAGGTGCCCTGGCACGAGGCTTTCGCGGCTCACACCAGTGTCTGCTGCGTCTGCACCAGAGGAGCCTGGCTCGGACGGGAGGGCTTTGTGATCTGCCCTCCCACTGCACAAAAGTGGCCTGGGGAATCCCTCCTCGATTTTCTCCTTGTTCCCTATCTCTGCAGGAGGAAGCAGTGACCCCAGAGGGTCTCCGAGGGCATCTTTGCCACAGAGAAGCAGGCCGAGGCCCGGAGAGCAGGCAGACATCCAGGGTTGTTGGGTGTAGTGCACTCTGGGGGCCCCTCTTCAGGTGCAGCTGTAGAATTTCAGCAAAGGTGGGGCTACACAGCAGGTGTGTGTGTGTGTTAGTCACTCAGTCATGTCCAACTCCTTTGCAACCCCATGGACTGTAGCCCACCAGGCTCCTCTGTCCATGGAGTTTTCCAGGCAAGAATACTGGAGTCGATTGCCATTCCCTTCACCAGGGGATCTTCCCGACCCAAGGATCAAACTCACTGGGGCCCAAAACCCCTACGTAAAGGTTTGGGGTGCTGGAGGGAGCTGCGGAGCTGGGTGAGCAGGGTCAGGGGTGCCCCTGAAAGCTTCTGGAAACCTGGGCATATACCTGATAGGCAGAAGCTGATGAAAGGAAAGGTTGGGTGTTAACACTGTGCCTTAGCCTGGGATCTCCCACGCTCTGCCCCACCTCCCCCAGTGGTCCCTGGGAGCAGTCTTGGGTCAGCTCGGGCCAGCGTGGGCCCCTCCCCAGCACAGGCGCATCACTCCAGGGCCCAGGAGTCTGTGTGTCCCAGGTATCGAGGGTAGTGATAGCTGGAAGGATACCAGACAGAAGTCCCTCCCCCAGCCCCACTCCTCTTCAGGGGGAGCAGACCTTTCCCCTGGCGCGCCTCCAGGCATCACCCGGCCACAGCGATGGGGGATGGACCGAGGGGCCCTCCGTGTGACACGTGCCGCCTCACCTTCAGCCGTAACCCAACACGCAAACTGCAAGGCAGGGCCCCGGGCCTCTTTCTCCACGGAAGCCCCAAGGACAGGGAACATCCTGTCTCCCCCTGTGGCAGGGGCAGCCTTCTCTGGCAAAATCCCCAAGGACGCCGCTGGGGTCCATCGGGATTTTCTGCCGCCTCCCGCCCTGACCACCTCCCACCACCAGGAAGGCCCTCTGTCTCCGCATGGGAGTGGGGCCCGCGCGCCACCCAGTGGAGGGCTTGGATAACTGCACCGACCTCTCAGTTTCCCACCTCTGTCTGGCTCCTTAATTATCTCCCTTTAAAAGGCGTCTTGGGCTTCCCTGGTGGCTCAGCTGGTAAAGAATCTGCCTGCAGCGCAGGAGACTCGGTTCGATCGTGGGTCGGGAAGATTCCCTGGAGAAGGGAACGGCAACCCACTCCAGTATTCTCGCCTGGGAAATCCCATGGACAGAAGAGCCTGGCAGGCTATAGTCCATAAGGCTGCAAGAGTGGGACACAATGGAGTGACTAAACCACCACCACCGCTAAAGGCGTCTTAACACTGAAAAGAGAAATAATTTCACGACTTTAATGGTGGCGGAGTCATTTCCTATGGTTGCTGAAGAAAAGGACCTTGACTCAAGGGGCCCTGGTGCGTTCCTGCCAAGTTTGATGACACGTCTTTAATGATCCCACTTACAGGGATCACAGCATCCATCCCACTGCTGCCACTGCGTCTACAGGTGCCCCAGAGCTGACCTACACCTTGCAATAACTTGCTATAAGTACACCTGAACACAGGTACATCTTGCTACAACTCCTCTTAATCCACCAGCACCTTGACGTGACACCTCTTGACATATCTAAATCCTGCATAACTGCCTCTTGATCTGATGCACTTTAATGGTACCCCACTTCCGCATACTTAAACCTTAGCCCAGCTCTGTGTGCATGTTAGTTACTCAGTTGTGTCTGACTCTCCGCGACACCATGGACTCTAGCCCACCAGGCTCCTCTGTCCACGAGACTTCCCAGGTAAGAATACTGGAGTGGGCTGCCATGCCCTCCTCCAGGGGATCTTCCCCACCCAGGAACTGAACCTGTGTCTCCTGCATGGCAGACGGGCTCTTTACCGCTGAGCCACCAGGGAAACCATTCTTACTGAAGTGGAAATGATGCCACAAACCCAGGTTCTGGGGCCAGATGTGGCATCTCGGGGCAGCTGCCCTTGAAGCAAGGCTGGGTGGGCTGGGCCTTGGACCCCTCCCATGGTTAGGGGTGTGGGGTCTCAGTACAGCTGCTGTTGGGACCTGTGCCATGGTGGCCAGCCCCAGTGGTGAGGCCACAGAAGAGATGAGCTCCAGCCATTACACTGTAGAAGCCACTTTTATTTGGATGTGACTGCTCAGGAAATACTGAACATCCCAGACAGATGACAGGCTGGAAAGTCACAGATGAATGGTGGCCTTTAAAGCTATGGGGTGATTAGAAGGTGAGCCGTCAAGGCATGAAGCCAATTTTCTCTCTGGTGATCCCCCCACCTTCCTGACCCTCTCTCCCCCAGGAGCAGAAAAAAGTCGATCCAAAACTTTAAGATCTCGAACCGGCTCAGACAAATCACTCCCACATAATAACTTATTGCATTTCAAAATGGCAGCAGGTCCATGCAGCTGGGGGCTGAGCACTGACCGTCCTCAGAGACTGAGCCAGACAGACACCTGGACCCCCAGCACGGGGCCAGGACCGTCAGACAGCACAGCCTTCCTTTGAAAACGATTCAGTTAGGGATCCAGCACCGTGAGTTTACATTTCTCTGTGCCTTTTCTTTGAGAATGCCCTGGAGCACAAATGCCTTTGGACTTCCCGGCCCCCTGGAAGCCCTTCACTGCAGGAGGCTGGCTGGACGGTCCAGGCCCCACCCAGCTGGACCACTGTGGGGAGGAGGCTCGCGAAAGAGCAGGGACCCTGGGATGGGGTCCTTTCCAGCCTCCTTGAAATCCTCTGTGTGACTGGAGCCCAGAGGAGAATCCTGGCACGTAATGTCCTTCTTGCTTCCTGGATGGTCTTTTCTGAGGGACTGGAGTGGGGTCTAGAGGCCTGACCCAGGCGTCCTGCAGCCCTGGAATTCTCTGAGCAGCTGACTTACTGAGAATTGGAAAAATGGGTTACAGCCTTCCCTGTCCGACCTCTCCTCTCCTCCCTGGTCTTGGTATATAACAATTTTGCGGTCAGTCCCTTATTTTCCCCACAAATCTACCCTCAGATTTCCCTCGGCTCCTAAAACTGTAGAGGAAAGAGGAAGGGGACCTGAATTGGAGTCAGGCAGTGTGGGAGGGGGTAGCGGGTTTGTACCACCACTGCAGTGAAGAGGCAGGATCCCGGGACAGGAGCAAGGTCTGCGGTTCTTCAGAACTGAAGACGTTTACAGCACCATTTTGATTTTAAGAAAATAATGAAGGTTCTCATCAGTCAGCTGTGGGGAAGCTCATTGCCGAGGCAGATCCCCCAACAGGCAAGATGGTGGTAGACCTGGAATTTTCCACATAAGACATTAGTTTTCTAGAAAAGTGAGGGTCATTGTCAGATAATCCCATGAGACAATTACTTTCCCTGGGCGAAACAAAACAAAATGAAACAGCAACAAAGTCCTCCCCCCACCAGCCTTTTCATATTCATCACAATGAATTAAAATGTCCAAACAGATCTGCCAGCGCGTGATTTCATCGCTCAGTCTGAAAAGATGGTCTGTGGATCCCGTGATGTCATCGTTGGTGAGCTGTTTATCATCCAGATGGCGAAGGTTGAAAACCAGTTTTGGAAGCTGAAGCTCCTGGTTTTGAAAGAGCATCTTCCACGTTGCCTGGTTCCCTGCTTCTTCAGTGGTAATAGATGCTGAAGGCATGCAAGATGTACAGCAGGGTGGTGATGAAGGCAAAGAACTGGAAGAGCCGGGGAGTTACTGCCTTAGAGATGCTGGCGATCACTACCACTCCCAACCCCACACAGGCCCACGGCAGCCTGGATGGCCCTTGCTTTGACCCTGCTTCGCCCGCTGTCTGCCTGAGCCCTGCCTGGCCTGAGGGCAGCAGCCACGGGGCAGCCCCCCCCCCGGCCCTGAGGCACTCCACCCCTCGTCCCACGGTGGCTGTGCAGCAGCGCTCTCACCTGCAGACCTGGGTCCCTCTACCTGCCACAAAGCGGGCCGTCTCCATGCCCGCCCTGGTGCCCTCGCCTCTTTCTGAGCACTCTCCCCTTCCTCCCCCTTCAGCCACAGTCTGAGCTCAAATGACATTTTCACTCACAGGTCCAGAACTCGATTCTACGCACCACCTCTTAGATCTTCAGAGGCTCAGAGGCCCCACAAGCTCTCTGGTCAAACTGAACTCCTGAGACGCCCTCACAAGCCCAGTTGATCCCAGGATCCTCATCTCATCCAGCTACCCAAGCCCAAAACCTGTGCTCCCCCCGACCCCTCCCTCCCCGACGGCCATGTCCAAAGCCATTCCCAAAGATACCCGGCTGCACTGTCTAATGATCTCTCAGTCCAGTGGAGGACTCCGTCTTCCCTTTGCCCCACCCTGTCCAATCACACTGTTTCATTCATTCATTCAACACGTATCTTTAAGCACCTGCTATGGACTTCCTCGGTGGCTCAGTGGTAAAGAATCTGCCTGCAGCGCAGGAGACGCAAGAGAAGCAGAAGACGCAGGTTCAGTCCCTGGGTTGGGAAGATCCCCTGGAGGAGGGCATAGCAGCCCACTCCAGTATTCTTGCCTGGAGAATCCCATGGACCGAGGAGCCTGGCGGCTAGGGTCCATGGGGTCGCAATGGTCGAACAAAACTGAAGCGACTTAGCATGAGCACGCATGCTTCAAGCACAACCATGGATCTAATGGTGAACACAAATTCAAAAATTCCTATCATTGTGGAACTTGCATTTTAGTGGCACATGCAGAAAAGACCCAAGATAAACCAGAGAGAAGTAGGAGCGACTACTCTGAGTGGGGCTGAGTGGCGGCCTCACCGAGAGGTGAACAAGTGAGAAAAGAACAGGAGGAGGTGAGGGAGCCGGAAGCCGAGGCCCGAGTGAGAGGGGTCCAGGGACGGCAAGGAGGCTGGTGCGACAGGGACCCGAGCAGGGCCAGCAGCACCCGAGTGGTGGGAGGCAGCGTGGTGCTGGGCTGGGGGCAAGGAGGCAGACAGGCAGGAAAGGCATCCTGGAGAGTCACCGCGCTGGCCTGGGATCTTTCTGACCCCATATCACATAACACATATGGCAGCGCCCCATATCACACCCCTCCTGCTGCTGCCCGGTCCCTGGGGAACCCGACTGACACAGGAGTTTTCTGGCCACAGAGACTGGAACTGATGGGGTGGCACCCAGCCTTGGCCTTAGAGCTTCCTGAGAAGGAGTAAGGAGGGTTAGGAGCACTTGTGGGCGCACACTCACACTGGAGGAACCCACCACCTGTCATGTGAGTCACCTGCCACTTGAGGGCGCCATCCCCCAAGAGAGGGAAGCAGCCAAGCTCAGGGCCTGGAAAGGCTGTCCAGCAGGCAGGCAGTGAGCCCGAGGTCCAGAAGTCCTGCTCCGCCCACAACTCGTCTGGACCACCTTGCCTTGGATTCCATTAGCCAATAAGTAACCCCGTGGAAATAGGGGCACTAAAATAGAAGGACGCAGGAACTTGAGCCTTGATGAGGAATTGAGCTCCATTCCACAAGCAAAGGGAGCCACTGAAGGATTTTCTTTCTTCATTTTTTAAATAAATTTTTATGTGGACCGTTTTGAAAAATCTTTAGTTAATTTGTTACAGTATTGCTTCTATTGTTTATGTTCTGGTTTTGGGGCCACGAGGCATGATGGTCTTAGCTCCCCGACCAGGGATTGAACCCACGCCCCCTACCTTGGAAGGTGAAGTCTTAACCACTGGATTGCCAGGGAAGTCTTAAGGATTTTCAATAAGAGATGTGCATTTTGGAAAATTTATCTTTTGGAAAAACATATTCTGATTGCAGTAGTTGGTGTGAGTGAAGTGTTAGTCCCTTAGTCATGTCCAACTCTTTGCAACCCCATGGACTGCCAGGCTCCTCTGTCCTGGAATTCTCCAGGCAAGGATACTGGAGTTGGTAGACACGCCCTTCTCCAGGGGATTTCTCGACCCAGGGATTGACCCTCCAGAGACCCAGGGTCTCTCTGCAATGAAGGCAGATTCTTTACTGTCTGAGCCACTAGGAGGAGAGATGACACCTACACGTGGGCTTGGCACCCTGTGAGCTTGGGCACACCTGACTGCCAGCGCATGTGTGTGCACGCACACGCTCTCACACACACGCACACACACCCCTCCCATCCCGCAAGACTCCTTCAGCCTGAGGATGTAGGGTCACCTGTTCCAGAGGAGACAGAATTGAGCCCCTGGCTTTCCCTCCCTGGTGGTGCCTGCCGTGCTCCTGTCCAGCACTCACCGAGGCTGCAGTGTTTATATAGTAGTTCCTCAGGTCCTGGGTCTCTGACATGATGGTGGCGTGCACTTGTAACACGGCGGCACTCATGTACAGGATGCCCGTGGTCCCGTGATACAGGCTGTCCTGGAAAGAGGCAGCAGAGGCCACGGCCACTGTCACGCGGGCACGCAAGCGGTAACACCTTCTCCTCTGACTCAGCCTCTGGGCAGACGGGGCCACAGAGACAAGCCTGCTCCCGAAACTCCTGCTTTTTTCTTGCACAGCGTTTCTAGTGAAATTTCTATGTTGTGAGCAATAGTGGATTAAATAAATGTCAGTACCAGTATGAACCAAGATTTATTGAGTGCTTCTTCCCGGTCAAAATGCAGGCTAAATCTTTTCCTCATTTATCTCATTTAACCTTGTGAACTATCAGGTTGGTTCTATTTATCATTAATGCCATTTTGAGGAAATAGAAGTCCAAGGTTAAAGTCAGTGACTACAGGCTGAGCCAGGATTTGAAACCAGGCCACATTAACCCCAAGCTTGTGCTCCCCAACTGTTAGTGCGATGAAGGCCTGCTGTTTGCTAGGTATTTTCCTAACTGTACACACTTGTGTCATTTCATCTTCACAGCTAATTTCATAAGGCAGCTACTATTAGCATGTCCACTTTAAAGATGAGAAGACCGAGGCTTAGCTAACACATGGCAGAGTCGGGGTAATCTGATCTAGATTTCCATCCATCTTTGAACCTTTGTGCTAAACTCTCAGCAGTGTTCTTTAACATCATAAGAATACCATAGTGTTCTGGAAGGAATATCATAATAGGCAAATTGGCACTTTGCAACCCCTAAAGAATATTCATCAGAAGATGAAAGAGGACATTGGAGAAAAGAGTGATGGGGTAAGGTTGTCACAGTGAAAGAAGGACCACCAGTCACCATGTGTGATGTGACTTGGAGACATTTTTGAAGCATCCTTGCCAGAAAGGTTTAACCCATTTCAGTTTAGCCTTTAGATGCTAACTTCTGGCTTACAGAAAATTCAGGGACTAGAGGAGCAAATCACACCAGGAAGAAGCAAACAAACCAAAATGTGGGACCTTCTACAGCAGTGGTCCCCAGCACCAGGGACCGGTTTTGTGAAAGACAATTTTTTTTTTTTGGACCATGGGTAGGGGGTTGGTTTCAGGATAATTCAAGTGCATTGTATTTACTGTGCAATTTATCTCTATTATTATTATTGCATCAGCTCCACCTCAGATCATCAGACATTAGATCCTGGAGGTGGGGGACCCCTGGTCTACAAGACAGCAGACCACCCAGGTTTTCAGCAAGTCACTGGCAGGGAGAACCACGGCAGTGAGAGGGCAACAGGCAGGGAGGCCCGGGGTCTCCAAACAGAGGAGATAGGCTGCAAGTGTCAGACAGTTGAAGGCGATGGCACCCACTCCAGGACTCTTGCCTGGAAAATCCCATGGACGGAGGCGCCTGGTGGGCTGCAGTCCATGGGGTCGCTGAGAGTCGGACATGACTGAGCGATTTCACTTTCACTTTTCACTTTCATGCCTTGGAGAAGGAAATGGCAACCCACTCCAGTGTTCTTGCCTGGAGAATCCCAGGGACGGGGGAGCCTGGTGGGCTGCCATCTATGGGGTTGCACAGAATCGGACACGACTGAAGTGACTTAGCAGCAGCAGTGAGCGGCAGGAGGAAGCAAGTGTTAGATTTTTTCCCCTTTCTCTATACAATTTAAAAAGAGGTTTCTCTTAAAATTCTCTGCTGCCATGAAGACACCAGGCTCCACCTGAACTTAACTTTTCTCAAACCTGGAGCTAAAAAATGTGGTTTTTCTCTTGGAAATGTTTGTCTTAAGCTATGTTAATGAGCTTTGTATTTATTTACCCTAGACTCTGTCTTCAAGTCGGTTCTGCCTAAGACTCAGAACCAACTTGACAAACCAGAATGTTTTATTCATGCAAGTGTTCTCTTAAGCTATGTTACTGAGACTGTTTTTGCTTGGAAACCTGCCTTTCTTCAAGATTCAAGTCAATCATTTTACAGCTTGGGATAACTCACCTTGTGCCAATGTTCCCTCAAAATGCATGTTGTGAGTGAGGGGCCGGGCGCCAGTCTCTGAGTTTTGAGACGTCTCCTTTCTCTAATTAACAGCTTGCTGATAGGTATATCACATACCACTTACAGGCTAGCAGGGGGCACTCTTTCTGCCCCCTTCTGATGTCTGTGTCAGAAGCGTTCTCTATCTCTTTTATACTTTAATAAAGCTTTATTACACAAAAGTTCTGAGCGATCAAGCCTTGTCACTGGCCCCAGATTGAGTTCTTCTCCCCCAGAGGCCAAGAATCCCGGTGTCTTTCATGGTCCGGCAACCGCCTATTGAAAAATAGATCAAAGGCACTCAAGAATCACCAGTACCAAGCGCAAGCGGGCCTGGTGAGGACCCTGATTCAAACAGGTCGACTGCAGAAACAGATTTCAGCTATAATGGGAAAGAAGGTGAAGTCGCTCAGTCGTGTCCAACTCTTTGCAACGCCATGGACTATAGCCTACCAGGCTCCTCCGTCCATGGGATTTTTCCCAGGCAAGAGTACTGGAGTGTGCTGCCATTTCCTTCTTCAGGGAATCTTCCCGACCTAGAGATCCACCCGAGATCTCCAGCATTGTAGGCAGATGCTTTTACTGTCTGAGCCACCAGGGAAGTGACTGTGTTATAATGGGGGACGGTTATAATTTTCCAGAACTGTGACCTGTCCTTTGATGATAATGAGGAATTACCATTAACTTTATGTACGTTTGATAATGTAAGAAAGCTTGTGTATTTTTTGGAGGCATTCAGCAGTGAAGTGTGTATGAAGAAGGAATTCATAGGGCCTGGACTCCATCTTAGGCCTGTTCATGCTGATCATGCTCGGCTACCTTTCCAATGGACTCTGAACTCTATGTTTAGTGCCTATGAACACAACAGAAGGATAAGACCCCCTCCAGACAGGGGAACCTTGAAGATCGTATCTAGGTTACTCATCGCCTAAGAGAAAACATACACTAATCACCCCTTCCTCCAGACAGGCCATAGATTTTTCTGTATCAATCGGAGTGTAACCTCGGGCTTATTGATTATTGGCTGTTTGAGCACATGAGCACATAGCACGTGAATGATGGGCTTATTGGGATTGTATTTTCCTTGGTTTATGTAAGTCTCAAGGAATTTGGAGTGATGGGTTCAGGCACGTGCACATAGGGTATAAAAGATTTTCACAAATGTTGGTTGGGGTCCTTGGCTAAGAGGAGACTCTGCCTTGGGCCCGCCCATGTAATCAACTGCACTCCACTATCTGCATTGTCCTTCTGAGTGAGTTTGTTTCCTGGAACGCGTGGCTACAACATGTAGAATGGAATGACATGGTGTTGGGGATTTACTTTAAGATTCTTTAGGGGAAAAAAAGCTAGGTGAAGCAAATGTGATAAAGTCTTGAAAATGCTGGAATCTAGGTTATGGTTACATGAGGATCCATAATATCAATACAATCCTCCCTACTTCTGTTTTGAATTGTTCAATAGAGAAATATTTCCAATGGTTATCAGGATGGTGTGATGACATGAAAAATATTTAATGGATGGCATAATAATAAATGGAAGACTCACTGATTGGTTCAGTGAGATTTGCACATTTTGTATAAAATTTGCCAGGAACAGGGAAGAATGAATTGTGATAGGTGATTGTGGTTAGACCTTGAGATTGGGGTTATTCTTTTCCTACTATATTTCTTTCAATAAGCTCAAATTATTTTACCATAAATTAAAATTAGAGGGGAAATGTGCTTGCTACGGGAGGAGCTGGGCTGTGCATATATACCTATAAATGGAGGCGGTGGAGGGGAATACAAAGTAGGATGGATTCCGGCAGAGGAATGCTTTCATTCCCATCTAATAGTTGTTGTTCAGCAGCTAAGTCGTGTCTAACTCTGCAACCCCATGGACTGTACTCTGCCAGGCTCCTCTGTCCGTGGGATTTCCCAGGCAGGAGTCCTGGAGTGGGCTGCCATTTCCCTCTCCAGGGGATCTTCCCGACCCAGGGATCGAACCCCTTGTCTCCTGCGTCTCCTGCACTGGCAGATGGATTCTCTGCTACTGAAGCCTTCTCTAATAGTTGTTGCTCAGCTGCTGAGTCATGTCCGCCTCCTTGGACTGCAGCATGCCAGGCTCCTCTGTACCTCACTATCACTTGGAGTTTGCTGAAACTCATGTCCATTTGAAGGAGGAAACAGAACAGGCTCCACCTTGGAAGCAGGACTCCATCTTGGGCTGGACTGTGGACTTTGAGCTTTATGTCCAGTATCTATGAAAATGACATACCAATGGAAAACCAGACGCCCCCGGATGAAGGAGCCTCTGGACTCATACCTAGACGCTCTGTCACCTGAAAGAGTATGGTAATTATCTCTGTAACAGAACAAAGTCGTAAATCCCATTATGCTTATGGCGTATCGCCACAGGCCTATTGATAAAAGTCCACTGTTTAAGTATCTAGGCTTATGACACATGAATCATGGGTTAACTTTGATCGTATCTCTTTTACTTTGTCCAGACTAGTTTCAGGGAATTTGGGGAGGTGGGTTTGAGCACGTACACTTAGGGTATATAAGGTTTTCACAAAAATTGGTCGGGGTCCTTGGCTAAGAGGAGACTCTGCCTTGGGCTCGCAGGTGTAACAGACTGCACTCCACTATCTGCACTGTCCTTCTGAGTAAGTTTGTTTCCTGGGACGCGTGGCTACAACACATTGAGTCGATGATGCATCCTACTGTTTCATCCTCTGTGGATCCCTCCGCCTCCTGACCCCAGTCTTTCCCAGCATCATGGTCTTACAGTAAACACATTCAGATGAAATGTCGAGATTCCCTAGGGGCCCAGCCCAGGAAGCGTCTCTGGTTCCTCCTCCCACCCGTGTTTGTCCTCAACCACGCCCAGGACGTTGGTCTGGGAGGAGCCTCAGGCCCTGGGTCTCTCTCCCTGATTCTTACCAGAATTTTCCAGGACTCATATCTTTTGTAAAATCCAAACACGTAAGACAACAGGAGCATCAGGGAGATGAGGAAAGAGGTGAGAGAGACGTACATCACCCATCCTTGCAGCAGCGGGCTTGCTACCTGTGTGGCTGCCACCAGGATCCAGACCCAGACCCCAAATATCTGTAAGAGAAAAGCACAGAGGGAGACGCTTTATTGGCTGGTGTTGAGAGTGATGCTCTTTGCATATCTCCCATCTCTGTCCTCCTCTGGCTTTGGTTAAGCACTCTTCAGGGGCTTCCCTGGTGGCTCAGATGGGAAAGAATCTGCCTGCAATTTGGGAGACCTGAGTTCGATCCCTGGGTCAGGATGATTCCCTGGAGAAGGGAATGGCTACCCACTGCAGTATTCTTGCCTGGAGAATCCTGTGGACAGAGGAGCTGGGGGGCTGCAGTCCACAGGGTCACTAAGAGTGGAACACGGCTGAGTGGCTCACACTTTCATTTTTGGTCTTCTAAGTTTGTGCAATGCTGATACAGTGTGCTGAGGTATGGATGTCTTTTTATTAAATATTCTTGTATCATTTTATATTCAGTCTGATGACCCCTTTGTCTTGGTCTTGAGAGCCTGATTCTGTAGTTTGTGGATTTGTTAATTCCTATTCACCTTTTCAATTTGCCAGCAAATCTGGAAAACTCAGCAGTGGCCACAGGACTGGAAAAGGTCAGTTTTCATCCCAATTCCAAAGAAAGGCAATGCCAAAGAATGCTCCAACTACCGCACAATTGCACTCATCTCACATGCTAGTAAATAATGCTCAAAATTCTCCAAGCCAGACTTCAGCAATATGTGAACCGTGAACTCCCTGATGTTCAAGCTGGTTTTAGAAAAGGCAGAGGAACCAGAGATCAAATTGCCAACATCCGCTGGATCATGGAAAAAGCAAGAGAGTTCCAGAAAAACATCTATTTCTGCTTTATTGACTATGCCAAAGCCTTTGACTGTGTGGATCACAGTAAACTGTGGAAAATTCTGAAAGAGATGGGAATACCAGACCACCTGACCTGCCTCTTGAGAAATCTGTATGCAGGTCAGGAAGCAACAGTTAGAACTGGACATGGAACAACAGACTGGTTCCAAATAGGAAAAGGAGTACGTCAAGGCTGTATATTGTCACCCTGCTTATTTAACTTATATGCAGAGTACATCATGAGAAATGCTGGACTGGAAGAAACACAAGCTGGAATCAAGATTGCTGGGAGAAATATCAATAATCTCAGATATGCAGATGACACCACCCTTATGGCAGAAAGTGAGGAGGAGCTAAAAAGCCTCTTGTTGAAAGTGAAAGAGGAGAGTGGAAAAGTTGGCTTAAAGCTCAACATTCAGAAAACGAAGATCATGGCATCTGGCCCCATCACTTCATGGGAAATAGATGGGGAAACAGTAGAAACAGTGTCAGACTTTGTTTTTTTGGGCTCCAAAATCACTGCAGATGGTGACTGCAGCCATGAAATTAAAAGGCGCTTACTCCTTGGAAGAAAAGTTATGACCAACCTAGATAGTATATTCAAAAGCAGAGACATTACTTTGCCGACTAAGGTCCGTCTAGTCAAGGCTATGGTTTTTCCTGTGGTCATGTATGGATGTGAGAGTTGGACTGTGAAGAAGGCTGAGCGCCGAAGAATTGATGCTTTTGAACTGTGGTGTTGGAGAAGACTCTTGAGAGTCCCTTGGACTGCAAGGAGATCCAACCAGTCCATTCTGAAGGAGATCAACCCTGGGATTTCTTTGGAAGGAATGATGCTAAAACTGAAGCTCCAGTACTTTGGCCACCTCATGCGAAGAGTTGACTCATTGGAAAAGACCCTGATGCTGGGAGGGATTGGGGGCAGGAAGAGAAAGGGACGACCTAGGATGAGATGGCTGGATGGCATCACAGACTCAATGGACGTGAGTCTGAGTGAACTCCGGGAGTTGGTGATGGACAGGGAGGCCTGGCGTACTGCGATTCATGGGGTCGCAAAGAGTCGGACACGACTGCGCGACTGAACTGAACTGATTCACCTTTTCCCTCCTGTATCTGTTGAAGGTTGATTGTGATCATAACTGTAGGCTTAGCTCAGTTCTAAATGATTCTCTTAGAGACTTTCTATATAAAGGGCTCCACTTACTTCTGTCTAGCTCAGATGAAAGATACACAACTTTCAGGTCCTTTCTGGGACTAGCAGCTCTCATCTTACAAATAAATGACACATAGACACAGATATGGTCTTCCCAGGTGGCTCGGATGGTAAAGAATCTGCCCGTAATGCAGGAAATCTGGGTTTGATTCCTGGGTCAGGAAGATTCCCTAGGAAAGGGAATAACTGACGACTCCAGCATTCTTGCCTGGGAAATCTCATGGACAGAGGAGCCTGGCAGGCTACAGTCCGTGGGTTGCAAAAGAGTGGGACTTGACTAAGCGACTAACACTCTCACTTTCAGACATAAATAAGTCACCCCATCCCTTATGGGGCTCCCACTGCTGTGGTCCTGGAGGCAGAAGCACTTTTGCATTTATGGAGAATTCTCAGGCTCTTCCAAAGCGAAAGGCAACAGTAGGAGACGTCAGCAGAGATCAGGGAGTGGACCACAAGGCAGAACTTCCAGCCTCCTGCAGGGTTGGGAACATCCCCGGAAGCCTGGCTGCCTCTGGCAGCACACTGCCCCAGGCCTCAGCAAACAGTCTCCAGGGGAACTGCGGAAGTCCTAGGCTGGACCCGGGACTGCCACGAGCAAGCTGGGGCTGCCTCGTTCCAAGCAGGAAGAGTAGAGGAGCAAGAGCTGCTGTCCTCCCGAGCTGGGCTCTTGCGTGTTGATTACAGTGACCAGGTGGCTGTGCCGAGGGAGGTGCCAGAGCATGGCTTGGGGGCACCTGCCAAGCACCTTCCCCACCAAGCCCTGAGAAACGCCTGAAGATGCTGGCCCACTGCCAGTACCCAAGCAATGCTGGCTGTTAGCGGCAGTGGCATTCAGGACTAGTGACCGTGGAACCTATAAAATGTTACACTCACATGAGACCTCTGAGGGCGGAGAATGGGCTGTGCCATTCACCGATGTACTCCTGGCGTCCAGCCCAGGGCCTGGAGAAAAGCAGGCAGGGAGGGTGTCAAAGAGCATCCTTTGGAACGACTCAGGGATAAACCCAAGGGCTTCCCTGCTGGTAAAGAGTGCGCCTGAGGCAGGAGGCCCGGGTTCAATCCCCGGGAGGGAAGATCCCCCGGAGAAGGAGATGGAAGCCCACTCCGGTATTCTCGGCTGGAGAACTCCACAGACACAGAAGCCTAGTGGACTACTGTCCATGGGGTTGCAAAGAGTCGGACGCAACTTAGCAACTAAACCACCGTCATGATAAACCCGCCACCGCTACCTCTCGTTCACCAGGGGCTTTAGAGGGTATAAAGTGCCTTCACAGAGGAGCACTCACCACTGGTGGTCCAGTGGTCAGGAATCCAACTGCATATTCAGGGGACATGGGTTCCATCCCTGGTCCAGGAAGACCCCACCCACACGTCTGCGTACCACGACTACTGAGCCCTATCTTTAGAGCTCGCACTCCGCAGCAAGTGTAGCCCCCCACTTGTTGAAACTAGAGGAAGCCCAGGGACGGCAGAGCCTGGTGGGCTGCCGTCTATGGGGTCGCACAGAGTCGGACACGACTGAAGCAACTTAGCAGCAGCAGAGGAAGCCCTCACACAGCAATGAAGACCCCGCACCAAAAAATAAATTTATAAATAAAATGCATTCACTCAGTGGCCTCATTTCATCTGTATGGGAATTCAAACTCCCAGGGGCTTTCTACAGAGAGCTGCCACTTGATACCTGCCGCCTCTTACTGCCAGCTTCCCTGCCTCAGCCCTACCAGGCCCATCAGTGCTGGCAAAGGGTCTCCCCACCCTGGCTCCTGCCCTCAGAGGCCGCCCTGGGCAGACACTGCCACACGCGTACCATCTGTGTGTCCGCACTTCATTCTCGCAGAATGTGAGACGCTGCCCTCCTGGGAGCATCTGGAGAAGGAAATGGAAGGAGGGACTGAGGTCTGAGGCCACGCAGGACATAGAGCAGGGCACGGGTGGGGCTCTCCTCCTCACCAGATTTCATGCCCCAAGGGGGGCGCCCCTGAGCATTTGGGAGAATCTGCTCAAATTGCCCCTTCTTCTTGGCATAAAGGTTGCACAATCAGCTTTACGCAAAGGAATGTTATTTACTTTTTATTTCCACACCCTCTATCTTCTGAACATGAGAAGGGAACGAAGGCCAAGGCCAAACTCCAGGGGAATTTAAAATCAGTGGAGTTTGCTATCCCGTTTCTGTCTCAAGCAGCCTCGGTTGGATTCATTACAGGGAAAACAATTTTGAATATTTGTCTTGACTTTTTTTTCTAAATTTATATTTAGCTTTCCAAATTTGCTTGGCAACCTAAATCATTGTCTCCTTTTAACCCTCATTTTTTGTTATCTCAAGAGCTGGAGATATTTTTAGATGTTGGGGGCTGGCCTTCAACGTGGAAGAAGATTGTATTAAAGGCAGATATCTCAAGCAAGTGTATTTCAGGTACGATTTTGGCAGTCTGTTTCTTAAGAACAAACACAGATTACTCACCTGTGCGTTTTCTAAAGGTTGAACTGAAACTGGAAGGGATCACTTAAGGGAGGGTAGAGCTTAATAATAAGTTTATTTATTACTCATTCTTCTCTAAAACATGGAGAATAGGCCCCTCACATTTAGAGAGCTGGTTATAGAGCTAGAGGATGAGAACTGGGGTAACAGCACCCGATGCAGTCAGGAGCAATAGCCAATTCCAGATCGGGGCTGGGGAAGCTGATATATCATCAGAGCAGACAGCAAAATATTTTCAAAGGCTCTTGGGATTAGGTCAGAAGGATTCAGAAGGCTGCTGCTGACTAAAGATGGGGCAATCTGACCTTCAAATAAATATAATAACTACTGTGGATTGAGCCTAGTCGCTCAGTCTTGTCCGACTCTTTGTGACCTCATAGACTGTAAGCCGCCAGGCTCCTCTGTCCATGGGATTCCCCAGGCAAGAATACTCGAGGGGGTTGCCATTTCCTTCTCCAGGGGACCTTCCTGACCCAGGGATGGAACTCGTGTCTCTTGCATTGGCGGGTGGGGTCTTTACCACTGCACCACCAGTGGATTGGACTGTGTCAACCAAGCTGAAATCCATGAGTTGAAGATGATGCTTTTTAAAAGCCCTAATTTGGTCATTTTTGGAGGATGCTTATTATTTTGGAAGGCAGCCATGTTCACCACTATACCGCCTATAATTATTATTTTAAAAAATGCTTAATAGAGGAAAAGAATTATGCCAAAACCATGGCATAAGGGTAAGGCGCTTCTAAAATACATAAATTCCTGAGCCTTAACCCTGAGAGCTACACCCTGAGTCCTGCTGCTCCTGGGACCTTCCAGGGACTTTGAGGAAGCCCCAAGGTCCGGATGTTGCCCCAGAGATGGTGAGGGAGGCTGCATTGTTACAAATTTCCCAGGTGAAGCAGTGGAGACTGAGAAGCCCCAGGGCCCATCCTGTTGCTTCCAGGCTCTTCCACTCCCGGTCGTGCACAAGCAGTACTGATGCTTCCGGGGTCAGATTCTAGCTCTGCTGAAGTTGAAGTTGAAGTTGAAGTCGCTCAGTCGTGTCCGACTCTTTGCGACCCCGTGGACTGTAACCTACTAGGCTTCTCAGTCCATGGGATTCTCCAGGCAAGAATACTGGAGTGGATTGCCATTTCCTTCTCCAGAGGATCTTCCCAACCCAGGGATCGAACCCGGGTCTCCGCATTGGAGGCAGACGCTTTAACCTCTGAGCCACCAGGGAAGCCCATAGCTCTGCTGAAGGGGTAGATTATTTAACCCATTTCTGCATCCATGTGCTGGTTCCTCAAACAGGGGAGGTGGGAGGACTCCTCTTTCCTGGTTCCCATGAGCGTTAGATGAGTCTCTCATGCACAGGGTGAGTGTGAGCAACCACTGTTGGCCGTGTTATTGGCTATAAGGACATGGGAGGGAATCTTCCCCAAGAAAGACCCAGGAGAGGGAAAGTCCAAGGCCAGTCTTCCTGAGGGATAGGAGGTTCACTTCTGGAAGAGCTGGGACACCAGTCAGCGAGGAGATGAGATAGAACTGAAGGGGCACAGACTCTTCTAAGGAGTTGATGAAAGCTTTGGTCACCTAGAAAAATGTACCTGCGTACACGCATGATTTTATCTGCAGATGTGGGGACCCACGGTCCCTCCAAGCCCGCCTGCAGCCCCCAGGTTGAAGTCTGTTACCATTTCCAGGATAGATAATGGTGCCGTCAGCCAGTCTACTATTGTGATGATGCTGATCAAGATATTAAATGCATATACTCTTCGACCCAGTAATTTCACTTTGGGAATCTGCCCTATAGACAATGACATGCACAAAATGGTGAGTGTACAGTGTTGTTTACTGAAGCCTGCTGGTTACAGAAAGATAAAGAAGCATCCCAAATGTTTCATCTGCTGTGAGTGGGGGGTCGTGAAAGCAATCATGTCATACAGTGGAAAACTCAGCAGCCTTCAAAGAGAATGAAAAACTCTGTGTATCAGAATAGAACAAACCCTAGAATTGTATAAGGCAGAGAGCAGCGTGCCCAGTGTGCTATGATTTACACAGAAGAAGAGAATGTATAAGCGTATGTATGTATATATGTGCATTGGTTTGAATATTTCTGGAATGAGACCCAATAAACCAATCATGCCCTGACCTCCCGGGAGGAGAATTTCTTGGCTCAGAGACAAGATCTTTTCAATGAATCCAAATCACCAACATACAATTGAAAAAGAAAGAAGAAAGACACTGGGCTGGATGATGGGGGCTCACTTCAAAAGTCAAAAGATTTTGCAGCAAAATGAATGGACCAAGAGACCGGCCTAGTGAGTGAGGTAAGTCAGGAAGAGGAACACGGACATCACGGGATGCCGCTCATATGCGGACTCTCAAAAAATGGTACAAACGCATTTACAACATAGAAATAGAGTCACAGATGTAGAAAAGAAACCTGGTTACTAGGGGAGAAGCGGGACAGGGAGAAATAAATCGGGAGACTGAGGCTGACACACGCCTAGTACCGTATATGGGCAGCTGGGCTGGAAGGCTGCAGTCCACAGGGTCGCAGAGCCAGACACTGAGCCACTGAGTGCAGGGAGCTCGACTCCGTTCAGTTCAGTCGCGCAGTCGTGTCTGACTCCTTGCGACCCCATGAACCGCAGCACGCCAGGCCTCCCCGTCCATCACCAACTCCCGGAGTTCACTCAGACTCATGCCCATCGAGTCGGTGACGCCATCCAGCCATCTCATCCTCGGTCGTCCCCTTCTCCTCCTGCCCCCAATCCCTCCCAGCATCAGGGTCTTTTCCAATGAGTCAACTCTTCGCATGAGGTGCCCAAAGTACTGGAGCAAAGTACTGGAGCTCGACTCAGCACTCTGTAATGACCTATATGAGGAATAACCTGAAAACAGTGGATATACGCTGTGTATAACTGATACACGTGGCTGTGCACCTGAAACTAAGGCAACATTGAAAATCAGCTATGCTTCAACAAGGACTTTTGAAAAGACTTTGAATGGGAGCGACAAGAAGAGAACTGCCTTTCCTTTGGGGAGAGAGGATCTGTCCTAAGAGGACAGAGCAGGAGGGGAGCCGGGGGGCCTCCGAGGGGCTGGGTGCACTGCCCCAGGGCTGGGAACTCCACTCTGATCGCCTGTGATGACGCTGCCCTCGCAATGACCCCGCGTGAAGGGGGAGCGGCTGAAAGACGCCAGGCTCGGGGCTGGGCTCCTGGCCACGCCCCGGAGCGTGGTCCCGGTGGGGCCAGTCTTGGGGTTGGGAATAGGAGATGCTGGCCATACGATACTCTGGCTGATACCAGAGGCAGGTTTTTCTGCATAGCTGGGCGTTATTTCAGCCTGGCTGGTCCACCCACCACCGACACCGCATTCCTTTCTTCCTTTCCTTACCCCTTGGCTTAATCTTCACAAAGCGTTGGTGGCCCCTCCTCCCCTTCACTGGTACTCAGGTGAACACAAGCTGCAGGAAAAGACCTGACTCGTGGGACTTCCCTGGCGGTCCAGTTGTTAAGAATCCACCTTGCAATGCAGGGGACGAGGGTTCAGTCCCAGGCCAGGGAACTAAGACCCCACATGCGGTGGAGCGGCTAAGCCCACACACTGCAGCTACTGAAACGGCACACTCTGGAGAACCGCAGCTGCCAAACCTGTGCGCTGCAACATGAGGCCCAACGAGGTCAGATCAAGAGACAAACGTTCAAAAAGCAAAGAAGAGAAGGCCAGGCTCGAGACAGGGAGGCCCAGGAGGTCAGTGGGGCCGAGTGAACCGGGGGCTCCTGCGCCCTCTGACGGCCCGGGAAGAGTGAGCTGAATGAAGAGCAAGGTCTGGCTTGTCCACGATGGAACCAGGACCATTTCGGGGCCCCTTCCGATGCTGAGATGTTTCGAAGTGAAGAGAAGTATTGTCCCACACATTCAAGTAGCCACGGCCCATACTGGGTGAGTCCCAGTCCCTCGGCCATTGTTTACCTTCCCAAAATTGTGATAAAATACACTGAACAAAGCGTGCCATTTTAACTGCTTTTAAATGTACAGTTCAGTGGCTTCCCTAGGGGCTCACACTATAAAGAATCTGCCTGCAGTGTGGGAGACCTGGGTTCGATACCTGGGTCGGGAAGATCCCCTGAAGAAGGGAATGGCTACCCACTCCAGTATTCTTGCCTGGAGAATTCCTTGGACAGAGGACCCTGGCGGGCTACAGTCCATGTGGTTGCAAAGAGTTGGACACGACTGAGTGACTAACACTTACTTACTCAGTGGCATTAAGAGCATCCACAAGGTTGTGTACCATCTCTGCCATCGATCTATCTCCAGGACACTTTTCATCTGGCAAAACTGAAACTCTGTCCCATTCAACACTAACTATACCCCCTCCTCCAGCCCTTGACAATCCATTCCTCTGTCCCTAAAGTTTGACTACTCTACTTTGTATGAATGGAATCATAGAGTATTTGTTCTTTTGTTTCTAGCTTATTGCACTCAGAATAATTTCCCTCCTTTTAAAAGCTGAATAATATTCCATTGTGGGGGCTGCTCAGATGGCTCAGTGGTAAGAAAAAAAGTATGTATATATCTGCCTGCCAATGCAGGAAACACAGGAGACTCGGGTTCCATCCCTGGATCGGGAAGATTCCCTGGAGAAGGAAATGGCAACACACCCCACTATTTTTGCCTGGAAAATTCCATGGACAGAAGAGCCTGGCAGGCTACAGTCCATAGGGTCACGAAGAGTCAGACAGAACTCAGTGACTGAGCGTGGCAACACTCCATTATATGAATATACCACATATCTATTCTATTTTATTTGCAAAATATGTACTTACTGGTTGGATCTCCTTGCAGTCCAAGGGACTCTCAAGAGTCTTCTGAAGGAGATCAACCCTGGGATTTCTTTGGAAGGAATGATGCTAAAACTGAAGCTCCAGTACTTTGGGCACCTTATGCGAAGAGTTGACTCATTGGAAAAGACCCTGATGCTGGGAGGGATTGGGGGCAGGAGGAGAAAGGGACGGCCGAGGATGAGATGGCTGGATGGCATCACAGACTCAATGGACGTGAGTCTGAGTGAACTCCGGGAGTTGGTGATGGACAGGGAGGCCTGGCGTACTGCGATTCATGGGGTCGCAAAGAGTCGGACACGACTGCGCGACTGAACTGAACTGAACTGAACTGTACTTACTTATTTTTGGCTGAGCCAGGCCTTAGTTTCGGCATCCAGGCTCTGGAGTGTAGGCTCAGTTGCCCCACGGTATGTAGGAGGTTAGTTCCCCATCGGGGATGGAACCGCTGGACCACCAGGGAGGTCCCCTCGTGTCTATTTCATTTACTCATCCTTTGGTGGCCACATGGGCTGCTTCCGCCTTTCAGCTACTGGGGGTAGTGCTGCTGTGGACAGGAATGTGCAACTGTATGTTTGACGCACCTCCTTTAGAAGGGAACAATAAGACGAGCCCCATGCAGGAGCTGCTGTTTGCAGCCCATCTGGAGGTTCTGGTACAAAACGCCCAGAGAGCCACAGCCCCTCCAAACCGAGCTCCTCCGTTCGTGTCACCGAGGCCAGCACGGGCATCCCTCGGGACTTTGGTACAGCCCACTCAGAATGCTTCAACCCCAGGGTAATTTAATGGTTTAAAGGGTGCAACAGGAATTGGATCTGTGTCTTATTTTCTGATCGTGCGACAAATGGAAGCGTGGAGTCTTAACCACTGGACCACCAGGGAAGTCCCTAGATCTGTTAATCATTTTTTCAATCCTAAGATTTTAAATCGACTGTAAAATTAAGGTTAATGTTATCAGCAGAGGAATTCTTTATTATCTTATGTTCCTTTCGGGGCCGAGTGCTGCTTGCAAACTGTGGAGAACATACATTTTGTATTCAGTTTCTTTTGTATTTTTCCATTTTGCTCCGTGGCTTAATGATATAGTCGATTCTTGTTGTTCGAGGTAGTTCCGTCAAGTTGTCCTGAACACCGGCATGTTTAGGTGTGAATCATGAATCATCGCTCCTTGGGAAATACAGACTACATTCCTACAAGCTTGTGGTCAAAATATTGTCATCAACTGATCAACAAATAACTTTGTTTTATGTATCTTTCTGTTTAAAGACACATTATTCAATATAGTTAATATGTAATGTTAATCCATTAATTTCGAGCTGTCACCAACAGCTCTATAACTATATGCTTACCTAACACTTACTTTCTATGTAAGGGAAGTCACTGCCTTGTCAAACTTAGGAACACTAGACATAGCTTCAGTGGTGTACTTGGACTATTTTGAATACTAAAATCACCACAAAAAGCCAAGCACAAAAATTAGCAAGATGGGACACTAAACAGACTTGGGAAAGGACCCTGTTAACATTATGAGCTGTAAGAAGGCAAGGGCTTCCCCACTGGCTCAGCGGGTAAAGAATCCACCTGTGATGCAGGAGACAGAGGAGCTAGGGATTCGATCCCTGGGTTTGGAAGATTCGCTGGAGGAGGAAATGACAACCCACTCCAGTATTCTTGCCTGCAAAATCCCACGGACAGAGGAGCCTGGCAGGCTATAGTTCAAAACGTCACAAAGAGCTGGACATGACTGAACAACTAAGCTTGCATTTAAGAAGGCAGGTATTGACCTCAGGTTGGAATGTGTGTGTCTCAGATTTGTGACTCGAATTTTTTTCTGCACTGCCTCGAATGACACATGTCCTCGAATCTGCGTGACAACACCTCAAGTATGGATTGTGGGGTTACAAATAAAGTTTAGTGAGCAAGGGAAATTGGAAATGCAGAATCCGTGAGCAGTGAGGCCCGCCTGTACTTTCAATGGCACCATTACATTCCATCACGTTGATGAAACTTCATTTAGTCAATGAGGCCCCAGGGCCCCTGTTATAGATGATGCCACAGTAGGTAACATTGCCAAGAGAGTTTTTTTTTTCATTCTTTCCATGGGGCTTCCCTGGTGGCTCAGTAGTAAAGAATCTGCCTGCCAAGGCAGGAGACACAGGTTTGATCTGTGATCCGGGAAGATCCCACAGGCTGCAGAGCAACTAAGCACGTGCACCACTGCTGAGCCTGCGCTCCAGGGCCCGGGAGCCGCAGCTGCTGAGCTCACGAGCTGCAACCACCGCAGCCTGCCCACCCTGAAGCCCACGCTCCACAGCAAAAGAAGCCCCTGCAAAGAGCAGCCTGAGCACAGTAACGAGAGGGAAGCCCTGCTTGCTGCAACTAGAGAGAAGCCGGAAGAGCGACAAGATAAGTACGCCTCCCAGGCGTACTGGTGGGCAGTGGAGTGAGGTGGGGGTAGGAGGTGTAGCAGGTGACTTCCAGGATCCATTAGGCTCAACATGTCTCTTGGCTGGGACACATACGTGACCACCCTGGACAACGAGACGCAAGGCTTCCAGGTCCTGGGAAGGGTTTCTTCCTGCCTCGGGGATGAGACAGTTCTGCCCTTGCTCTGACCATGGCTTGTCTGGGTTTAGGCCTGGAGCTATGATGAGGAAGAGGAGAGACGGGAAGAGGCTGGGTTGGATGACACAACTGTGCTGCCAAAGAACCAGCCCAGGCAGAGCCCACCAGCTCCTCCGGGCTTCCGGGGATGTGAGGTCCTCCACTTCCCTTCTGTTCCAGCTGTTCTGAGCCAGCGGCAGCCCTCGTCACAGCACTGCTAAGGACCTGTTAAGAGTCTGCTCACATGACCTACGCCCTTCACCACCTCTTAGAACCCCCCCAGCTGGCTTCCCGGAATCCCTAGGCCAAACTTGGCCAACACCCAGCCGTCTCCCGAGCCTGTGCAGTGCCCCCAGCGCCCAGCCTTGCAAACGGCGGCTGAGATGTTAGTGGCTGATGAAATCCACCTGCTCGCTCTTGGCAGTACGGACTTCCCTGGTGGTCCAGTGGCAGTGGGCCCGGGTTCGACTCCTGGTCAGGGAGGTAAAGATCCTGCCTGCCACGATGAAAACAGAAGACCCCACATGCCATAACCAAGACCTGGAGCGACCAAATAAATAAACAAATAAATATTTTTTTAAAAAGTGAAATAGACTAGCAGCAACATGAATGGACCTAGAGAGGGTCATACTAAGTGAAGAACGTGAAAGACAAATGTCCTATGGTATCACTTACACATAGAATCTTATAAAGACGCACATGAGCTCATTACAAAACAGAAGCAGACTCATAGGAAGCAAACTCACGGTTGCCAGAGGAGAAAGGGGTTGGGAGGGATACATCTGGAGCTTGGGATAAACAGACACACAGCACTATATATGAAATGGATAAAAACAGGGACCTACTGTATAGCACAGGGAAAAAGCATCTCGTGAAAACCTATGATGGAGGGGGATTCCCTGGCGGTCTGGCTACTGTTCACCTTGTGATACAGAGGACACGGATCCAATCCCTTGTCCAGGAAGATCCCACATGCCTTGAGCAGCTAAGCCAGTGCTCGCAGCTACTGAAGCCCTCTCGCTGAGAGCCTGTGGACTACAAGAGGAGCCACCGCTCGCTGCAACTAGAGAAAGCCCACCAGAGCACCGAACATCCCGCTCAGCCAAAAACAAATGAATAACTCTGTCTAAAAAGAAACATAATGGGAAAGAATCTGAAAGAATATATATGAATCACTTCGCTCTACATCTGAGGCCAACACAACATAGTAAATCCACTTTACTTCAATGAAAAGTAGTTTGTTCTGAAACAAACAGGTAAGTAGACTAGTGAAGAAAATATAGCGCCTTGCTCATAGGAAAGGGCAATATGTTTCCTGAATCTTTTGTTTTAGTTAGTCACACACAGACACAGACACACACAAAGTTGCCACGGAAACACATTTTCTCCGTGCATCACGGCCAGGGGTGGACCCCTAGCTCCAGTCTGCCTCTTTCTGTCCGAGAGCCTCAGCCCAGGCTGGTGCGGGCCCCCTGCCCCCTACAGCCCCCCGTGCCCTCCCTGGCGTCAGCTCGCAGCTGTGGTGGCTACCGCAGCAGGAGCCTCAGCCCTGGTTCTGGGGATCACGCTGAGGTCTGTGCGAAGCGTGAGCCTCTGAGAGGAAGCGAGAAGGGAAGAGGGGCTGTCAGACACTCAGAGGAGTTCTTGGAATGTCCTCTGTCTGGGGTGATGGAACTTGGCATAAAGGCACCAGGACCTCCACAGGTGGAGGGTAGGGGCCCAGCCTCTTTCAGGCCCTCCCAGGGGTGGGGGCAGGCACCCCTGAAGTCTTCACCTAGCTGCAGCCCTCCCTGTGGGCGGCGCAGGAACCCCAGCGCCCATGTGGGTTCTGATTACCACCGTCTCTGCAGCCTGTGAAGCTCTTTGGGCTGGCATGTCACCTCCTCTGATGGGGGAGGAAGCCAGTTCTGAGAGATCAGCGACTTTCCACAAGTACCCATGAGCAGGGGGCAAGTGGCAGGCCTGGGCTGCAATCCAGGACTCCCAAACCACCGGCTTTATGTGGAAGCTCTAGGCGCCATAATTCAACCCAGGATCCTTCCAAAGACCAGTCACTACGTACTGACTCTTGCAGTGAGAATTTTCTCTCTGTGGCTTTAAAGGTAACAGGAAATTGCCTGCCCAGGCCCCTTGAACTCCCACGAGGACCCCTGTCTTATCCGGTCCACTCCAGAAACAATGGTGTGGGCCAAAGCTCCGTCCACCCACTCCCTGCAGAACAAGCCGTATTAGGAGCTCCTGGTACACTCAAGGCCTCTCAGGCCTCGGCTGGCTCTGCGCCAGGGAAATCGGTGCCTGCCCTGGGGTGTGAGCCCGGGAGGGGCAGGATGCCGGCGGGAGGGGCTGGTGAGTCAGTGGCCAGGCCTCCTCTGCTTTCCTCCCCTCCCTCCATCGCTTCCTCCCCTAGGACCGCACCCACCCATTCAGAGCCCCCCGCCCCACTTCCCACTGACCCAACTTCTCATTGACTCAACAGCACAGATTTACAATGTAACATGAACTAGGATAATAAAAACATTCCTATTCCTCCAAAGTCTAAAGGGCTTTTCCTTCCAGTCTCAAAAAAAAAAACTAAGCATTTTGGGGAACACATTCTCCCCCACATTTTTAAAAAAGCTTGTGTACCTTAGAAAAGCTAGAAAGTACGGGAAAGATGTAAAGAAGTGTGCACCGCTCCCCAAGTGGCCTCATAGACAGACTTCCCCGTTCCCAGCCCCACCGCCTCTCTTCTCGGCTCCACTATGCCTGTTAACCTTGTGACCCTTCCACTGTCCCCAGGAAGTCCCCCAAGGAGCCCCTGGGCTCAGGGGCGGTCCCCACCTCCTCCTTCCCCCAGGAACCGCAGACATCTTGTGACCAGTGGCCGTGTTCCTGCCCTCACTCGGGCACCGAGGACCCAAGGGTGTCACCATTCACTCTAGTCCCCGGGGCCTCCTGCCAGAGCAAGCTGGTAGCAGCTTAGACCAGCTCCTTCCCTGCTAGTCTTAAGACTAGATCCTTGAAAACAGGTACTGGACCAATGTCACCTCCTCCAGGAAGCTGCTCTGGTTTACTCCCCCCTAGGTCATGGATGGAGGACTCTGCCCTGTGGTCTTCGAGTCCTTGGTGTGGGGCAGGGAGCCTGGCATGACGCACAGGTGCCCAGCATGTGGCAGGAGGCAGGAGGTAACCTGCTGGACTCTCCACTCACTGGCAGCTCAGGCTCGCCTTTGCGGCCTGATGCCCACCCAGCTGGCCGCCCCTGACGCCTCTGGGCCAGTGGCTGGCCCAGGCACGAATGGGCATTTCTGCCAGGTTGCTGTTGTTTAGTCCGTAAGTTGTGTCTGACTTGCGACCCCATGGACTGTAGCCCACTAGGCTCCTCTGTCAGTGGGCTTTCCCAGGCAAGAATATTGGAGTGGGTTGCCATTTCCTTCTCCAGGGGATCTTCCTGACCCAGGGGTGGAACCTGAGCCTCCTGCCCATTTCTGCCAGGAGCTGGGACCAAATGGGAACAAACACCCATCTGTTTTATCCTCACCCACACCCTCACACACAGGAAGGACTAGCCAAGAATGTGCTGTCAAAGAGGACAGTGTTCAGGGAATTCCTTGCTGGTCCAGTGGCTAAGACTGAGCTTCCAACGGAGGGCATCTGGGTCTGCTCCCCAGTCAGGGAACTGGATCCAACATGCCGCAAGTGAGACCCAGCGCAGCCAAATAAATTTTTAAAAAAGAGAGAGGGGAGGATGTTCAAATAAACACATCACTCCTCCCACCCAGCGTCATGTGGGCAGAGAGAGAGAGTCAGATGGGCAAGTAGGGGCAGAGGATCCCTCCAAGGGAAGGGGCTGGGGGAAGGGGTGTGTGCGACGTCTTTGAAGTAGATCAGAGGACTCCGGAGCCCCACACCTGTGTTATCTGGCCCCCCTGGGTGGGGGTCCATGGAGACCCCACCCTGGCTGCACTCTGGGTCCAGCCTGTGCAGGAGTGATGGAGCCGGGCACCCGAGGAGCCGTGGGCCTGTGGTCTGCTGCAGTAGAGCTGGCCGAGACAGAGAACATCCGACCAGGTAGCGGCAGCTGAGGGGGAGCAGGGAAGGGCTGGTGAGAGCAGTCAAGGCCGGGAACCCGCGTGGGGCGCCTCCATCCCGCCCCACTCTGGTCTACTCCCTGCCCCTGCCAGTCCAGACAACACTCTAGAAACCTCTCCTCGCCCCGGGGAAAGTCCTCAAGGCAGGGCACCCCCGGTAGGGCGCTGGCTGCAGGTGGGGTCTGCTTATCGCTGAGACTTCTTATCTGGGGCTCCACAGTCCAGGTGGACTCGGGGTGCCAGGGCACCCAGGTGTTTCCTTCAGGGCACCTGCTGTGAGAGGAATTCTCTGGGAACTGGCCTTCCAGCAGCAGGCTTGGCAGCCTGTCTTGTCCGAACTGAGAGAGGCCACCAGCTCAGGGAAGGTTGCATGTGGTTCAGCTGAATTCTTGGAGGAAGAACAGGGCCTGAAGGAGGGGAGTGTGCGGAATTGATGATGAATTATTAGTTTCGAGGGTCCTTCAGCTCAAACCTGTCCTTCTATGGTCTGCTCTGCCAAGCGGGCTGGACTCTGCCAGCCACAGCTCCCAGCTCTCTCCAAAGCTGGATTCTTTTTCAGTTAAAAAAAAAAAAAAATATATATATATATATATATATATTTATTTATTTATTTATTTATTTACCTGCACCAGGTCATACTTAGGGGCTTCCCAGGTGGCACAGTTCAGTTCAGTCACCCAGTCGTGTCCGACTCTTTGCGACCCCATGAATCGCAGCACGCCAGGCCTCCCTGTCCATCACCAACTCCTGGAGTTCACTCAAACTTACGTCCATCGACTCAGTGATGCCATCCAGACATCTCATCCTCTGTCGTCCCCTTCTCCTCCTGCCCCTAATCCCTCCCAGCATCAGGGTCTTTTCCAATGAGTCAACTCTTTGGCACAGTGGTAAAGAATCTGCCGGCCAATGCAGAGATGAAAGAGAGTCTGGTTCGATCCCTGGGTCAGGAAGATCCCCTGGAGTAGGAACTGTTGCCCGGGAAATCCCAGGGACAGAGGAGCCTGGCAACTTCCAGTCCATGGGGCCGCGAAGAGTCGGTCACGACTGAGCATGCACGCTCACAGTTTGACTCAGTCCTTAGTTGCGGCATTTGGGATCTCACTCCCTGACCAGGGATCGAACCTGGGCCCCCTGCACTGGGAGCATGGAGTCAGCCCCTGACCAGCAGGCAAGTCTGGAACCTGGGTTCTGGCGAGGTTCTCGCACTGGGAGGACTTGAGGGGGTTCCTGTCACCGTCACTCCTCGGGGTTTTCTCCAACCTTAAGGTAGCTGCGCCTCTGCTCTGGGGAGACCACTGGCCTCACACACCCCCTCCCCACAAGGCCCACTGGGCGGGGCCCCCCCACGGGACTCCTGGTGCGCGGCAGTCGCTTTGTGTACTCATCGGCGTCTGGGGCTTCTGCTGCTTCTCTCTGCCCTTTCAGCCTTGCAGCCGTGGTGCAAACACTCCCCTATGCTGCATCCTACCTGCCCAGAACTTCCTGGGCATTCCATTCTCTCCCAGACATGAGGGGCACCACTTACTGGCCTTTCCACCTACTCTCCATCTGCCCCGTCAGGCATCAAACTCTCCAAGGCGGGGGCCATGTCTTCTGCCTCTTTACAGTCCTGTGGCTGCCATGGGGAAGGGGCTCAATAAATATTTGTTGAGTGAATACATGGGATTTAAGTGGGATTGTCTTCTTCTTTCCTTGCAGTCTGAGTGTACACGTTTGTATACGTTTCCTCACAGTCTGAGTGTATACACTCCTCGGAGTCCTTGTCTGAACAAGCAAATATCTAATCCCTTAATCCAAACCCTGGAAAGAATACCAAATTCTCACCCTGAGCAAGCTTGTCCTGACAGCGTCTCTAAATTCCAAGAGCCTTTAACAAGTGAGGCTGTGCACCCTTACTTTTTCCGTCTCGGGGTGCTCTTTAGTGTTCACGCATCATCCTTTAAGACAGGATCCTTGACTTACCATATCCGTTTTATTATTGTCTTTTTATTCTTGTAACGCCTTGAGAGCAAAGCATGAATAATAATAGTAACACTAGAATAATAGTAACACCTCAGTAAATATTTTTTGGTTTGCAACTGAAATTCGTTCACGAGAGACTCACACTTTCTAAAAAATTGTATTTATTTATCTAACTGTGCCAGGCCTTTAGTTGTGGCATACAAACTCTTAGCTGCGGTGTGTGAGGTCTAGTTCCCTGACTGGAGACTGAACCTGGGCCCCCTACTCTGGGAGTGAGGAGTCTTAGCCACTGGACCACCAGGGAAGCCCGAAGACCCGCGCTTTTTAGTAAGAGGTTTAGACAACCACCACCAATAATGTGGTGTATGCTCACATTTCTTGTGCGGATGCTTCCAGAAAGGTCCTTACTGCAAGCCCAGAGTTGTCGGAGAAGATCTTTGCTGATGTTGTCCTGCCGTTGAGGCTCAGAGTGGTTAAGTCACCTGCCCAGGGTCTCGCAGCCACTGGCAACAGAGCCAGGCTTCTCCCTCTCAACTGACTCTGTGTGACTGAAGCTGAACACATCAGGAGCCTCCGAGGGTAAGGGCTGGACCTGGGGCCAGGAAGCCAAAGTGGGTCCAGGGCCCTGGGGAGGTTGGAGTCTGGGTCCTTCCTACACAGCCCCTCTCTGCTCCTGCCCTGGCCCCTGGGGAGGTTGGAGTTTGGGTCCTTCCTACACAGCCCCTCTCTGCTCCTGCCCTGGCCCCTGGGGAGGTTGGAGTCTGGGTCCTTCTTACACGGCCCCCTCTGCTCCTGCCCCACTCCTCCGCCGCTGTTCTTCTCAGGAGCTTTGCTCCCCCAGCCTCGCACTTTTTCCTCCCTGTTCTCTCTTCCTATTGCAGCTTCCCAGGGCCTCCATGGGCATCATTTTCTTGGGTCTCAGTGGTGCCCTGGCCATGGAGGCCTTTGATAC
The DNA here is from genome assembly GCA_006408695.1 of Aepyceros melampus. Classification (NCBI taxonomy): domain Eukaryota; kingdom Metazoa; phylum Chordata; class Mammalia; order Artiodactyla; family Bovidae; genus Aepyceros; species Aepyceros melampus. The sequence continues at coordinate 710,928 of SJXQ01002568.1, read as the reverse complement.
CCGGGTCCTGCATGGGCTGGGCGAGGTCAGAGGGGGCGAGGCCGGGACCAGGCATGGAATGAAGCGAAGGACGGATGCCCCGACGATGAAGAAAAGCTGGGGCAAACTGAGTTTACTTTGATGCTTCCCAGAAGCATAGAGAATTGAGAGCGGAGCAGAAGGGAGCAAGAGGAACGACTTTTCCTTTTGGAAAACTCAGCTTCTAAAGAAGTGTTACAACAAAGACGAAGGAACCTACTTGTCCTAAGCCAGGCCTGAGCTGAGCCCTACCTCCCTCTCTCGGCCCCACGCAGTTGACAGATGACTCCAGGGTCCAGGAAGTTCCCAAACAGGCTTTTACATACAGCCTTGCCTTATGTGTGTGCTTTGTCGCGTCCAGCTCTTTGTGACCCCAGGAACTGTAGCCCTCCAGGCTCCTCTGTCCTTGGGATTTCCCAGGGAAAGAATCCGTAGGTGGATTCTTTACCACTGTGCCACCTGGGAAGCCCCGTAATGCCTTTGAGGTCCATCCAAATCGTGTGCATTTCTGTAGCGGGTCCCTTTTCATTGCTGTGTAATATTCCTCAGTGTGGATTTACCGCAGTTTGTTTAACCACTGACGCAGTGAGAAACATTTTGGTCTCTTGCAATGTTTAGCTATTCTGATAAAGCTGCTATGAGCGTTCACATATAGGCTTTTGGGTGGATGTAATTTTCACTTTTGTGGGTAAATACCAGAGTAAGTATGATTTCTGTAAGTGTCTGCTTCATTTTTTATTAAGCAATGGACAATGCCGACCCAGGGATCTAGCCGCATCTCCTGCGTCGCAGGCGGATCCTCGACCGCTGGCTGAGCCACCAGGGAAGCCCATTTACGAATAGACAGAGTAGAAAAAGAAACCAGCTGAAACTGAAACCAGGTGAAACTGGGGCTGTGGACAAGACAGCACGGTGAGCCT